>OX381716.1:62169445-62294813 GCA_947462335.1 Harmothoe impar | reverse complement strand
ACCCCCAGTACATTACCCCCAGTACATTGCCTTTTTCACTCTGCATCCCCACTCTAGGCCCTAAGGGAGTGATCATTTATTATCAACAGGGGGGGGGGGGGGTTGGTGGGTTTGGTGGGGGGGGGGCAAAAAAATTTGGACCCCTTGACCGGGGGGGGGCAAAAAAATTTGGACCCCTCTTGGGGGGGGGCAAAAAAAATTAACCTGTTTTGAGCCAAAAAGCCCGCGCGTTACTATGCTTCAAAGGGCCCGCGCGCGAGCCGATTTTCGACCCTAAGGGGGGGGGGGGTAAAAAATGTTGACCCCTTGGGGGAGGGGTAAAAAATTTCGCGCGCTCCGCGCCGAATCCCGCCACCCTCCCCCTGTTGTTAAAAAATGATCACTCCCTAAGGCCTTGCAAATGACATACTTGGAACAGTTCTTGAATCTTAAATTTAGGGGTTTTGGGCATGCCCCCAAAGAAAGTGTTGAACATCTTAACATATGATCTTACCGTCAAATCTTTTGTTCTCATGTCTGGTCTAAGTATATTTCTTAGTTACCCCCCCCCATCCTTCATGCCCCCAAAGAAAGTGTTGAACATCTTAACGTCAAATTTTGTGTTCTTCTGCCAAGTTCTGGTCTATATTTTTTAGTTACCCCCCCCCCCCCCCCCGCCCCCACTGCACCTACATAAGGGAGTGTTCATTTATTAATTACAGGGGGGGTGGGTGGTGAGATTTCGTGCGGAGGGGCGAAAATTTTTTACGCCCCCCCCCCCCTCGGAAGCGCGTGTAACGTTTCGCGCCCCCCCTCGCCGAAGGCGCCAAAAAATTGTTCGCCCCCCCCTTTGAACTATAGTAACGCGTGGGCTTTTTGGCTAAAAAGGGGCTTAAATTTTTATGCCCCCCCCCCCCTCAAGAGAGGCCAGAATTTTTTACGCCCCCCCTCAGAAGGGGTCAGAAATTTTTACGCCCCCCCCCCCCCCAAACCCACCACCCCCCCCTGTAAATAATAAATGAACACTCCCTAAAGGGAAACTAAAGGCATTTCTCAATGGCTCTAGACGAACCCGGGAACTGCATGTGTTGGGTACGTTCATTTCAACATCTGTTAATGTTATGATCTGCCATCTGGACATCTGTCTCTCCCTTTTGAAAGTTTTTCTTCAATTTTCTCAAAGTTTCTGACTGAAGTTCCTCAAATACCAGAGCACATTGATAGTTGAACATGCCCAAAACTAATGGTCGCTAGATTTTGACAAGTGCTCCCTAGGTCTAGGAGAAGCCTAGGACTAGGTCGACATCGGTGACTAATTGATCATTTGATGATTGAATCTCAGTTTGACATTTTCGTTGGCAGTACCAGTTGGCCTACACTCTCTGGCAGTTGATTCCTTTGTCTCTCACCACGTGGCTCAAGTTGACAATGGTCATAAGTACTCACATCCAGAGAAAAAGAAAAAAGAAAAAAAAGACTGTCAACTGAGCCTCACATTGCCAGGACAGGTGGCACGATGTCACTTTGTTTTGATTCTGAACCGAGCCTGGCTCTGAATCCACAGCCAAATATAGCCTGTGTGCATGACCCCTGTGCCTTACCAACCCATAATCTGACACCACACACGAGCTCTAGACTCTCCCGCACCTCATGCACTTAAAAAACAAACAATACACGCCATGACAACAGAGAGATCCACTAAAACATTGAAACATTTCACTCACCTGCAGTTTTACAACTTTCACACCGCGGCCGCCATGTTGACCTAGTTTAGTCACGTGGGTGGCATTGACCAATCAGCACGCAGCTGGTAAAACCACACCGGATAACCTCAAGGCAAGGCGGGAAACTGGGAACCTGGTCATAAAAAGGGCGTCTCTTCTGACTTTTTGAGTCATGTACAGTGCACCCACAAATGACTCTTTTCACTTGTTCTTCATAACTTTTGTTAGGGATAGGTTTATTCCAAGTCATTTTGGTAGTGCCATCATTTGCTATCTACAGCAGGGGGGGGGGGGGGGGGGGGGGTCCAGTGAAGGACTCAAGGGGGGGGGGGGGGTCCCCATGTCCCATGTCGATCTTAAGATATGCTCATGTCGCCATATCGATCTTAAGAAATTCCTCATGTCCCATGCCACTATCTATTTTCTCCTCATGTCCCATGTCACTATCTATTTTCTCCTCATGTCCCACGTCACTAGGGCCAAAAAAAGGTCCATGTCGCCGTGTCGAATTTAAGGTTCTAGGGCTAGCAAGGTACTTACGCCCTACTTTTTTTTGGCATATCCACGCTTTTACCAAGGCCAAATTAAAAATAAATAAAAAAGTGTGTTTCAGGTTACCCCACCCAACCTAACCAAACAGGGCCGACCCTGGAAATTTTTATGCAATTTTGAAAAAGTATTTATATTTTGGGTCATTTTGATGGGGGTGGACCCCTAAAACTTAATTTAATCATATCCTGGAAAGATGAACTTCATCTTTTAAACCAAGTATTTTCATAATTATACTGATCTATAGGCTACCCAGTCATAGAGATGTGCCGGTCATAGAGGTGTGTCAGTCATAGCGTTTCAAATACCTACAGCTCTCATCAATTCCCAGATCCTTTCAATATATTTTCCAAAGACCCGGATTTAAGTTTTAGCAATGAATTCACCCACCTTGAGATTATCATCTAATTCAGAAATGGGCAAATACAGCATCCATACATCGCATGACATCGCGTTATACATGACAATACCTTAGGTTTGAATAATAACAAAGTAACAACTTCAGAGCGGATAACATTTATTGACATAACAACTGACAAATACAAACTTTCCTAATTTACAATTACACCCAAATGAATATAGATTTCGACAAATATAAACATGGCTAGTTCAATTATGTTAATGAGACCATATTTATGGATATCCTTTTGTTGCCTCGACATGATGTATGGGCTTAAGGCTGTGTCTGACCAGATCGGTACAAGTTCATAGTCTTTGACCAGTTACCTTATCCCTTTGAGGACAGCATAGATCCTGACATCATAGTCATAAATAGACATAAATCCCAACATATGTAACATCCCCAGAGTAAACAAGTGAGTAAAGCTCATGTACAAGTCTCACATGGCAAGTATGCATTGACCAATATTGACATAAATCCATATACAATAATATATCCCAACATAAAATACATCCCCGATGAACTGACACTTGGTCGTCCAGCACACAAAGTATTATTACAATAATGATGACAGGTTTAAGTACATAGTGGCAGTAACAAAATTAAATTCAGCTAAAAGATGACATTTATCGTCATGATGCACCATTGTGACTATACATGGGTAAAAATCCACACAGCGACACGGCCCTTTTAAAAATCGACACGGCCACATGGCCCTTTTAAAAATCGAAGGACACAGAAAAATAGAGAAGAATGTATAAAATAAAAATCGACATGGCGACATAGAAAATCTACACATTGACACGGCGATGATTCTGGCTACCCATGTATAGTCACACCAATGCAGCCCTGGCAAATAAATAACAGTGCTGCATTGGTGCATCATGCCTACCCTTCAGGAGTATCTCAAATAATCTTCTCAATCCAATATAGTCCAAACATATGTAACATCCCCAGAGTAAACAAGTGAGTAAACCTCATGTACAAGTCTCACATGGCAAGTATGCATTAACCAATATTGACATGAATCCATATAAACAATAATATATCCCAACATAACATACATCCCTGATGAACTGACACTTGGTCGTCCAGCACACAAAGTATTATTACAATTATGGTGATAGGCTAAGTACACAGTTACAGTAACAAAATGAAGTTCAACTTGTCTTGGCTAAAAAAATGACATTAGTCGTCATGATGCACCAATGCAACCCGGTCAAATAAATAACAGTGCTGCATTAGTGCATCATGCCTACCCTTCAGGAGTGTCTCAATCTTCTCAATCCCATATATGGTTGGTATGATGCTTGAATGTAGACTTTGCGAGTTACTCGCCAGGGCTGCATTCATGCATCATGATGACCAAGGGCATGATACATTAAGGAGTTATTCCATCCTTAAAGGGCTATTTAGGATGAAGAATGTGGTTATCATGGTCCCGTGTCGCATTGCCAAATGAGTTACTATATCGCAAATCTCCAAATCTTCTTATTACTGGATTCTTTATTTCTTGGTGAGGCCCAAAAAAAAGAAAAAGGTGTGTTTCAGGCAACCCGACCCTAAATTCAAAAAAGGGCCGACTTTGGCATTTTTTTCCCCAATTTTAGAGATTTTTTAAAAAGATTTTTTCTCAATTTTTACAAATTCTTTCAAGAATAACAAGCTCTGAAGAACAAGCTCTGAATAATTGATTAACTTAAGGATATGTATTTTTAGGAGGAATATCCAACAACTTCTTGATAATCCTAGTCAATGGAGGAGTTATTGAGTCATTTTGGTGAGTCGCGAGGCACTTTGTCGATTCACGGCTTTATTGCAACGGTACGGTATAGCAATGGTGAGTTACTCGCCAGTGGTATATTAGTGTGGACGTATGGTCGCAATAAATGAGTATAGAGTATTGAACGTTGAAGTAGGGGGGGTGATAAATCTACTTTTCTTTGGGGACAGTCTCGAACTATGCATTTGGGTCCAAAAACACGGGAAATCACAAAAAAAAAAATTTCGGACCCCCGTGACCCCTTTTATGTCTATTATAGCAGTATAGGGATGTGATTGTAAGGGAGCAAATGCCTTCAAAATAGCTGATTTATCTGTATTTTACCGAGGATGAACCACCTCCCCGGAGGGATTAACACCTCGATAATCACAACAATATGACTTTAAATGATCTTTTTGGGTCCCAAATGAAGGTTTCTGACCATTTTCATGAAGGCATGGTGAGGTTTGAGTAGGAATCTGAAAGCCTTCATTTTGGCTGTTTTCTCACTATTTGGCCGATCTTCCGACCCCACGTAGGGGGGGTCACAGGTGTCCGAAAATAAAAAAAATTGTGATTTACCGAGTTTTGGGTCCCAAATGCATAGTTTGAGCCTGTCCCTGAAACCGTACGACAAAATTAGCGATTTAACCCCCCCCCCCTAGTTGAAGGTTATGATGTATCATGGCATGGGTTCAAGTATGGCGTGTTGTTTTGTGTGACACAGTGCAAATTGTTTTGTAACACTCTCTTTTTTGCGCCTTTTTTTAAAACATGAAAGTACTAGCCGGCCTCTCCGAAGATCCTAAAATTACGGAAATTCTTTCAAAATTGCATTTTTCGAGGGCCTTAGGAATCTAGGACAGCTTTCCTTGTTCTGCGGCTGAAGGTGTCACGTGATACGAGGCCTGTGGTGGTCTGTAGGGTGCTAATGTGTCGTGTTGTGTCATCACCTACAGGGTACAGGAAGGAAAACACTGAGGCTGTGTCTCACGATCTTGAGCCAATGTTTTTGTCTCTGACCGGGTGCCGTCTCTGACCGGGTGCTGTCTCTGACCAGGTGCCATCTCTGACCTGGTGTCAGAAAAACGTGTTTTTTAAATGTTAACTTATACTCATAAATATAAGGATATGTAAAAACGTTATGGCAGCTGCTATATAATTATTATTAGCCTCCTGCTGTTGGTAGAACATAACTAAACTCCCAAAGTGACATCCGGTCAGAGACGGCACCCAGTCAGAGACGGCACCCAGTCAGAGACGGCACCTGGTCAGAGACGGCACCCGGTCAGAGACAAAAACATTGGCTCAAGGTCGTGAGACACAGCCCTCAGCTACATAAGCCCAAAATCCACGGCGGCAGGAAGCTGCGTTAAAAAGGTATCGCTGCTCTGCCGCGTCAATTTCGCCCCTGTAACGCCGTGGGCTTTGGTGGCACAGAGGCGAAAAGGGCGCGGCAGGGCGAAATAGCGGCGAAATAGTGGCGGCAGAGGGGCGATACCGTTTTAACGCAGGTTCTTGTCGCCGTAGATTTTGGGCTTATACCGTAACACTTTGTTCATATACTGTAAAACCTCGCGTATAAGCCTAACTCTCGTATTAGCCGCACCCTGACTTTGGGCCGATCCTACAAGCCGCACTGCCGATCTGATTCGCGTATAAGCCGCGGCTTATACACAAAGTTTAATGGTACCCCACATCTCATAAATCTATTACCTGCCTCCATACTTAGTATAGAAAAATCCTATAACCCGCCCTGGGTCTGACTAGCGACCTTCAGGCATCATGCAGACCTTAAACGGTCTATTTTGTATTTTTATATAAAGCCAGACCAGAAAGGAAAAGTTATTCTACGGGTTTTTTGGCCAGCATATTTTTGCGGAAAATCCAATGAATTCTTTTTCTAAAAGTGGATTTTCTCTGTGGTTTTCGCTGACTTTTTTAGGGAGGATTTCTTTCACCTACTGTATTCTGTTGATCACCACAAATCAATTACGATTTGTCTTGCTGTGCGTTAAAATGGAGAAAAAATGCTGCTGGCTCAACCCTTATAATCTGTAGACCAACTTAATTCATTTTTGTGAAGTCATTAGATATGTATTTAGAAGTCATTAGATTGTGCGCAAGCTAGCGTGTTTATGTGCGTGAGTTGATGAGTATATGGCTGTGTTTCATGACCTTGGGCCAATGTTTTCGTCTCTGACCGGGTGCCAGCTCTGACCGGGTGCCAGCTCTGACCGGGTGCCAGCTCTGACCGCCCTGAATAAAAACGGGATATTTAGGGCAGATGATGATAGAAATGGGCACCTAATTACTAGTTTAAAGAGTTGTAACATCCGTTAACCTTTTCAGTCAAATTCTATCATCATCTGCCCTAAATATCCCGTTTTTATTCAGGCCGGTCAGAGCTGGCACCCGGTCAGAGCTGGCACCCGGTCAAAGCTGGCACCTGGTCAGAGACGAAAACATTGGCCCAAGGTCATGAGACACAGCCATATACCACATTATGGCTGTGTGTCACCAACTTGGGCCAATGTCAACGTCTCTGCACTGAAATAGAATCTGGAGCTGGCAAATGTCGGGTTTTGGGCTGGCACATACCAAGTGGGTCTTCTGTCTCCAGCTAGAAGACCCGCTTTCTTGTCACTTAGACAAGTTTTTGACTCGTTTATTTTATGACCATCACTTTGAAGAGTCTGGAGACAAGTTTATTTTTTGAGTGTGACCGGGTGCCATCTCTGACTGGCCTGAAAAAAACGATTTATTTAGGGCAGATGATGATAAAAATGGGAAACATTGGCCCAAGTTGGTGAGACACAGCCTTATGTACAGGTACATGTAGTAGTGTAGCAACTTGTTAAGATGTATTTAGCAACGAAACTTTGTTTAGTTAACTTTCCTATTAAATGTCATCATCACTCTGTGGGATACAGCAAAGGCTCGGCCCAGGGAGACTTGGTGAGAACCAGCCATGTGCACCCTGCCTTCAGATCAACACAGGGCAGGCAATATGCTGTATGCACTAAGAACACATCCCCTGTATTAGGCATACCAGAAACCTTTATTGTTAAAAATATATTTGTCAAAATAACCCTCCTCATGTTGTGGCAGTTCCCCTTTCTTGATGCTTGGCACTAATATAAAAAGCTACCGGTACATTCAATCAATCTGCCTGACGTAAGGGAGTGTTCATTTATTAATTACAGGGGGGGGTGGTGAGATTTCGCGCGGAGGGGCAAAAAAACTTTACGCCCCCCCCCACGAGAGCGCTTGTAACGATTTGCGCCCCCCTCGCCGAAGGCGCCGAAAAATTTTCGCCCCCCCCTTTGAACTATAGTAACGCGCGGGCTTTTTGGCTAAAAAGGGGCTTACATTTTTACGCCCCCCCCCCTCAAGAGGGGTCAGAATTATTTACGCCCCCCCCCTCAGAAGGGGTCGGAAATTTTTACGCCCCCCCCCAAACCCACCACCCCCCCCTGTAAATAATAAATGAACACTCCCTAACAGATAAATTATATAAACCAGATTTCTCACAAACATTTCAGATTGAAACTAGCATTTCCCCTCACAATATTTACAGTGCCATTACAATAAAACACTGGGTCATCAATTTGACGTGGACAAATTCTAAAATCTCATATAAGCGAAGGTACATTATAATCTATTCTGCTATAATATTTCTATTTACCCCATTTTCCCATAACTTTCCCAGACTCGCACACACATTTCACAAGATTCCATGACTTTCCATTATTTTCCGGGACAACTTTATTTTCCATGACCTCCCCTGACTTTGAGAATCATCCACATCTAACATTTTAAGGGAGTGGTCATTTTTTAACAACAGGGCGGGTTGGTGGATTTTCGCGTGAGCGGGCCGACATTTTTTTGGTCCCCCCCACGGGAGGGGTCGAAATCTTTTTGGTCCCCCCCTCAGGCGAGTTGAAATTGAGCGCAGGCGACCCCTTTGAGCCATAGTAACCCGCTGCCTTTTTTTGCTACAAAGGGATGCAATTTTTTTGGTCCCCCCCCCTTCAAGGGGTCCAAATTTTTTTGGTCCCCCCCCCCAAATGCACCAACGTGTTGTTAAAAAATGACCACTCCCTTAGCCCTGTAAGGGCGGCATGACACCTCCAGAATCACGCGCATTAAAGGGTAAAACCACAGTTGATGGATGACACAACATTTTGCTCCTTCTTATGCTTACAAGGGTACATTTTGCTACATATTACTTACATTTACACTTCATTATAGGGTAATTACTTAAAAATCACACAAAAATAACATCTACGTTAGGCCACTCAAAAAAATAAAATGGTTTCTCATCACCGCGCGCATCATTAAAACCAGGTTTTGAGGAAAACTTTTTTTTTTTGCTAATTTTAGATGAAAAACATGATAAAAATGGACAAATATTGGCATATTTGGTATCAAATTAAATTAAGAAAAGCTTATACTGCCAGTTATGCAGTGGGATAGAAATAACTTACATTTTCCCAACTTTTATAGATCAATTATTTCAACTACTGAAATGTGAAAAAAAAATGGGAAAAAAGCCTCCCTCGTCATATTTTTCAGACCTTGGTGATGAGAAACCACTTTTTTTTTGTGAGTGGCCTTAATTGAAATACAACATCTTACGACACTGTATGTATGAATGCTACAACTTACACGCGTTATTTTCTGTACAAGATTGACGTGTCTCTGTTGTTGTTCTCTGAAGTACAGAAACATTGACACATTAGATGAAGGGTCATGTGGTCTATAAGAAGGGAGTAGTCATTTGTTAAAGACAGAGGGCGGTGGTGGTTCGGTTTGGGAGAAAAATTGGCCTCTTTAAGGGGAGGCCAAACAAATGTGGATCCCTCTGGATGGGGGTGTGGACCAGAAAAATATCATCCCATTATTAGCCTGTGCTCCACTAGGGACGCACAGGTACCTGCAAAACATAGCAATCTTTTTAATGTTTTCTTTTGTTACATTCTGCCCCATTTTGCTCCATATGTTGCGGCAGTGTCCATAGAGTTTTCAGTGTGGTGCTTACGTTGCACTACAGTTCTGCTGTCGAGAATATTTCCCTGGGATTCCCTGGGCTGTATTCATGGATCATGCTGATCCCACGGGTTTGATACACCCCTGAAGGATTAGCATGATGCATGGTTGAAGTTCTGCTGAGCCAACTAACTCCAAGGGAGTGGTCATTTTTAACAACGGGGGGGGGGGGGGGGAGGGGGGTGGCCGGTGGATTTTCACGCAAACAGGTCGAAATTATTTTGGTCCCCCCCTCAGGCAAGTTGAAATTGAGTGCTTTTTGGTAAAAAGGGTGCAGTTTTTTGGTCCCCCTTTTAAGAGGGGTCCAAATATGTTTGGTTCCTCCCCCAAAAGGGGTCCAAACGTTTTTGGTCCCCCCCCCCCTAATACACCAACCCCCTCATGTTGTTGAAAAATGACCACTCCCTAAAACTACCTTACCTCTATGAAGCAGGACTAAAGAGTGATGGAAATTCTTCATCGTAGAGAATAAAATCCTCTACCATCCTCTGGTTATATTCTTTGTATTATGAGAGTTCTTCTATGTTCTATATATCACTGAAGTTCATAGTTACGGCTGTAACTCTCAGATGGGGCCAGGGCTGTCTGAGAGTTACGGACAGAAGGGTCAGTTTTCTATTGATTGTGCTTATTCAAACCGAGGCCAACCAATCATGTAGATTTCTACACCCAATTAAGACAGGCCATGAGTGGCTGTTTGTGGTACTGGAGGCTTTAATTGGGTGAGGTGAAATGCACAACTAGGTAATTATTGCAATGTCTAGACCAATCAATAGTGGGTTTCAAGGGGCTGAAGATTGTCTCTCCCTATACAGAATACCTTCATCAAAGGGGGATCGATAAATATGTGATACTAGTAATTAAATATCAGCCGTGATTCAATTTATGAATTAACTATAGTATACATATGTAATATACTACACATTCATTTTTTAAGTCTGTATATTCTATATTAAAGCCAGGGGAATGCGAAGCAAAGTAGCCTCGCAAATGGTACCGTTTTTCCAAAGCTTTTCAGACACTTGTATCCTATACCCACAACGCTAGTGGCCGTGGGTATTGCCGATACACCGGCTATACTATGAGGTTCATTGGTATTTAGGAAAAATCCTACAACCCGCACTGTTTGGTGCTGATTACTGAATTATTTAGTACTGCACTGTACTTATAAATATGACCCCCTACTGCGAGAAAAAAGGTCCCAGATGAAAAACTTTAAAAAAAAAAGTTTTCACTTTAAGGCTGTGTCTCACGACCTTGGGCCAATGTTTTTGTCTCTGACCGGGTGCCGTCTCTGACCAGGTGCCGTCTCTGACCAGCTTGGCTTGATAAGGTCAAAATAGCAGGAGGCTAATTATAATTATAATGATAAATATATAACAACCGCCATAACGTTTTCACAAATCCTTATATATATGAGTATAATTGTTTTTAAAACACCTTTTTTCTGACACTTGGTCAGAGACGGCAGCTGGTCAGAGACGGCAGCTGGTCAGAGACG
The DNA here is from genome assembly GCA_947462335.1 of Harmothoe impar. Classification (NCBI taxonomy): domain Eukaryota; kingdom Metazoa; phylum Annelida; class Polychaeta; order Phyllodocida; family Polynoidae; genus Harmothoe; species Harmothoe impar. Next base: position 62,283,846 of record OX381716.1, on the reverse strand, counting down.
GCACCTGGTCAGAGACAAAAACATTGGCCCAAGGTCGTGAGACACAGCCTTAATCTAATTGATTAATTCAAACCCGCCTTTATGACTTACTCCCAACTCAAATTGTAAGACAACACTAAAAAGATCGCAACGTTTCGCAGGTAGGTGTGTCGCCCTAGTGGAGCCCGGACTGTAAGTTGGGGGGGGGGGGGGTTGGGGGTTGATTTCTCAAATAGATTAGAAGAGTAACCAGCACTATGCTTGGAGAGTTCAAGTAGTACAGAAACAGAGAACAGGGTCATTATCGTCGCCACCAGATCTCGTGACAGAATGACACAAAAACCACACGCTGGATAGAATCGTAATGGTCACCATCTGAAATGTTTCGACCCCTTCACTATGGGGATGGGGGTCTGAAACTTCTACTCACCTCCCCGCACCCCCGTTGTTAGATAATGTCCACTCCCCTAACCAAACCCGAGTGATAAGCATGGGCTCCACTAGGGCGACACAGGTACCTGGGAAACATAGCAATCTTTTCAATGTTTTCTTTTGGTACATTTCGCCCCATTTCGCCCCATTTCGCTGCAGTGTCGCTCTGGGCATGACCAGGAGCAGGGCGACACTGCCGCGAACTGGGGCGAAATGTACTAAAAGAAACCATTAGAAAGCTGTTTAACAGGTACCTGTGTCGCCCTAGTGGAGCCCGGGCTATTCCGCATTAGCGAGATACAGTGGCTCCACCTTTTGGACCACTGGTAACAGTCATAACCCTTTGCCCTGCAAGGACCAGCTCAGCCAAATCTCGTGGCCGAGATTAGGGTACAAGCAGGGTGCACGTATTGTGAATAGGTTGTACCTGGACACTCCTAATGTCACCTGTGTCCAGTATAGTGTAGTGGTTAGCCAAATAACACTATGTCCTTTAGATACATATTTCTAAATTTTCTTTAGTATTGTGAATAATGTATTCTGTTTCCAAAATTGCTTTACTTATGAATTTGATTACCAGGCATTGCCTGGAAGAGATTTGAACTCAGGTACTCTGCATCATGAGTCCACAGTGCTAACCACTACATTATAATGGACACAGGTGACATTAGGAGTGTCCAGGTACAACCTATTCACAATACCTGCACCCTGCTTGTACCCTAATCTTGGCCATGAGATTTGGCTAAGCTGATTGCTGTGAGTACTGGGAATAGACCTAGTACCAGTGGGAATGGCGCTATCCACTGATCATCTTGCTAAGGCCCTATACTATGAACTGACAAAGTAACCAGGAACTGTTCAGTACTCAGTGTATGGCTTTATTACAAAATACTGCTTCTATATAAATAACCTCCTCTACCCCCAGTACATCTGTAGAGCAGGCCACATGTGTAAAGCTGCGCGGCGGCTACAGCCTGTACAAGGCTGTGTCTCACGACCTTGGGCCACTGTTTTTGTCTCTGACTGGGTGCCAGTTCTGACCGGGTGCCAGCTCTGACCGTCCTGAATAAAAACGGGTTATTTAGGGCAGATGTAGATAGAATTTGGCTGAAATGGTTATTGGATGTTATAACCCTTTAAACAAGTAATTAGTTGCCCATTTTAATCACCATCTGCCCTATATAACCCGTTTTTATTCAGGCCGGTCAGAGCTGGCACCCGGTCAGAGCTGGCACCCGATCAGAGATGAAAACATTGGCCCAAGGTCGTGAGACACAGCCACCAGCGCAGGGCAAGTCAGGTAAGTAGTGGCATAGCAGGGTTAACATTGTTTGACTCCATATAGTAATACTAAATTAATGAGACAAAATATGTAAATAATTTTCACCTAAATAACAACATAGCAGTAAAACAAATATAAGTATGAGTGGCCTACTGCAAGTATTATCGGTGAAGCATAAGTAAAGCGCATATCATAATGTCACATTTTAGCGCCTCAATTCATTTATCTTATTTTCGAAATGAAAAATGTCATTGCCTTTTGTGTTGTATATAGCAGGATTTAAAGTCTGTGCATTCGTGCCTTCAGTGAATATTTTCCAGGATATGCAGAGAATTTGCCACCAATGCAAACATTTATTCCAGTGAAAAAAATCCAAGTTCACATAATTGTTGCTTTACTAAAAGGTGACACTTGTCGTCATGATGTACCAATGCAGCCCCGGCGAGTAACTCGCCGGTGCTGCATTGGTGCATAATGACGACCCTTTCGGGAGTGTCTCAACCCTGTAGGGTCGGCATGATGCTTGAATCAATGAATGCAGCTCTGTTGAGTTATTTGCCAGTGCTGCATTCATGCATCATGACGACCAAGGGCATAATGCATTAATGCTTTATGCCATCGCCAAAGGGTTAAGGCCTGGGTTGAATAATTTGAGAACCCATTTATCCCTGCATGGTATTGAGACTCGGCACTAATAAGCAACATTACGGTACATTATGTGGTTACACACAGCGGCAGAAGCACACTGAAAAAGTAAACTTGTCTCCAGACTCGTCTAAAATTGTCTAACCTATCAGGTTACCACCCCACAAATAGAATCTGGAGCTGGCAAATGTCGGGTTTTGGGCTGGCACATGCCAAGTGGGTCTTTCATCTCTAGCTAGAAGACCTGCTTCCTTGTCACTTAAACAAGTTTTTGACTAGTTTATTTTATGACAGTCACTTTGATGAGTCTGGAGACAAGTTTACTTTTTCAGTGCATGCCACCATCTACATCACGCGACCGATATTTTACTTTTGATATTATGAATCACATCGTGAACTTTACCGACAGTTTTCTCTTCGTCAGCCTCCTCAGTCTTAAGTGCGTCCTTGGCGCTTTCCCGGACTTTGAGGAGAGCGTAACTCAGTGCCCCGAGCACTACGAGGCCTATACTGCACCACCACAGTAGAGGCTTAGGCTGCTGGTAGTAAACAACAGCCAGGATGGTCTGAAACACAGACTTAGAGTTAGCACTGATGTGGTGCGTCACCGGGGACGTCAAATCGATTTGTTTAGCGCTGATCCACGCTATACTAAAGGCCATGATTCCGGACAGGAAGAGGAACCCCCAGAAGTATTGGTCCATGACGTCAGGGGATTGTATCGCGTCCTGTAGCTGCCCGCTAATGAGGAGTAAGGGGATGAAGACAATAATCCCATTAGCATTTGTGAGGAAAGTCAATAACACCGCATCATGCTCCACAATCTCCAAGCACTTTTTGGTGAATATCCCGGTTAATGCGATAAACACGCTGGTTAACACTCCGAATAGCACCCCGGTGATGGATAAAGACCCGGCGACTCCTTCCTGATCCACTCCCAACATAAACCCGCTCACGACACACAGACAACTTGCCGCAACCTGCCACGACACCCTCCTCTTTAGTAACCACACCGATAACAACACGGTGAACACCAGGGTCATGGAGCGGGAGATCTGGAAGAAGGCGATCCCGACCAGTTTGAGGCAGAGGTTGTTGAAGGCGATCATACAGACAAACACGACCGTCATGATGAGGACGTCCCTGTTCAGCAGGAGTCTCAGCGGCAGGTGGAAGTGCCACCCCCCACCACGCGCGTACCTGCAATAACAATATAGCATATATTATTAATATGGGTTATATCATTAGGCCACTCAAGAAAATAAAATGGTTTCTCATCACCGCGTGCATCATAAAAATCAGCTTTTGAGGAAAAATCTATTTTTTGCTATTTTTCAATGAAAATATGATACAAATGGACAAATGTTGGGATATTTGGCATTTGAAGTTGATACTGCCAGTAATGCAGTAGGATAGAAAATAACTTACATATTCTCTACTTTTAAAGGTCCATAAATGCTAAACTGTGAGTTAGAAAAAAAAGCCTCCCTCGTCACATTTTCAGACCTTGGTGATGAGAAACCTTTTTTTTTTGAGTGGCCTTGATACATGGGTTAAAAAAGATTCTTCAAAATGAAACATAATGCGGCAGGTGGAAGTGCCACCCCCCACCACGCACGTACCTGCAATAACAATATAGCATATGTTATTTTTTGGAAATACAAGATCTCCTATGCTTAAGCACTGGAAGGCTGTATTCAATGGTGCCATTGAATACAATGTGGCCATATTCAATGGGCTAAAAAAAAAGGTGTACTTCCTTCATTAAATGGCTTCAAATAAAGAAATAAACACAAATGCCAACTACATTGAGTTTGAGTTTTGAATTATTTTATTGGCCATAATTTCATAACACAGATGCTGTTCCAGTTACAGCCAAGAGACATTAGTATATACATCATATCAATGAGGATACATCAGATATCACAGGCGTGTCTCCGGGAAATCCAAACAACATGTAGAGAACAATGATTAAGTGTATATGAACCATTTGGAGCGTAAGATATTACAGTGGCTTCCACGAGCATCTTATATAAATTTGCCTCATGTCGGTCAAAAACGACTGTACCAGCTAGACAATATATACCATGTGGTTAATACGCAAATCTAAATTATTAAGAATAGATAGAGAGATACAGATATTCAAGAACTTAGGTCACAATTTTGTTTTAAATACATCAACTGATACTGCATGTTGCGTGGATGCTGGAAGATCATCCCAGAGGAGTTTGCCTCTATACAATGGGCTCGATCTGAATGATTCCTTTATGGGTCGGTTAACCTTGAGTTTAACACAAACATTATTTCTCAGCAGTCTAGCGGGGGTAATTAAATGATTAGGATCTTTAGACCACTTGTATAGTATAGCGAGCAGATGACAATCACGCCTATATTGGAGCATGTCGGTAGCACTATTAGTATGTAGTTCCTCTATGGATATATCCTGAGGGTCCTTTACATTCAAAGCACATCTAAGGAAATGATTTTGGATCACTTGGAATTTGCGGGCCGCCCAAGCTGGACCACCATCTACTACATAATCGCCATAATCCAGGATGGGTAGGACCATTTGTTTATATATACATAGGGCCAAAGGCTCATCAACATATTTCCTGATGCCCCTATATTGACTGAGTTTCACATAGCTTACAGATTTAACTTTTTGACATTGTTTTGTGAAATTGAGGTCCATATCAATTAATACACCTAGGTAATTGAAACTGTAAACTAAACCAAGCTGCTGACCATTTAAATGAAAATTCAGACCAGTCAAGTCAGGAGGAGATCTAATTGAATAGCACCATAATATTTTGGTTTTTGTGGCATTTACAGTTAACTTATTATCATTACACCAGTGACCAATTATATCTAGGTCCTCCTGGAGCAGTACATGTATGATGTCAACAGAACGACCCTTGACTACAATAGCGAGATCATCCGCATACATAAAGTATTCAGCATTTTTTATACAATTTACAATATCATTAATATAAATAATAAAGAGGAGGGGACCTAGAACTGAACCCTGTGGAACTCCACAGCTGATGGGCTTATTAGTCGATAATACATTATTAGCCTTTGTAGTTTGTAATCTACCACATAAATAGTCTCTAAACCATCTGATTGAGATATCATCAAAACCCAGTTTTACTAACTTATTAATTAGAATTAAATGGTTAACAGTATCGAATGCCTTACGAAGGTCAATAAATACTATGGCTGCATATTCACCCTTATTGCGGGCCTCATATAATAATTGAGTCAAGTTAAAGACAGCGTCACTAGTAGAACGTCCCGGCATAAAGCCATATTGAGATCCGCTGATTATTTGATTTTGCCTCAAGTAATTCATAACCTGAAGGTGTACATATTTCTCTAACAATTTTGAAAAAACATTCAATAAACATATAGGCCGCCAGTTAGACACATTTCTTAGACATCCTGATTTGGGTATAGGAACTATACAACCAGTTTTCAGTTCCTCAGGTAATGGGCTACCACTAATAGAGCTGTTAATCATGCCCACCAGAATGTCTGGTTGGTGACTCAATAAGTCTTTTATGACAGAGCATCTGACATGTTCAATACCTGAGCTTTTACCTGAGGGCATATTAGATATTAGTTTTTTAGCTGTAGCGGTTTCACAGTTATTAAAATTGAAATCAGAGTCAACTCTGTCCAATACAAATGCTTGGTCTACACTATTGTCAAAGGCCTCGGCAAGAGTGTTGCCAATTGTTGCATAATAATTATTTACAAAGTCAGCTGTATCATTAGTACCAATTTCATGATTAGCCTCGTTCACAAGACACATTGTTACATTTGAGGCCTCACCTTTCCAAACATCACTAATAACCTTCCAAAAACGCTTGGGGTCATTTTTATGTTTAACCAGATTTAACTTTAGGGTATCATATTTGTTTTTAATTAAAATTAACTTAATTTGTTTCATAATACGCTTTGACTCACGCAGTCTCAAATTTAAAACACCAGTTCTAATCTTACGGGATTTCCTAAGGCACCATTTTCTCCTGGCCGTTAAGATCCTGACCTCATTGGTGAAGAAGGGATCATTTTCACGCACAATAAAAGTCCTGATGGGATGGGCACGGTCTAAATAATTCTGAATAATATTTATGCAGGTGTTATATTTATCTTGTAGGATACCGACTTGAATGATTGGGTCAAGATTGAGGGTGTCAATGTGAGCTCGGAAATCAGCAGCAGAATATGTCTTATAGGATCGACCGGTAACACTTGAGGTTGCTACCTTACAAACCCTGGCCTGTTTCTTAATTGCAAATACCGGTACATGATCACCTATTATTTCATTTACATTCCCACTTAAACTTACATGTTTACAATTAGTGTATATATGGTCTAAAGTTGATTTACCATATCTATGATAATAGGTAGGACCCGAATTTAAATATTTTAAATGAGTTTTTCTAAGGAATGCAGAGAGACGCTTAAACTTAATGCAATTTCGACTTCTAGCGTTTACATTAAAATCCCCCATGATCCAGATTTCCTTTTTATCCACATGTTCTTGAGCAAGGCAGTTGGCAATAAATTGATAACAGGTTTTTACATTACCGCGGGGTGGTCTATAAATTATAAAAATATACCGGTATTTCTGATTGGGAAATTTTGTCAACAGACAAAGACACTCAATGTCCTTATTGGAAACGCACATATTAGTGCATATTTCAGTATAAGCCGCATATTTTTGTGACACATAACAACAAACACCACCCCTGCGTCCAGTTAACCTATCAAGTCTGAAAATATTGTAGTTTGGAATATTTACATATGCATCAGGCGTTCTTGGTTTTAACCAGGTTTCACTCACACCAATATAATCAATACCGTGCACAGCAGTTCTCAAATAGTTATATTTGTCAGAAAGACTCTGTGCATTTAAATTGAGTAATTTCAAACCTTTCTGGTTTTTGATATCCGTAAAGTCTCTATACATTCAGGGCAATTCTGATGCCCCACCGTTCTCCGCTCGGTCCTTTACACATAATATGTTTTACAACAACAGAACAGACAGGTATTAATGTGTACATTGCTCAGGCGCTAAGGTTTCTAGGGCCTGAGTATAGAGTAGCTTTATAACAGGTGTTACTCTAAGGTGAGTAGAGTTAATGGAACATTACAGAGTATCCATTTACCCTAATCGTGCATAATCAAATTAAATCGACTGGTTAGTATAAATATAAGCAGACTTAACTACTGACACCTGGTACCCCAGTTATGGCGCGCGTTAATATTGGCGTCGCTTTTCCTTGTGATTTCATATTGAACACCACCTTAACTTGAAGATAATACAATAAGGCTAGACCCATGATACAGGACGGACAAAATACGATCAAGATAGCCAGTCTAACAGCTAGCAAATTAGATCTAAAGCAGATACAAGTTTCAATAACATTGCCAAGATTACAGTCATATACAACGTAAGTTGTGGTAATTCCACCAAAAATGATATCAGGCGCTACTGTAATACCGGGAAACTAGAGTTACAGCAACCGCATAGATAATCAATGCAGAATAAGTTCATACACAATTATAAACATCTCAAAAAATCACATATAAGGCAGGTTTCATATACTTTCAGGTCGACTATAATAAGATATGACCTAACCAAGAAAAACAATTGATATTGACCAATCAATCATAAGTACCATCGAGGAACCAATTACACTAGCAGCTGTACCGGTAGCTTTAGTGTACATATTTCGGCACAGATCTTTTGGTTGCAATTACAATCAATAATATAAATGATTCTGGACCATAGCCATTTATAAGTAGGTCTAGCTAAGCATTATTACTTATAATGATTAATGCAGATAGAAAACCACTTGGATATTAATTTTATAAAAAGAGCAAATGCTAAGTGTACAAGATCACAATACATTATATTGAGTACCGGTAATATTGGGTTTTTTAATACAGATATCACACATACGACGATAAATGTGTATATTAAACACACGTACAAATATCTGAAGTCAGAAAATGCAGTGTTATCACAGTATTAGTACAATATTTAATCCATATTAATCACACGACAGTTGACGTTGCAAACAGTGAAAAATTCACTGGTAGTTTAATATAACTGAATATTAAGTTCAATTGGATTTAATAAAAGCTATGGATTTACTGTCTCAGTTCTTGTGGCACTCTTGAGGTATGTACATCACTTTAAATCAGGTAACGTGCCTCATTTGCATGGAGACAGTCAATTATCATGTTGGCAACTTTGCACTGAGTGACCTCATCTGGGTGGCAGCCGTCGGCAAGGCCTGCATACGGTAGTATGACACCACTTTCGGGCAGTCTCACATGTGGGCAGGTTTCAAGTCGAGGCAGGAGCACTTGGTGGTACTCATTTAAGGCTTGCAGACGATGATTTATAATCAACACCGTTTCATCTAGTTCATCTTGATAGCGGTGTCGGTTGTGGCGTATTCCATTCATGACAGATAGATCAGCGCCATACAATTCAGCAACCAGGATTTTAACATCAGGATCAATATTTGCAGCACAAGTAAATAATGATTCATACAGAGGCATGACTTCACGCCAAGCATGATGGACACTTGGTGTTTGAAGAGATATTACACCCGTACTCCGATTCTTGGTGGTAACGTTACAGATGCCGGCAACAACAACAATGACATTTGGTTTTGGTTGTCGGCGCACACGTTCAGACACCAGCCTGGTTACGTTTGTGATAGTAGCTCCAGGCACAGAGATGACATTTCTTGTACCTGCATATCTCCTCCTCATTATAGGCTCAAGGGTCCTCACTCGGGAGTCCCCGACAATGTCAAGAATCCTCATTTTGCTTTGTGTATGGAGCGTCTTCCTCGGACGATTCCGGCAGGTCGTTGGTCTCGCCAGTCTCGTGCTCAATGGGAGCCGCCGAGGATACACTCTCCCCCGGATTCTTCCCGGCGTGTACCTTTAGCCTATACTCCGCTTGGATACTGTCTCTGAGCTCGGCCAATAGGACTCCAAGCATATTCTCGCCCTCAAATAGATCTCTATCGTTGCGTTCATCATCGTAACGCGCATTACTGCTCCAGAATAGATCAAGCTCGCTATTAATCAGCTGCACATTTTTGGTTTTGCGTAGTGACTCCTTTAATTTCTTGGTTTGACGAAATTTCTTGGAGAGTGACAGTTTCATCGCTGGCACTCGTTGACGTCTCCATTTAGGATCTAGCCTGAAGTCAGCGGTGATATTTCTAGCAGCTATGGGTGTGGGTGCTTCAAGGACTTTCGTAGCATTTTCTTTGTCACCAAGTTCAGTACATTTGAGCCATTGATACAATTGTTCACTGGAGTTAAACGTCAGGAACTCATGGACGATCTTGGTTGGGTAAAGGTTACTAAGAAAGGACTTCTCACCACAGAAAACTATACCAGCTGGTGTCTCCTTCTCAAATAGGAGTGGATCCACTTTGGCTGCCGATTTGTTGGAATGCTTCTGTGACTCCTTAACCGGGGTTTGTGGTGTAACATTTGTGTCCTTTTTGCGCAAGACTGTCATGTCGCCCTCATAGTCAAGTTTGCCCAGTCTCATAAGACGGTCATTGATTGGTGAAATATTGACATTTGGGCCAGAATGTGGGCTTCTAGGGGCCTTCTTCGGGCTGGGTTCAGGTGGGGGTGACTGAAAAGTACGCTCATGATTCCTATGGGTGGTAGCATGGTTGTAGAAAATGAATCTAGCATCATTGGGAATATATCTCTTGGGGATCATTTCCGGTTTGGTTCCCTCATACAGGCTGTTGTTGATATAGATGGAGGTACCTTTAACACTGACCTCAGCAAGTCTGTGTTCAATGCAGTGACGTTTAACTTTTCTTAGGAATCCTTTGATCTTACGGGTTTGGCCATCCTCATCAGCATTTATGTAGACACACTGATACGGAGAGATATTAGCCAAGGCAGATTTTAGCCTCAGACATTCGTCTCTGCGCCAGGCAGTAACAAAGCAGATGAGTAGGGGACGTGGGCCCTCAGCATTAGGTCTACGTCTAGTTATCCTTTTACACATCTTGAGTTCACTGCAGGTCATGTCCATGTGTAGGGCATTCATGATGTCTAATGCCTGCTCATAGGGGTCTTCTTCAAGGCATTCCTCCACACCTTCACAGATGATGTTAAATCTTTTAGGAGACTTATTATCTTCTGTCTCCTGTGGTGTTCCAGAACCTGTTGTAGCAGCATAGGTGGGTCGGGCTTTGTTCTGTAGCAAATCCTGTTTAATCTTTTGCATATCCTCAGTGGCTCTGGTGGCTTTATCACTAGCGGAAGCAGCAGCCTCAGAGGCAGATTCAGCAAGCTCACGCAGCCTTTTCAGCTCACTCTTGGTTTCAGCAGCAGATTTTCTGTTTTTAGATTCCATCGAATCAAGACGTTTGGATAGGGCGTTGTTGTTGTGATTCACTGTTGATTTTAGGTCACTTATTTCATTGCGTACTTCTTGGTTGGCTGTTTTGATAAAGGATTTTAGTTCATTGACTATACTTCGGTCATGTGATTTTGATTTGCTGGATTTAGACTTTCTTACTGACACAGAGGAGGGACGAGAGATATTGTCAGTATCACTCCCGCTGGTCCATTCTTCCTCATCCTGTGTTGTAATAAAAGAATCAGTGAAATCTCCAGTGGTGTCTAGGCCGGTGGCACCAAGATCTTCTTTCCCTCTTACTTGTCGTTTGGGACCGCGATTACGTAAAGCGCGCCCGGGTGATACGCGTCCACACAGTGTAGATTTGCCTGGTGACAATTCATCGCTCGGCTGACGCGTTCTTTTGGCGGCTTTGTCAGGCGCATATGAGCTTTTTGGTGGTCTGCCACGCCGTTTTGGTTTGGTAGGTTCAATTTCATCATATATATCATGGCCATTGTTACCTGAGAAGCCTGATTGTCGTGGCATGTTCGTCAAAGTGCGGTTCGTCAGTCGTGCCGTTTGTTGTTTTGGTCTGTCGGCCATTTTGTAGTTAGGGCTTCCGGGCACTGTTTACCTTGACAACCGACGCTTGTCGATTCAATTTTCGGATTTAAATGCCGATCATTCACAAATTGTTCTTGAAACAGGGTTATAACATGGCACCAACGTTAGTTGTGCTCAATTACCTCATATCTGCACATTTTCCGTTCCGCGGGTACACATTCCATGGATTAACAGGCGGTGTGGCTCGGGAGACGTCTACTCGGTCATAATGGCGGGCATTGATACCGCTCTGATGTATCTGGGGCAGTATCCCACTCAGCCTGGGGCTTCATGGGATACTGCCCCAGCCCCCACTCGTGAAATACAACAGAGATGGTATCAATGGGCGTTGGCATTTGTCTATATATTGATATGGGTTATATCATTACATGGGTTAAAAGAAATTCCTCACAATGGAACATAATGTTCTCAAAGGGCATATTTCATTTGCTGCTGAGGGGTAGATGGAAGTGCCACCCAACCCCACGGGCGTACCTGTAAGGAGGACAGGTAAGAAGGATTGGGGTTGAATTAGATTTGATTTTTTTTTTTCAAAGTAGGACATAAAATGATAATTAGGGTTAGATTTTATGTTATTTTATTATTTCAAAGGGAGGATATACAATAATAGTTAGGGATACATTTTATCTTATCTAATTTTTTTAAAAGTCGGACATACATTGATAATTAGGATTTAATTTCATATAATTCTTTTTTTTCAAAAGTAAGACAATAATAACTAAGGTTTGATCCCCTGCCGTGAGAGGTTGTCACAAGGAGTGGTGTTAGATGACATACAGTATCATTGGGGGTTTGGTTACATCTACAAAAGAGAGAGTTAGGATATCAAGGCACTAAAGCATAAAATTGGTTGCAGGGAAAAGTCCTTAAGGAGGGGGTTGGCTGGGTTAGACCTGGAGGATTTTTATTTCTTGGTTATATAAGGCATTCTTGCTACAGGCCACGCCATAAGCAGAAGTAGTCACTTGGTGCACCAATCACTTTAAGGTAGGTGTTCACATAATTCAAACGAAAACATATTCATGCATTATTTGGCATAGATATGTTGGATACAGTGGCCCAAGAGGGCCAAAAAGTTTTTGAAAAATAAAAAAGAATTTTTTGAAAAAGTTACTGAATTAATTTTGAAATTTTTTCATTTGAAAAGACAAAAAATTATTGCAATAAGTGAGATTTTTCCTAAGATGGCCGACTTGGCGAGAAAAATGTTCAAAATCACAAAAAGTCAATTTTTCACCGAAATGGCCGACTCCAGAGAGAAAAAAATTCAATACCTTAAAAACATTGATTTTCCCAAAAATGGCTGACTTCGTCACCCTTAAAGGGTTAAAAGATAAAAGATACAATACTAACCTGTAAACACTCTGTGTGAAACGTACGGTGAGCACAGTAAGCACTAAGACCATACACTTTTCTTTTTATTTGTAAAACCAATCTTTATAAGTAAACAAAACAAAATAATTTTAGGCGTAAAAGCCAAAAACGTCAAATGTTTTCAAAAGTGAAAAAAAAAGTCAAATATGTTTTGGGAAAAACCTGAATTTTTATTTAAAATCACACTAACCTGTATACACTCTGAGAGCCTCGCACTGCCAACACGGTGAGCACGGACACCATGCACTGCAGCCATGTGATGAACACGGCCAGGTTACGACTACTCCGTCCTCCTACTAAGTACTTGTTGCTGAACACCATACTGATGGACACTACCCAGTACGTGGACACCACCAGAAACACCTGGAGGTACTGTGTTCCCGACATTTTGGTTTCAGACTGTTTTTTTCCCAGTAATAATTATTCCTCTCCTAGCACAGTTGGATTTTCAACAGTTTTTCACCACTAGATGTATTATGTCCTCGCCATATCCATGCTGATTTTCAACAGTTTTTTTTTAAATGTTTAAATTCTTGAGGTTTTTCAACGTTTAAAATGATTTCTCTCTAGCCCGGTTGGAACGTGTACTAATTTTGCACCTGCAGGTACTGCGTCCAAGACATTTTAGTTTTGGTTTTACGGCAGTTTTTTAACAATGATTTTTGATGGCACTGTAGTCGGCTTCGTACTAATTCTCAGCAGTTTTCCACTTGTAACAGTTCTTTTAATAATGATTATTTTTGCAGACACTGCTGTCGTAGGCTCCTCTTCTAGCCCACTTGGAACTGGAACTAATTCTCAACAGTTTTAAATTAATTTTTGCAGGTACTGTTGTTGGCTTTTGTTCTAGCCCGGTGAGAACTTGTATCTTTGAACAAATTTTCAACAGTTTCTATGGAAAGGGTAATTTTCAACTGTTTTCTTCATAATTGAAAATAAGAATATGTGTGTCCTGTAATCCACTTGATTATGATTTTCAGCAGTTTCTTTTAAAAGGCACTGATGTTTTTCTTATAGCCAGGTTAGAACCAAAATCTTTGTATTTCACAGTGCATTGGCTACTGGTGTATGGAAGACTGTATGCTTGTGTAGCAGGTATTCAATATATAATATTATAGCCTCTTTCCTTATGTAGAGGCAGCAAGTTCTCACATTAAAGGTTGAGACAGCTTTGCTAAATCCAACATCCATATCCCTCCTGTGTATCCAATCCACAATGGGGTGCTGCTGTTACACACAGCAGAGTCTGACTGCATGGGGAGGAACCCCTGAGAAATCTTCCACTTCAGTGATTGTCTTAGCAGGAGTCGGCGTTCCCCGGGCCGGCCGGCTGAAGTCAGAGGGAATGGTTGATGAGTGTTATTGACTCTGTATTGATGAGGCCCAGTGGCAGCCCCACTGATAAAATAAAGGTACAGGTAATGAGGTCAAGTTGGTGCAGGGTTCAGTCAAGTGTTGATACACTCTCTACACCATCTCCATTCTGTAACAACAGGTGGCACCACTGGAGCTGAATACCTCTCTGTACGGATACGGCCGTATTATAATATACAACTTTGAGTGTGGGTCTATACCAAGAATGTGTTGGGAGAGTGAGACCTCTGCTGCTACAGAGAGGGGTCTATACCAAGAATGTGTTGGGAGAGTGAGACCTCTGGTTCAGAGAGGGATTCCTCAGTCTACCTCAGTCTAACGGTGTGTAAACCAGGGTTTATCATCGGTGACCCGGTGAGTGGAGTAGAAGAAGATAACCTACATAGATACGGCCTGCGGGTTCACCGTGGCCCAGATTACCTATCTTAGTTCAAGTCTCCTGAACTATTCACCCTTTCTTCAGATTACATTTAGGATGAGAAATGGCAAGTTAAGGCAGTTATATCATAACTTCTGGACTATAGCAGTATTAAAGGTGCAGGATCTATAACTTATATATTGCCAGTTAGATATATGGTAATATCATTTGTGGTTTCTTTTGCATTTCAGACATTACTTTACAGCACTTTGGAAACTTGGATCAAATCTAGATTGTCTTTAGTATACAAAACTAGTTTCAGCAAAATCTTCTATCTTCCCTCTTGTGTTTAAAGTAGTTTGTAGATGAACAGAGGGTGAGCTGTTCTTTCACTTCCTCACACACACTGATGACTAGAGCCCAGACGACAATGTGGTCATGTAGTTCATCTTTTCTTGGTTTTTGTCCTATAGCATTTTCATATTTAGAAAAATAATTTTCTTCTCCACACATTGAGAGTATATTTCTCCAAAAGATATGATCTTGCCCTTTCTTCCTAAAAG
This sequence comes from Harmothoe impar, assembly GCA_947462335.1. Lineage (NCBI taxonomy): Eukaryota > Metazoa > Annelida > Polychaeta > Phyllodocida > Polynoidae > Harmothoe > Harmothoe impar. The sequence continues at coordinate 62,268,802 of OX381716.1, read as the reverse complement.
TTTCCTTGTTCTCTATAGCATTTCCCTATCACAGTTTCATTTCTTTGATAATATATTTCCTTTGTATAAGAATCCCCTTGGATACCTAACAATGCAGCTCAAGGCAGACAAAGGCATTCCCTATGTGAGGTGTAGCTGTGTATAAAAAGGGACTCCAGGAATGTATTTGTTTGGCCTGAGGTGGTTTCCTGTCCTCCTCCTCCCCCAGGTCAAGTTCTTTACAACTTGTGTAGAATGGATTGATTGATTAAAGTCCTATATAATCTCTGTGTGATAGTCTTTATGACCAGAGGGAGTCTGTTGTGTTGTCGATATCAGGTCACAATATAAAACTTGACGTAGAGTCCACTTGTAAAACTGTATGTTTACGGAGAGTTCACCTGTTTGAAAATGTCGCTTTTTTCCGCCACTTTATTATCGCATGAACTGTTAAACTCACTTTATAATGTCAGCCCTTGTCTTGACTCCAGGGGATAGAGGGTTCCATTTACACAGGAGGAATGGCAGAAAAGTCCTTTGCATCAACTGGTCTGGTATATATAGTAGTAGTAGCAGTAGTAGTAATATAAATCCCAATGATTTATTTCTGCCTTTAGCTTTCTTTTGGGATACTCTCTCATTTGTTTATACAGTCTGATGTGAGTGTTTTTATTAGGAGCCCCCAGGCATGTTCCCTGTGGTGTAGCCTCTATATAGCACAGGTCTGAGACAGAGAGGGGGTTCATTCATACAGTGGGGACCAGTCACCCAGCTCTGACCCAGTCAGTAGGTAAATACAGGCACTCAAGTGTGACCGTTTACATATATAGCAGACAGTATAAGGGTATAGCGGGTCCAACGTAACTACATGCAAACTGTATGGCAGATTGACTCTGATGATTTTGTCCCTCTATAAGGGACTAGCAGTTTCACTGGGGCACTAGCAGGACACTGATAGCAGTAGAAGAGACAACTGTAACCATGCTGGTACCAGTCAAATTCTCAGATCTCCTTAGCGAGTACCGGTCTACTAGTACTCATGTACATGTAGAAGGCTCCAAGTAGAGATAGGTAAAAGTAAGTAGGCTTAGGCCACTCCAAGTAGGACTAAACTAGTCCAATCCAAGTACTATAGGCTTGGGTGAGTAGATGTAGGCTATTCCAAGTAGGTGTAGGTCAATTTAAGCAGGTTTAGACGAATTCAAGTATGTGTACACTTATCCAAGGTTGTGTCTGAGCTAGTCACAGTAGACTTAGGCAAAATCAAGTAGGGCTATACAAATGTAAGTAGGTATAGGCTCATCCTTGAAGGCCCTACCTGAACTACTGAATGCTAACTCATCCAACTGAGTTTGAGTCTAGACAAAGAATGTGCTTGAAGAGTGACAACACTGTCACAGACTTTAATAGACCACTTAGGGCACATTTCTATGTGGATCTCTAAGTGAGAATGCTCATAGAGCTGCCTTATGGCATACAGTGTGCCGGTAACCGGGGTGAAACGTCACCTTGACATAGCACTATGCAGGTAGCAATCATGACCGTGTCGAGAGGCCTCGTTCTGTGTGTTCATGTGGCATAGAGGTTCACTCAGGTAGGAAGTGGTGTGGTTAAACCCCCAGCGCCCCTATATATAGGGCTGAGTACCTGTACCGACTGCACTCCGACCGTCGCTGGAGGGGTACCGCCACACCGGGCCGGGCCCTGACTCAGCTCCAGTTTATAGTACTGACTGGGGGCTCCACTACTGTCTGACCCCACCAGGTCAGGTCAAGATGTGATGTTATAATCCTTAACTCCTTATAATATGTCTATCCATCTAGTACATACCCTATCTAATGTGTTCTCCCATAGTTCATAACTCCTCATAATATTATGGTTCTTATGTGAGTCCTGGGCACTGAATGAGAGAAGTCTCTGGGTGGGGGAGTGGGAGGCCCTAGTATTGTAAACTCTCTCCTATAGTAGTGTAGGCACCTGTAGTGCTGTATCTCCTGATGTGACTAGATTATCAGGTGACCAGGTTATCAGACTCTTATAGACACTACAGGTACTGCTATATACCAGCAGCCTCTATATTAACCCCAGGTCAGGTCAAGATGAGATGTCATAGTCTAACTCCTTAGATATCCAGTGTGTTCTCTCCTTGTATGGTTCTTATGTACTATAGGTCCTGGCCATTGACGTCTCCAGGAGTTGGGACTGTCTGGGGAGTAGTATGCTCTGTCCCCATATGACCAAGGTATTGAAGACTCTACAGGTGGTACTGTAAAACCTCGCGTATAATCCTAACTTGCGTATAAGCCGCACCCCTAACTTTGACAGATTATATAAGCCGCAGAAGGGGTCTGAAAATTGTTAATTTAGTACTGTAGTATACCTATAAAACTCTCGTATAAGCCGCTGCTGGCACTGACTCAGTCAGTCCTGGATCTGTGCTGACTGGTCCAGTCTGTGGGGCTACACCACTGTATTACACAGACCCAGCACCACTTCTATAGTGCCCTCAGGCCTGCAGGTTCAGTAGTACAGAGTAGTCCCAAGTCTAGTCTACAGGAGTCCTAGCTGTAGTACTGTGCAGACTTCACTCCCTCCATAGTGCCTTCAGGCCTGTAGTGTCCACAAGGTGTAGTACTAGTAGCACACAGAGGTCCTAGCTGTAGTACTGTGTAGCCCCCTCTCCTGCCACTCACTCAGTCCTGATCAGTAGGCTTACAACACTGGGGGCCTGGGCATAGACACTGTACAGTGCACTGTGTGTACAGTACCCTGTGTTGTGTAGTGCCCTGTTCTGTACAGTGTCCTCCTGAAGTTGTAGTACCCTGCTGAGGTTACTATAGGTGTGTGTGTAGTAGACTGAGACTGAGAGAGTGGTGCATGTAGGCAGGACTCCCCTACCTGCCTGTTCCCAATCAGTGCTTGTCTGTAGGCTTATAGCACTGGGCACTGACACTGTACACTGAATACGTAGTGCCGTATGTTGTGTAGTGTCCTGAGAGTGTGGTACCCTGCTGAGGGTACAATAGGTGTGTAGGTAGTAGACAGGGTAGCACTAGCAGTGTGAGAGGGTGGTGTACACACATTGGCAGGAGTCACCCACCTGCCAGTTCCCAATCAGTGCTTGTATGTAGACTTACAACACTGGGATCCTGTGCACTGTCACTGCACAGTACCTCTAATGTGTGTGTAGTACCCTGAAGTTTAAGTACCATGAGTGTTATAGTTATAGAGAGACTGGACACTGTAGGTATAGGGTCCTGAAGGTGTACTAGTAGTAGTCGTAGTCTACTCGAGTCTCAGAGCAGTAGAGTCTCCTCCCCCTCCTGCCTCTCCCTCAGTCCCCAATCAGTGCTTGTCCGTAGGCTTATAACACTGGGCGCCTGGGCACTGTCACTGTACAGTAGTGCCCTGTCCTGTACAGTACCCTGGGAGTGTAGCACCCTGATGAGGCTACAGTAGGTGTGTCCTACAGGTGTGTATAGCAGGTAGGGTGGCAGTGTGAGGGGGGTGGTGTGTACATGTAGGCTGCCCTCCCCTACCTGCCGCCTCCTAATGCAGACAGGACTCACCTGTACTACTACCTTATAGCGTGCTGCTGGTGGTGGTGGTGGTGGGACGTGGGCAGGGGAGGTGGGGGAGGTGGTAGTGGGGAGGGGGGGGGGTACACTGGGCTCCTGTGGTGCACAGTAACACTGGTAATGCAGTATTGGGGGTATAGATGGGGGATCAGACCGCTGGTGGTGGTGCTGGGACATGGGGGGGGGGGGAGGAGGTAGTAGGGAGGTGTGTGTGTGGGGGGGGGGGGGGTGGTACACTGGGCTCCTGTGGGGCACAATAACACTGGCAATACAGTATTGGGGGTATGGATGGGGGTCAGACCGCTGGTGCTGGGACGTGGGGGAGGAGGTAGTGGGGGATAGGGAGGTGGGGGGGGGGGGGGTCTATTAAACCATCCGCTTGATAATTTACGGTACACACAATTTATGACTGTACAATTAGTCGACACACATGCAGGCCATCGTCATCTAATATAGGCCCTAATGATCTGATGATAATCTGTTTTTGGTTGACTGCCCAGGTGACTTTATTAGTTCTATTATTAAGGCCACTCAAAATAAAAGGTGGTTTCTCATCACCAATGACTGAAAAATCTGATGAGGGAGGCTTTTTTTTTTTTCATCCGTGGGCTAAAATGTACAGGATCCCAGCAAATTAGCGTTTATTTGAGATCATCTGCGTTATCCTATCACGCATTGCGTCAAAAACGTGTACATTGCGTAGGGGTTGCGTTAATCGGAAACCCACTCAAACTGACGCAATGTGTTAGACGCAGATGGTCTCAAGTTGACGCAGTTTGCTTGTATGCGTTGGTCACATGACCTGCTCGGTGGGAAGGGGGAGGGGGCTTGTGAGGGGGAGGGGAATTAGTATTAGTGGGAGGTAGATATACCATTTCCTCCCTTGTTCTTTCTATATGTTCATCTTTATTAACATCAATTGAAATACTCTTGTTCCTTGAGACCATGGTTCCAATGTAGTAGTAGCTTTGTGTATCTGGAAGGCGTTTCACCGTATGTTGATATGGTAGGGTATGTCACCTGTCCCTTTTAGAAAAATATGCAAAAACCAGTCTACATTCCGGGAAACCCCTAGGGAATTCTCTCTGTGACGTCATAATATGTAGCAACATACGGAGGTAGGCTGGGGAGGGTATATATAGGGTCCGTATGTTGGGGGAAGAGACAGGGGAGGGACAGGAGAGGTATGGGAAGGGACAGGATAGGTCGGGAAAGAGATAGAAAAGGTCGGGAAAGGCACCTCTGTACTCTGATAGCTATTGCCTGTTTAAACACAAGGAGTCTGTGGGCAAAGTTTCAGCTCTGTAGGGCCATTATTTACAGAGTTATCCCCTGTGTGGGTCCATGTTTTACTGACCAAACAGGCCATCGTACCGTTTGGTGCAGCATTAGTATAGCCATTGACTGTAAATTCCGGCCTGTGTTGGTGCTGCCACCTAGAGGCTAAGTCAAGCTGGCCTCAACTCCTCTCATATATATATAAGGGAATGGAGATCGCAAGCCAATTATGGGAGGTCATGTGGACCTAAACCATTATTCTGTAAGCTAGTACAGTCCCCCACCTCCCTTCTCCCTTTTTAAAGTGCACATATATATGTTAAAAAATGTCTCTCGGAATGTTCTAATGACTAGATAAGTAAAGTCCAACTTCTACCTTTATAATTAAAAAAAGATAAATTTAAAAAATTGATTTTCAACAAAATTATACCCAAAAATGTCTTTTCTTCTGTAACTCGGTAAATAATGGCCCTACAGAGCTGAAACTTTGCCCACAGACTCCTTGTGTATAAACGGTGGTAGACAACAGAGTACAGAGCTGGCTGTAGTGGTGACGAAATGGTAGTAGTGGCTCCTACCATTTCCTCATGGCCCCTACCATTTTCTCACAGCCCCTACCATCTCCTCATGGCCCCTACCATCTCCTCACGGCCCTACCATCCCCATCTCTTTGTCACCATTACGATCTGAAGTGATATGACACATACGGAGCAAAAATACCACATACGGCACACAAGAGACACATACGGCCCTAAAAAACAGGGTATATGTGCATTTTTTGACATAGCACCCCCCCTACCCCTCCGTATATCTTGTACTAAATACGCCAAAGATGCGGAATTTTTGTGCTCCGCATGTTGAGCTGAAACGCAATTTTCGCCGTATGTACATACGGCCGGCCGTATGTACATAAGGCGAAAATTGCCGTATTTTTTTCCGTAAGATGCGGACATGTTGAGCTGAAACGCAACAATGAACTGAAACGCAAAAAAGACACATACGGCCCCTCCGTATGATACGGTGAAACACCTTCCAGGAAAGAGATCAGTCCTGAGATGGGTTCAAACAGTAGACTATACATATATGTACACCCTTCATGTACATGTGCACAAATTGCTGTTCCCCTTTTTAATATCTCAATGAGAACACTTGACCATATCTTACCAGTAGGTTGGGTATGTAAGATGCTACATTGTTAGGTACAGACAGTTTATGATAATAGAATATGTTTTAAGCTGAGCTAGAAAGGAAACATGCAACTGCTTACCATACACATATCCCTCCTCCAGTACCTCCTTGTGCTAACTGCCACTTCTCTGAACAAAGAGATTTGAAACTTGAAATCTTGACCAATTAGAGAAGATCTGTCTCAATTCTACATTTGAGTGGGGATGAGTGAGACCTGCGTTAGAATACTCTCATCTCACACATCCCCACGCAAACCTAACTCATTGTTTGCGTCAGTTGAGTGGGGATGCGGGAGTGTTGCGTCAACTCACGCAGAGCCAACGCATCCTCACATATTGCGTCAGAACGCAAAATTCCTTCACGCATACTCACGCATGTTCACGCTTGTATGACGCAAATTTGCTGGGATATGAAATACATTTTTTGTTGACCGAAATTCACATTTTGGTAGTTAAGAATTTATTGATCTTTGAAAGTGGGGAAGGTGCAAGTTATTTCTATTCCACTGCATTGCTGTCAGTATAAGTTTTAATTTGATACCAAATATGCCAATATTTGTCCATCTTTATGTTTTTCATAAGATAATTGCAAAAAAAGAAAAAAGTTTTCCTCAAAACTTGATTTTAATGATGCGGGCGGTGATGAGAAACCATTTCATTTTCTTAAGTGGCCTAAGGTCAACACTGCTGATCTCATTGAACTCATCACGCGCATAAACTGATCTCCAAGCACATTCTTAGTCCTGCAGTAAAGGTAGGACAGCGCAGTTCCCAGCATATGAGGAAGAAAACCTCCCCAACTGGGATGGAGGGGACCTACCCCCGACCTCCTGTGGTGGCCAGGGTTGGCCAGGAGGCTGCATAAACATCTGGTGGTTATGTAACTGTGTGTCATCACTCTGTATGGAGTGGTTCACTTGTCATCATTGTTTCTGCTACAATTTTTGAATGTCATCAGGGAAACTTTACATATAAGATCTCAATATGTATAAGTATATGTAAATAAAATAAGGTAAAAATGACATATTATTTATATGGTTATGATAGTTGGATTGACCTAACTCAGCTTCTGATAGGGATATTTGAAAAATTCTTTCACTGTTGGAAAGCTGAATTCAAGGAGATACCAATACCCATTTTCTTTCAATACAATATTGGATTTTAAGAAATATCAATACATCAACACCATAGTCCAGTCCATAATATATACAGGCAGTAATCTGATTATCTCTTTGAAGTTGACCCTCTTGTGGAGTCCAGAGATTTATCTGACCACATCATGTGGTACCAATTAGACCATGGGGCCGAGGTGACCGGCGGCCACCTCAAGCAGCAACCTCATATGCCGTATACTGAGCGTGCGTCACTCCAGGTGCTACACTGGGTACCTGTCCAGCACACCCCTGTACTACCTTGCTCCCCACAGTGTTGTAGGTATGCAGGTCACGTTGTTTAAAGATGGTGCGTCAGCTAAAATTTGGTGACTTTTTAATCATGCGTTATTACCAGGGGTAGACACTAACTTGTTCAGCTGTGGGCCACCCGGGCCCATAGCTTTTAAAAGCTACGGGCCCGGACCAAAATCGGTGGGCCAATGGTAAAAATTATTTCTTCTTTAAGAGAAAAAAGGATGTATATTCTTGATTGGTCTATGAAAGAGTGCAACCAATATGACTAAGTCGGGTACATTTCCCTCTTTCCAACGATATATTGCATGACTATACTTGTCAGTCAAACTTCCCTTAAATGTCCTCATGTCCCAATGGCTCCCGGGCCGGCGTTAGTGTCTACCCCTGTATTACTATTGCATATCCCATCCTATACATATACTCCCTAAATCTTAAAAGAATTGGCAGAGTCTAAATCCATGAGATTAACACATGTAGTGCAATCATTTTTACTGTAGGTCGACACTAAAACTTTCTATGTTGTGGTACTGCATGGCTCAGTGCTTTCTCTACCAGGCTAGTTTCCCCTGTACTCACCTGGGGCAGTGACTGAGTCAGTTAGGTTAATAGGCTTTATTGTTCACTATCTCAAATCATATATTTCTAGACAAATATCTTGCAAATATTGGGAAGTGTACGAGTTGGAACACCATCTTTAAAGGTGCAGAACTTAATTGCTGCCCCTCCAGTAACAGTCGGAGTGCAGTCGGAACAGGTGCTCAGCCCTATTTATAGGGGCGCTGGGGGTTTTAAGGCCCGCAATGTTGACACAAAGCAGAGAGGGGACTTTGCAAAAAGGGGATGTATCTCCAGTTTAATGCAAAATTATGTATTCTGGATCACAGCAATATTATCTATTATCGGTAATAATCAGATTGTGACCAAATGCATCCAAATGCATCCAAATGCACGCATTTTTACCAGAATGCGATGCTCGAAGGAGAAGGGGGAACTTTAAGTTGCAGACCCTGGGGGCTTTTGCACAGCAGATTTTAACGATTTCTTCTTTAGAAATGCTATGATAATGATCGCCTTTTAGTAATTGTTGCAAGTTCATTTTTCACTAAATGGTATATCTATCTTAGGGAATACTATAATAACGATTGCTTTTAAAGATAGCATTATGATCGTCAGTTTTGTCAAGATTTTTGATGACATTGTAACAGGGTAGCTGGATGGGGCTAATTTAGTGGTAGGTGCCGAAATGAGGGACTATTAAAAGGTGGTGGGTACTAGCTACCCTTTACAAAGGAAGTGAAACAAACACAAAGAAATATATCTAAAGAATATATATTGTCTAATAGCAATGATACAAGGAGTACACAAATGCAAGGAGTACACAAATATAATGATCAGAAACACCTGACGTCCTCCCCGAGGTTTACAACTCATGGAAAACAACAACGCAGCACCAACCAGTGCTACCGTAAAACCTCACTCAGGGAGTGTTCATTTATTAATTACAGGGGGGGGGTGGTGAGATTTCGCGCGGAGGGGCGACATTTTTTGACGCCCCCCCCTCGAGAGCGCGTGGAACGTTTCGTGCCCCCCCTCGCCGAAGGCGTCGAAATTTTTTTCGCCCACCCCCCTTTGAACTATAGTAACATGCGGGCTTTTTTGCTAAAAAGGGGCTAGTTTTTTTACACCCCCCCCCTCAAGAGGGGTCAGAATTTTTTACGCACCCCCCCCTCAGGAGGGGTCGAAAATTTTTACGCCCCCCCCCCCCAAACCCACCACCCCCCCTGTAAATAATAAATGAACACTCCCTTAGAAGCCGCGGCTAGTACACAAGGCAGACCGCCAGCTTATATAAATTATGTGAGAATTTACCGTATACATGATTTACAACTAGTGACCTGCTTAAAGGTGTGGTGCCACGCATCCAGGCCATTGACCTTAATACAGACCCTACTTCATAATTGAGAAACTATTTGTTTAGGTTTGATACTGAGATAATTAGGCCTTCCAAGTAATGTCAAAAAGCATGATGGCTCATTTAACAATGTTTATGGTTGACTGCCCAGGTGATTTAATTAGTTTTATTATTCAAGTCAACCAGCTAATCCCTTTGAACTTACGGAAAACAATAAGGCCAAATTAAAGAAAAGGTATGTTTTAGGTTACCCGACTCTACCTAGCAAAACGGGACCAAATCTAGAAAATTTGATCCGAATTTGAATTTTTTTTTTCAAGTAATCTCAGAGTCAATTTGATCTACGAGTCAACGCCATTGTCAGCGAGTCAACGCTGAGGTTTGCAGGTCCTTTTCAGGCCAAAGAGAGAGAAAAAGCCGGAGAAAAATCCGACCTACCCTACCTAGAATTTTAGACCATGTGACCTTCTTTTTTTTGGCTCCTGCGTGTTGAGTTATTGACTGTGTCTCATGAGATCGGGCCAATGTGAAAGTCTTTGAGCAGGCGCAATCTTTGACGGGCTTGATAGAACAGATGAAGATATGAATAGGCAACTGATTACTAATTTAAAGTGTTATACACTCATTAACCTTTCAGCCCACTTGTATCTTCATCTGCCCTAAAAAACGTTTTCTATCAAGCCGGTGAAAGATTGCAGCCGGTGAAAGAGTGCACCAAGTCAAAGATTGCACCCAGTGATAGATTGCAGCTGGTGAAAGATTGCAGCCGGTGAAAGACTTTCACATTGGCCCGATCAAATGAGACGCAGCCTATTCCTTAGCGCTGATTTGGTGCCTCATGTTACAGGGACAGAGATGACATGCACGGAGAAAAATGTGGGAATCAGCTGGACTTTGACTGTAGAGAGAGTCCAGCACAGTCTGACTTTCATCATAACGAGAGTGCAGCAATGCCAGACTCTGATCATCGAGAGCCGAGCCAAGCTGGACTCACATGTGGATGTGAGTCTAGCAATGCTGGACTTTAGTCTCAATGAAAGTCAGGCATAGCTGGACTCTGTTTTGTATAGTTAGACTAGTTACTTATTTGCACTGAGGGATAATGTTTAACTGACTGAAGTGAAAGTCCAGGAGACTCTCTCACCTGAGTCAGGCAGTGCCTGGAGAGGGTCCAGCTAACGCTCACCTTTCTCTCTGTGTGGGTGTGGCAGTATACGGTAACGCTGCCCCTCATGTGTCAAATACCTGCCACACCCTCCACATTAGGGAAGTCATTTATATCAAATTTTATAGGTCATCAGTTATTCCCCATTTTTGTGTCTATATGTATACAGGATTTGTTTAAGTTCCGTATTTACCCGACAGATTGACCTCGAAAGGCTCTGTATTTCGCAATCTCCAGGGGTCAAATATTTCGCTCGGGACCGTGGGCCGGACTAAAGTGAGTGGGGGAACGGGAGGTTCTGCACGGGGAGATTGCGTATTTTGTTAGGACCCTTTGTTTCAATCAGAAATAATGTATCTTAACCCCTAAACGAAGTCAATGAAAAAAAAAAGACATTGTCTCAAAAACGAAACTACTACGTCGTCCTAGATTCGTGCGGGAAAGGAACCCGGGCCACGGCTGTGGAAAGCGAGAGCGCTAACCACTAGACCATCTCAGACACACTGGGTAGGGTCGATTCAGGTAAAGCGAACCATAGATAAAGCGAACCAGTTGGAGCATTTTGCAGTGCACTGACCATGGAAATGTATAAATAATTTCTGGCTATAATTGAATTGAAACTATGAGTGATAAGCTTTCTTTAAAATCCTAAAACATTATATTTGAGTGTATTCGTACATGCACACCAACATCCCAAAGTTACCACAATGACAAAAAATGCATAATCGCTGCTCCCGACTTTTTTGGACAGAAATTTTAAAAGTCAGTTAAATTAGTGAAAGCCCATAGGTAATTGATATGTTAAGGTCTTAGAATGAAGTTTGTGGTTTTTTTAAATAAAAAAAATGCTTAAAACGAAAATATGCTGTGAAAATCATTTAGAATCAAAAGATTCTTTTTGGTTCGCTTTATCTCACATTTTGAGATAAAGCGAACCAGTTATTTTAGATAAACCGAACCAATATCTAAATATGTATCATGATTAGTTTTGGGGGCATCTGCAGGCCCTCTGTGACACTTAGGCACATATGTGTTTATTTATTTTTAGGTATGACATATATTTTGAAATAGCCTTTGCCTAGTTTTGGGTGTATTGTATTCAATAATTATTAAATATTTCAGAAGTAATTCAGAAGGAGGTTGATTTTGGCTGAACAAAATAGCCCCATAGACTACAGGTGTTTAACATTCGAACCCTCGGTTATCATAACAAAAGTTTCAATTATATTTTTGTAGTTAAGAGTTAGGCCTACATTCCTCAGGATTAAAGAGTATTTGCCTATTTCTAGTAAATATGGCCCTAATGGGAGTGGATGTGGGTTATTAGGCAACAACTAGGCCCCTTATAGGCCTATAGGTCCTTTAGCTGGGCCTACTGGTAGGCCGGTACCATTGTTCTTGGACCCAAAGTTCGCAAATCCCATTTTTTAAACTTAGGCCTACACATTCGGAAATCAAAGTGGATGCTATCTGTGCATAAAATACTTTTGAAATCAAATGAAGTGCCCTTGTAACACACAAAATGCATGGTCTCCTATTACCTAATGGTATACGGAATGCAGCCCCCCCCTGGGCCTACAAGCCACAGGCCTGTCATGTTATGTACTTATAGTCGACGCGGGAACGCCGTCTGAGACGCAGCTACAAAGTAGTGACGTCATAACCATGAGTCTTGAATAAACCACTTCCGACCTAGAAGCCCATCTCGTTAACATTACATGGTGGCATAGCAGTGGGATTTATGTATTTTCGGCTCCCCAAATGTGTCCACGGACACATGAGGGGGGCGAAAGTGACATAGGAACCCAAGGAACAAAGACAGATGCCGATCCTCAGCTTAAAATATGAGAAAAAGTGAGGATTGAAGGATGAAAAACGAGATAGGTGACGACGTGGGTGAGCGATATTGAAGGTAACTGCCATAAAGAAGGCCACGACGTGACCCACGTGTAATTTCGGAAGTCATAGTCACAGAAAGAGTGACACTTGAATTTGGGAAAACGGGAAAAGTAAAGCCCCAATAGGTTTACAAAGTATTGACAAGTCAGCAACGTTCTCCAAAGAAAGAGACAGGTGCGTTGTGAGACATCACAAGTAGACAATCTAATATTCTTGGGACAAGGAAAATCCCATCAGACAATTCGGAGATACGTTCAACAGTGTCAGTGATTCAATTGGTGTGATAAAGTTAAGGTATCACAAAGGATTCTAGTAGGGCTAAATTTCCGTTTGCATATGAGGAAAATATTAAGAAATCGGGAAGTAAAGGCCCAAGGAGGCAACCTGAGTGTTGATAAGTGTAGCCTACATTGTGAATAGGGGAAAAAGGAATTGCCCATCAAATCGACAAAGTGACAACTAGGCCTATGTGTCCAGAAAGAGACAGGTACCAGGTACGTTCTTAGTGTCCAACAGGAAGTGACAGCTTAGTTCTATGTGCCCAGAAAGAGACAGGTACCAGAAAGAGACAGGTACCAGAAAGAGACAGGTACCAGGTACGTTCTAAGTGTCCAACAGGAAGTGACAGCTTAGATATGTGTTCAAAGAGAAAAGAGACAAGATGTTGACAATTGAACAGTGTGTATTTATCGGATCTGTGGGTTAGGAAAAGTGCCCCCCCACTAAAAAAAACAAAACAAGGGTTCCATGTTAATTAGTTGAACAGTGTGTATTTATCGGATGTGTGGGTTAGGAAAAGAGCCCCCCCACTAAGAAAAAAAAACGGGTTCCATGTTAATCAGTTGAACAGTGTGTATTTATCGGATCTGTGGGTTAGGAAAAGAGCCCCCCCACTAAGAAAAAAAAAACGGGTTCCACGTTAATCAGTTGAACAGTGTGTATTTATGGGATCTGTGAGTAAGGAAAAGAGCCCCCAACAACAGCGACAACACACGTAAAAGGTTTAGTGTTAACAATAGCGACAACACACGTAAAAGGTTCAGTGTTAACACCAGCGACAACACACGTCAAAGGTTCAGTGTTAACAACAGCGACAACACACTTAAAAGGTTCAGTGTTAACAACATCGCAACTTCTTCAAGTGACGGATGCGGGAGAGAGACGGCTCGCAACTTCTATGAGCAACCCAATGCATCCAAAGGATGGATGCGGGAGAGAGACGGCTCGCAACATCTGTTAGTACCCTGATGCATCTAAAGGACAGATGTATCACCATCAACAGCAGCAAAGAGTGCGCACCCAACAAAGGGGTGTGCTAGTCGACGGCAGCGGAGTACACACCCAACAACCGGGTGTGCTCGTCGACGGCAACGGAGTACGCACCCGACAACCGGGTGTGCTCGTCGACGGCAACGGAGTATGCACCCGACAACGGAGTGTGCTCGTCGACGGCAGCGGAGTACGCACCCAACAACCGGGTGTGCTAGTCGACGGCAGCGGAGTATGCACCCGACAACCGGGTGTGCTCGTCGACAGCTGCGGAGTACGCACCCGACAACCGGGTGTGCTCGTTGACGGCAACGGAGTACGCACCCGACAACCGGGTGTGCTCGTTGACAGCAGCGGAGTACGCACCCGACAACCGGGTGTGCTCGTCGACGGCAACGGGAGTACGCACCCGACAACCGGGTGTGCTCGTCGACGGCAACGGAGTACGCACCCGACAACCGGGTGTGCTCGTTGACGGCAACGGAGTACGCACCCGACAACCGGGTGTGCTCGTCGACGGCAGCGGAGTACGCACCCGACAACCGGGTGTGCTCGTCGACGGCAACGGAGTACGCACCCGACAACCGGGTGTGCTCGTTGACGGCAACGGAGTACGCACCCGACAACCGGGTGTGCTCGTCGACAGCTGCGGAGTACGCACCCGACAACCGGGTGTACTCGTCGACGGCAACGGAGTACGCACCCGACAACGGAGTGTGCTCGTCGACGGCAGCGGAGTATGCACCCGACAACGGAGTGTGCTCGTCGACGGCAGCGGAGTACGCACCCGACAACCGGGTGTGCTAGTCGACAGCAGGAGATCTAAGCATGCCTATATGTAGGTGTGCGACCTCAACGGCAACAGTGTCAGCATGCCTATATGTGTAGGTGTGCGACCTCAACAGTAACAGTGTCAGCATGCCTAAAATGTAGGTGTGTGACCTCAACAGTAACAGTGTTAGCATGCCTGAATGTAGGTGTGTGACCTCAATAACAGTGTAGCCACATCAGATACACAGGAGATATCCTAGAGACAGAAATATTAGTTTTCAATTTTATAAAAAGGGAGAAGATATCCTAAGTGGTGTTGTACAAAATACATGTTGGTTATGGTAGATAAACATGTCTAATAGTATTAGCACAAAAGACTAAATGAACACAAGGACTGAGTGTCCAACAAGAAACACCAGGAGGAGAGACGAGAAATTGCATTATGTTTGAAAATAACATTGATATTTTTTTTCAGTGTAAAGGGGGAGAAGATATCCTCAGTGTGTATTATATCTAGTATGTGTTTACCATGTGTTTAATGCTAAAGTACCAGCCGAGAACTAAATGTGTCCTAATCAAGAGACTATATGCAGTCACCAAAGACTTACAGGAGAGACTGAAATATTATATTATGGTTAACATGTTTATCATTCTACATATATACTAAAGACTCACACGCTACCAAAGATGATTGGGAAAAGACTCAACTATCATATTGTGTTTAACATATATCTATGGTATACATATATATATTACCATTGTACTCAAAGGACTGAGACAGTATTAAGTTACATAGTTCAAAATACCTATTGTTACATCTTGTATAGTAAAAGGGGGATGTCATGTTATGTACTTATAGTCGACGCGGGAACGCCGTCTGAGACGCAGCTACAAAGTAGTGACGTCATAACCATGAGTCTTGAATAAACCACTTCCGACCTAGAAGCCCATCTCGTTAACATTACAAGGCCCACAGAACACAGGCCCCCTGTCCACAGTCCCTCTGGATAAGACCCCCTGCATTTAGGCCACCCTGACTACAGGCTCCCTGCATGTAGGCACCAAACTCACGTACATTTCATCTGTCCACATCCCATTATCTCATTTAAACTCCTCACGCCCGACACCATCTCTTACAAATCATAATTATGTCCAACCCCCTCCCTCCTGTCCAAACCTCTCCCTCACATCCAACAACCTCCCTCACATCCTACCGCCTCCCTCACATCCTACCCCCTTCCTCACATCCAACCCCCCCCCCCCCTCACGCCCAATCTTTATCTCACGTCCAACTCACATCCAACCCCCTCTCTCATGGCCAACCCCCTCGCTCACGTCCAAACTCCTCCCCCCGGTCCCAGCACTCCCATGTCACCATTGACACCATCCTTGTTACAGAAATCACGGAAAAGGGGTGCTTTTCATAATCAGTGATTCAACACTGACAATAATTTGGCAGAAAGTCCATGGAAAGGGGGTCTATATTTGACACTGAATCCATGGAAAGGGGGTGTTTTTGACACTGACACTGTGTGGCGATTTATATGACACTCCACAGAGAGGGGTTTATTTTACACTGACTCAACGGACAGGGGGTCTTGACACAGACAGGACAGCCTATATTTTAATTGTGAAAAGGGTGGGCTCCTCAAATGTGTCAGCGTTTTACCAAAAAAAGGGGTACCTTTTAGGCTTCAAAAATCTGTGATTTCACCATGAAAAGGGTACCCTTTTCACTCCAAAATCTGTGGAAATGGGGTGTATTTGAAACCATATAACGATGATGGTGTCAGTATAGGTTTGAGAGTGTGGGGACCGGGCTTCTCCCTCATGTCCAACCCCCTCCCTCACATACAACCCCCTCCCTCACATACAACCCTCTCCCTCACATCAAATCCTTACCTCACGTCCAACCACCTCCCTCACATCCAACCCCTCCCTCACGTCCAACCTCCTCCCTCACATCCAACCCCCTCTCTCATGTCCAACCCCCTCACTGAAGCATGTGAGTGTGCCAACAATGACCATAACCCCCTGGAGGGCAATCTTGTGGATATGAATGCTATAAGACAAATTTCACCACCTATGATTATCCATACAGGGAAGAGAATATGAAAGAACTTGTGGAATGGTGTGATACATATAAATACAGTTGACTCTCTCTTTACAACCAATCTTCTTTATTTTAATGTTGAAAGATTTCTCTAATGTGACCACCCCGCCCTTTGACCACTGAAATTCAAGATTCAAAGTATGTTTTTCTCCCTCTAATGCAACCACTCTGCCAGATTATTAGACCCAAGAGTAAGCTCAGATGAGGGGGCAAAAGCCCCCAACTTTTCTCACCAGTGGTCGCAGATCAGGGGGCCAGAAACCTCTCTGCTTCTGTGCACTCACTTGACCACTATAGTTGGTCATTAGAGGGCCAAAAGCCACCTCAATCACCTAACCAATCATCTTGGAGATGGCCCATGAAGCCCGCCCCTGAGTCACCTGCCTATGATAGAAGGCGGAGATCAGAGGGCAAGAAGCCCACCCTCACTCAGTTACCTAACTAGTAGTCAGAGATTAGATGGCCAGAAGCCTGCCTCCACTCACTCACCTGACTGGTAGTCACAAGCCCCAGCAGAACCCGACCCCCCCCCAAAAAAGGACTCAATTCAGTTGTTATCCGGTTGCCATGGTAACCATGTTGTCATGACAACTATCAAATATCATGGATTCGATTTAAGATACTAAACGACCATATATGTTGAAATGCATATCATCTGGAGATGATTCCGTTTTTTCCTTGACCCAAAAATGTTAAGGGCAGCCATCTTGGAAAATGGCCGCCTTACCCCCACCCACCAGGTGCCAATAGCCAAAAAAGTAAACTTCAGCCTTTAACATGTATACGTATTTAAAAATTTGGTCTCACAAAACCGCCCATAGGGGGGAGGGTTTCTGTTTCTCTCTCATAGTCTAGATAGGACCACTGGTTCGCTTTTCCAACATTTTGGGTTCGCTTTACCTAATTCTTCATATAAAGCGAACCACTATTTTTTCCCCTTAGAATTGGTCTGCCATCAAGACAACACACATTATAAAAATATTTTTTATTCGATCACATACACCCATAGCCTTAGTTAATTCATGGAATATATCATATTTGAAAAATGATTTTATTAGGGGCTTTTGCAGGCTAAAGCAAAAACTGGTTCGGTTTACCTGAAGCGACCCTATGGAAGCCTCAGTTGGGGATTTTCACCCGCTGACCTTAGGTATCCTTACGCACTACCGGAAGTGAAGTTTTCTCGAAATACCGAGGTTTGAGGAAATACGGGAGCTGGTTATTCACCTTTAGCGAAATACGAGGCCCATTGTGTCTAGGCCTACCCAACTTGATATTTCTTCAAACCATTTAAAAATAAAACAAAATATCAGTTATTCAATATATTGTAGGGGTCGCGGAAAACTTAGTCATTGGATCGGCCGGGAATCGAACCACAGACCACATTTTTTTCGACCCGCTCGCGCAAAAATCCACCAACCCCTCCCTGTTTAAAAAAAATGACCACTCCCTAAGGTCCTGTGGTGGTTGTGCTCTGATTAGGCCCCCAAAAGATTGTGCTCCGTTATATCCCGACCGACCCTATTTTTTGAGCCTAGTCTATTTTTTCTTCTTTCTTAATTTCTTGGAAGGTAATTTTGGGATTTTACAACTAAAGAAAAATTAGTTTTGACTGAAAAGATGATAAATAGGAGGAATTCCCTCTCCTCATCCCTAATAAGAATTGATAAAACAAAAAATCTACTCTATTTCTTTTGGGTTATGTTACCTGTACGCTATTTTAGGCCATACACTGCTGTAGAGTGCCAGGGACCAGCGTACCATGGTTGGCGGGGGGGGGGGGGGGGTACTCTACCTCTGTTTTAATTTTTTACGTTTTGAGTATGGCTTTATTGAGCCTCTCACAATATACAGAAAAAGTGGTAGGTTGAAGCACAATAATATACAAAAATATCATACAATGCCTGATTCAACAATACTATACATGGGAAAACAAATACAAAAGGATGAAAATGATGTTCGTAATAATAACAACCAGGAAGAGACGATAAATAGTTGTGGCTGGTAAATGTATAACTTGTTGGAGTGTTTCAGATTCATACACAAGTATCACCTTCAGAAGATTTTACCTCACATCATTCTCTATCATTTCTTTGGTTATTTTTTTTTCAAAACAGGCCCCCGGGAGCTGTGGCAGTGGACCTCCATAAGATAAGAAAAAGGGGGCTGTCACTGACCAAAAGGGTCTAGAACGGGGGGCTGTTGGAAGATGTATGGTAACAAGGCTCATATTTCAGGCTCAGAAAACTGTAATAAGCTTTCCAAATTGTTTAGGCCAAAAGAAAAGAAGGTTTGTTTCAGGTAAATATATTTTTACCCATTTTTGGCCAATTTTAGGGTCTTTGGAGAGGCTGGTTAGTACTTTCATCCTATGAAAAAAAATGAGAAAAAGAATCCGACCTACTCACCCTACATTTTCTTCGTATGTTACCTGAAACATACCTTTTTCCCCCTTATATAACAATATCCTGGCCTAGCAAAAGAAAAATGGGGGACTGTCAATTAATTGAGAGAGAAAAGAAGGGCTGTCACATTATGGAATGTGTGGGATGTAGTTTATGTTTCGATAGCTACCACCAAAGAGCCAGTACATTGTACCAAACCTGGGCCACCAGTGTACCTGACTGCCACGTGGATCAGGGCATGGAGGGGGGGAGGTAAATGGGGTGGAGCGGCAGTGTGTGGGTGGATGGGGGGGGGGGGGGGGTCTCAGGCCCCGACTCTATAATAGTAAAGTCTGGGCAAACTCATATAAAATACTTGTTTCACTATTAAACTTGCCCTCAGGAGTTGACCAATCAAATCCTGTACACCAATTTCTGTGCACAGTCTGACAGGAAGTAACAATCTAAATATAGCAGTTCCACCAGTCCCATTTGCAGCCCTTGTGGCGGAAAAAGGTACTGGTTGAACGAGTCTTGAGGGGGGTGGGGTTGCTGGTGGAGGGTGTGGGGGTAATTGCATGGAGAGATCATGGGTGAGTGCATGTGGGAGGGTTATTGCCTGTAATTGCATAGCTGTTATCTAAAGCAGCCGAATTGATCCAAATGTTAACCTCTCTGATCAGAGGCAATACATGAAATCCCGGGGGGGGCACTTGAATTTTTTTTGACACAGGTGTGCGGCTGGACCTTCACCACCCCTTACCCTTGTTATGGCGATTTTAACCTCAAAATGTTACCCTTGTTATGGCATTTTTGGCCAAAAGCTCCTAGGTTTGGGGGGGGAAAGTAATAAAATAGACCATGTTTAGTGAAATCTCCTCGAAAAATTTACCCTTGTGTGAATTCTTTTGCAAGAAAATGTGATGTTCTAGTGAAAAATGGGAAATTTTGGTAAAATCTCGGACATTTTCTTGAAAAGTGGACCCTTGTTATGGGGATTTTCATGAAACTGGACCCTTGTTATGGCAAATTTTCTTGAGAAGTGGACCCTTGTCATGGAGAATTTTGTAGAAAAAGTACCCTTGCCAGCCGCACACATGTGTATACAAAATATACAAAGTGCCCACCCCCCCCCCCCCGGCATGAAATATAAACAATCTAAAAGCCCGGTTATCACGCAGGTCAGTAACTAGCTCTCTTCACGGGGCGGTTCGGTTTTGGATATGGTGGACCATGACTTGATAATTTCTATTGAGGAACTGGACCTTTATATCATAATGGTGAAACTTTGTGTGGTATATTCAAAGAGTAATGCGACTTCCATGTATCTAAGGTAAAAAAAAAAGAAAAAAGTTGTGTTTCAGGTTACCAGACTCTACCCAGCAAAGTAGGGCCGACCCTAGAAATCTTGATCCAATTTTGAAAAAAAATCTACATTTTAAGTAATTTTGGCGCTATTTCAGAGTCAATTTGATGGTCCACGAGTCTACGCCGTTGTCGGCGAGTCAGCACTGAATTTTGAGAGTCAATTTTTGAGTACTTACAGCTCCCTGATGCATCATGTATTTGGCCATTCTGAGGTGGAAAGATGATGGTGGATTAAGCAGTTTGTACTATTGTAGAGTGCAACCTAGACGGTGCTACTGTCTATGGCCAAAGACATGGTACAGTAGGGCCATCTAGGGTTGAAAGATGATGGGTGTCTAGCTCTGTCATACCTTCTGCTATGTACAGTTATCTGCTGTAATTGTGTAGTCTTGACATAGATGTGAGATATGCACTCTGACAGTCGGTCCTGCATGCATGATGTTTATATCTATGGAGATATCCATGGAGATATGTTAATTAATTGGTAGGAGCTGCGTTCCCATGCATTCCAATAGTCTAGTTCTATGCATGCATTGGACAACTATTTGTATAGATAGGGGTCAAGGTAGTGTGAGTAAATGAGTCGGTGGGAAAGTATGGTCACAGGAAGGTGTTAGTTCCGGTCACATGATGAGAATGGTATCTAGTCCATAATCTAGGTCCTGAAGGATTTGGGATGTCTTATATTATATAAACTATACTATTGACAATATTAGGGCCCCAGACGGGTAAATTCGACAAAGCGACAAGCCCCTGTTTTAACCCTTATGGACAAGGGACAATGGAATGCTGATGGTTGGCGACAAGGGACAAACTTTCCCCTTTAAATCGACAAGGGACAAGACCCATTTCTTAGGATCGACAAGTGACACATCTACCCCCCGTCTGGGCCCTAATATTATGCCCAGTTGAGGCCTGGGGGGGGGGGGGGTGTACAACTGTGGGCACTGACCGTGTAAGATTGACTGATATGGATTATTGGAAGAACTCAACTCTGACTCATGCAAAGGTTCTTCCTTTGCTGCTTTATCGTTTTTCAATTCCCTTCCCTTCCTTTCTCTCTCCTTCCCTCTCCCCCTCCCTTTCCTCCGGCCTTATTCCCTCCCTCTCCCCCCCCCCCCCTTTCTCTCCTCCTCCCCTTTCTCCTGAGCTTCTTCCCCTCCATCCTCTCCCCTTCCATCTGTCCTCTACCATCTCTCTTCCCTCCTCTCCCTCCCCTTCTCTCCCCTCCCTCCTCTCCCCTCCCCTCTTTCTCCTCTTCTTTCAGCTTTAGAAAGCCCAGACTTTCCTTAATGTGCCTGTCGCATTTTCCAAGACCCCTGTCGCACATTTTTTGCGACATTGCGACAGCTGCCCAGCCCTGGGCCCTATTGGACTAGGCCTTACAGGCTATAACAATTTCAATCAAACTGAAAATAAAACTTCAACTTCACCCTCAACTTCAAGCCACACTTTCATGTGTCGTCGTCGGAAAAGGGGGCGGAGCGGCAGTGGGGGAAGGGGGGGAAGGGATGCTGGATGGGGTAAATGCAAGGGTAATTGCAAGGGGGGAATCAAGTGCTGCAGCGCCATCCGCAAGTTTAAATTCTGTTTTTTTTTCCTAGAAAGATTTACCCTTTTCCAAGTTATATTTCAATGTAGCATTATAAAGCTTCTGTCGGGTTTCATTCATGCTCTCTCAATGCAATGCAAATGTACTGGGGGTAGGCTATATGACCATGACCCTCCTACAGCCCAGTGGTGCCACCTCATGCCAATCATGTATACTAACGACCTTCCAACAGGTTTGGATCACACTGGACTGTGCAGTGTGACCTTCTCCCTGCCTTGTTTGAGTATGCTGCTACTAGGCCGGTGCAGCTGCATATATATGCTCCGCGGTATAGAGGGCGCCACGGCACTTGACTCTCCCCTTGGGTAATTGCAGTGGGAGATCATGGGTGAGTGCATGTGGGAGGGTTATTGCCTGTAATTGCATAGCTTTTATCTAAAGACAGCCGAAGTGATCCAAATGTTAACCTCTCTGATCAGAGGCAATACATGAAATATAAACAATCTAAGGGAGTGATCATTTTTAAGAACAGGGGGGGGGGTGGTGGGTTTCGGCGCGGAGCGCGCACAATTTTTTACCCCCCCCCGGTCAAGGGGTCAAAATTTTTTACCCCCCCCCCCTTAGGGTCGAAAATCGGCTCGCAAGCGGGCCCTTTGAAGCATAGTAACGCGCTGGCTTTTTGGCTCAAAACAGGTTAAATTTTTTTGCCCCCCCCCCCCCCCAAGAAGGGTCCAAATTTTTTTGCCCCCCGCCAAACCCCACCACCCCCCCCCCCTGTTGATAATAAATGATCACTCCCTCAAAGCCCGGTTATCACGCAGGTCAGTAACTAGCTCTCTTCACGGGGCGGTTCGGTTTTGGATATGGTGGACCATGACTAGATAATTTCTATTGAGGAACTGGACCTTTATATCATAATGGTGAAACTTTGTGTGGTATATCTAAAGAGTAATACGACTTTCATGTATCTAAGGGTAAAAAAAAAAGAGAAGAAAGTTGTGTTTCAGGTTACCAGAATCTACCCAGCAAAATAGGGCCGACCCTAGAAATCTTTATCCAGTTTTGAAAAAATCTATATCGTTCATATCTACATGGATGATAGGACACCCATATGGAGGGGATGAATACATGGCCACGGAGATATTACTTGCTCTTTGGTTTCTCAGGTCGGACCAGACAGCTCAGCAGGGAGTGTGAGTCCCTGTGAGGGTCGGGGCTGGTCCTGCAAAAATTATAATTTTAATTCACTTACAGGTAAGTATTGTCTGAACGTGCAGACAGGGGCCGTACTTATAGCGTCCACACCCCCAGGACGCAGGTGTCGTCACGTGGTACCACGTCACAGAGTCACGTGACCTGGTGTGCGGACAGGGTACAGGGTACTAAAACACACCACGTGACAGGACCAGGGGGTGGGTGTACTGTGTGTTGGATAGGACTTTTGGTGAAGCAGCAAAACTGGTAATTCAAACTGGAGTTGTGAATAAAATGTGAAAGTCGTCTAATGCTGCCACCTGGTGTTAACGGGAGGAACTAATCGTACAGGTATCGACGCGTCGGTTACGGGAGGCTTTTCATTGTGATGATGTGTATTGTCTATTAGACATTTTAACCCTTTGAAGACGACATATTATGCATTAATGCATCATGCCCTTTGTCGGTATGATGCATGAATGCAGTCCTGGCGAGTAACTCGCCAGTGCTGCATTCAAACATCATGAGAACTCCATTGGGTTGAAACGCTCCCAAAGGTTAGTATCTCGCCAGGGCTGCACTAATGCATCATGCCGACCCTTCTAGGGTCTATCAACATGTCCCTAAAGCCGACATGATGCTTGAATGTAGCCCTGCTGAGTTCCTCCCCAGGGCTGCATTTATGCATCATGACGATAAAGGGCATGATGCATTAAGCGGCCCTGATTAACCACTAAGGACGGCATATCTCCTAAGGCCACTCAAAAAAAACCTGGTTTCTCATCACCGCGCGCATTATGAAAACCTGATTTGGGGAAAAAAAAAATTTAAACGATTTTTGATGAAAAATACGTCAAAAATCGGACAAATAGTGGCATATTTGATATCAAATTAAAGCATAGACAGTCAGTAATGCAGTGAGCTAGGAATAACTTCCAACATAACGTATTTTGTAGATCACTAAACTCTTAACTACTAAAATGTGAAAATCGTTCGTGAAAAGTCTAAATTTTGCCATACATTTGAGCCCTGAGTTTTAAAAAAAAGAAGATAAAATAAAAAACGCCCTCGTCACATTTTTCACTGCTGGGTGATGAGAAACAACTTTTTTTTGAGTGACCTAAAGGTGACATTTGCAAGCAAAAAGCACCAATGTGCAATCGGCGAGTATTGTCAGTTCTGCATTGGTGCATCATGCCGACCCTTCGGGAGTGTCACAACCCCATAAGGTCGACATGGTACTTGAGTGAGCTGTATTCATGTATGATGACAGTATCGTGGCGACAAGTATATCGAAATGTGTCAAATGGGGGGGGGGGGGGGGGGTCCCCATGTCGCATGTCGATTTTAAGAAATGGCCATGTCAAATGTCATTAAGAAAAAAGCCATGTCACTAGTGTCGCTAAGGAAAATAATTAGGGGCATATAGAGAGTAACAAATGGGGGTGTTGGGGCCGCAGGACCCAGGAAAATTTAAGAATTTGAAAACCCACAGGGCCCAAATTTGAAGACTCGATTTTAAGAAATGGCTATGTCACATGTCACTTAACTGGCCATGTCCCATGTGGATTTTAAGAAATGCCCATGTCGCCATGTCGATTTTAGGGGTCTATACCCACTAAAATCCAAAATGCTATTAATTCGGAAACATTATCAAATAGATATTAAAGGCCTAAAAAGAGGTCGTGTTCAGGCACCATGACCATAAGTAAATTGGGTCGGTAGGTCGATTTTTCAAAATGATATTTTAACATAAAAAATAGAAATTCGTCTAATTTCTCAAAATTCCAATGAAAAAAGAAATTCAGTAAGAATTCCAAATTCAGACAAAAAAAACACACCAATAGAATTGCCTTCAAAGTGACTTTTTTTTAGAACATTGAGTAGGGCCTAAACGTTCAGAGCCTTCGGGATTCTTGATACTACTACTTCCTATTTGGCCTAAGCGTCATTTTATCTTACCCAGTGGTGGATCCAGGATTTTCCAGAGGGGGGGGGGGGGGCAAACCTGGCCAACCATGGAGTGACTGATTGTTCCTGCGCACAGAGCAAGCAAAGCGTAGCGCAAGAAAATTGCAGCAGACCCCCCCCCCCCCCCCCGGAGAAAATGCTGATGGTCTGTGTCTATATGGTATTGTTTATCATCTTGCTTCTAAGAAATATTTTTGGTTCTTTTTCTTCTTTTTTTATTGGGGGGGGGGGGGGGGGGGGAAGGCCCGTCGGGCCATCCCCCTGGCTACCGGTCGTTTATTTTGGGTTACTTCGTCGGGCCGGCCAGTCAGGGGAGGGTTAGTCCCACTGAGGGTAAGGCGCGGTCCTGCAAAAATTAGTTTATATTAAACAACGATTAATCCTCACACAACCATGGTAAGTATATGTGTGCTGTACTACAGGCAGTTTGTGACCCTATGTTATCTGTATGGTCAGAGTTAAGGTGTGTGTACATGGTACGGGCTCCCTGTGGGTGTGTGTATGAAAGGTTGCCCCAGCCTGGGGGGAGTTAACACAGGACTAACTGGGACAAGGTGAGTATTTAGTGCCTGCTTCATGTAACTGACTGTAGACAAGGCTGTAAACTCGGATGGATTCAGTTAGGTGAGGGGAAAATACAGATATTGTATAGTGCTGCCACCTTGTGTTGGACTCAAACACTGTCCTAGTTCAGTTCCCTCCTGCACCACCAGAGGGCGACCCCTGTACTACACCTCACATTGAAACCAGTGTTTGCCCATCCCTGTATCCCCCATGTCCTTTTCAATATGTGAAAAGATAAGTCCCTGATCGGGTATAGTTATATGACAATAATTTTACAAGGTCCTACACTCCATTCACCCACTTCAATTTCAACTTGGCAGGATATTTTACCCTGCATTTTCAAAAAAATATCAAAGTTCAAGTGTGATTATATTTCTGCTCATAGTCAATGGCAATGGCAATGGGCAGGGAGGCCCCGGGCAATGTTCAAACCTGCTCCCTAATTATTAGTGTCTCTTAACACCCCTGCAATCAGTGGGAGAGAGAGTATCTGTTTAGAACCTAGCATTGTAAGCATTACTGTATCCTACTGTGATTACAACCAATATTAAATGGTTTCACTCGACACATAGTCATCGCTGTAGGTGAGGGGTACACCAGGCTCAGTCTCACGACTTAACAATTGGATCGTCTTTGACCGGGTGACGTCTTTGACCAGCAAGATTAAAACAGTTGAAAAGGGGCTTATTTAAATTGAAATGCGGGGGGAAAAGTTCATATACACTATAATACTATATATATATTACAAATTTCCCCGGCATTTCTGTGTACATAGCCTCCCTTTTCAACTGCTTTAATCTAGCCGGTCAAAGACGTCACCCGGTCAAAGACGTCACCCGGTCAAAGACGTCACCCGGTCAAAGACGATCCAATTGTTACAAAGTCGTGAGCCTGAGCCACCAGGGGTCTTCAGTGAAAAATGGAGGGGCGGGGGGGGGGGGCAGTTCCTCAAATGAGTATGTACTTTAGGCGGGGGGGGGGGGGGGTGCACTATAATGCGTACATTATGCAACATGCGGGTGGAGGAGGGGGCTATTTTTTTGGAAAAAGATGCATACATACAATATGGAAAAAAGGTCAGTCCTTATTTCTTTGTTGAGGTTCAGAATATTCCAAGGTCCAAGGCATCAGGTACAGGCATGAATAGACACTAAGTGACACATGGCTTGCAATTCAAAGATATTTGCAACAGTTTTGAATTAAATTCAATTTTTATGTTAGGCCAAATAAAAAAGAAGTTTGTTTCAGGTAACATGGACAGAAACTCTAGGGTCGGTAGGTTGGATTTATTTCTTTATTTTACCTTTTTTATTTTTTACAGCCCCTCTACGAAACCCTTAAATTGAACAAAAACGAGTAAAAAAGAGAAGATTTTTTCAAAATGTTTGTAAACCTAGAACTGACCCCAAAAAGGTGTAAAAGTATAAAAGTTTCTTCAAAATTGCATAACAAAAATAGTAAAGTCGGCCCTGGTTTGCTAGGGTTGGTCTGGTGACCTTAAACAAACCTTTCTTTTTTGGCCTTACCATATTGACTTTGTCATGTTATCAAGCTTAACAGTGTCAGGGACTTGACCGAAAACACAAGGCGTTGATGAAACCCTTACAAGTGTGTTTATTTCAGGTCGTCATTGTAACAGCACGTCTGACCGTCGTTAGGCCACTCAAAAAAAGACGTTGTTTCTCAACACCAAGCAGTGAAAAATATGACGAGGGCGTTTTTCATAAAAAAATTATTTTAAAAAACACTTTTGGCTCAGATACATAGGGAAATTCAAACTTTTCGCGATCAATTTTTATATTTTAGTAATTCAGTGTTTATTGATCCCAAGAAGTTGTTTTAAGGTAGGTCGATAGCATTGACTCAAAGAGTTTAGAATTCCACCAATGTTTTTCCAGAGGTACCTTAGGTCATTTAAAACAAATATCTGAAGAGAAAATAGTGGGTCCCGAGCTACTTTTTTAAATACAGAATTTTGAAAAAGAAAATTTAGATTTTTCTCTAAAAAATAGGAAAAAATATCACAAGTTCCGTGATTTTATTTTGCCATAACCTGCAACCACAAAAATATGAAACATCACACAATGAGCGCCCAGATATTTCACTTTATTCCAAAAATACTTTTATGGTTCTGTGACGTGGCATTCTGGGTAAAAAAAAGTGTGTTTGGTTAAAGATATGGATTAATTTGTCATTATTTAAACACAAAATCGATTAAAATCAATAGCAAAAAAGTTGTCATTTTTCTTAAACTTCATGAAAAGAATTTTAAGGTCATTTGCAAACTAGTAAGACTAAATTTAACATAGGGTCCCACGCATTATTTTGGTTTTTTGGGCCTTTGAAGTAAAAAAAGTACTGCAAAAGTGTGCTAAATAAGATATAATTTGAAGTATTACATTATGGGTAAAACGCTAAAAATCATGTTATGAAATGGTCTCACTATGTAGCCCAGGATATGTTTAAGCAATCTATTCACCTTTAAAGTCCAAATTATATCATTTATTAGTTGATAAATGTGGTTGATAAAAAAATGTCCGAAATGCAAAAAACACACCTTTAATTCTTGTACAAAATATAATGTCCGATAAAATGCTCAATTTTAGTCAGAATTGCCCAATAATTTAGATGGTTGATGATGGTATATGTGACCATACACCTACCAAATATGGCGTCATTCTGACGTATTCAAGGTAGATGCGCGGAAACATGCGCAGTGGTTCCGTTTTCAATGGCATCGACCTACCTTAATGCAAGTTATTCCTAGCGGACTGCATTACTGAAAGCATATATGCTTTGATTTGATACCAAAATGTGAAGTTGAACTGGACATCACTTTCCGTCACTAAACTCAAAGACCCCCCCCCCCCCACCCCCCACCCCGAAGCAGGTGATGTCATTTGTGAACGTTCCCGTATTCAGCCTCCCCCCTCCCCAAACTCTGAGGGGACATGTCCTACACCACTGACTAAGAATATGACTATAAAAAGAGGAAAAGTGTCACCCCCCTTCCCGAGGGACACCTCACAGTCCCCAGTATACCGGAGAGTGTAGCCCCCACAGCGTGCTGCGAGTGGAGAGTGTAGTGAGGCTGTGGTGGAGAGTGTGGTGTGGTCATCACACCTGTCCAACCCTCACCTGGAGGTACCCTCAGTACCCCCTATATCTCACCTGTACCTACAGTATGGCTCTAGACCCCTAAATTCGATATGGCGACATGGGCATTTCTTAAATCCGACATGCGACATGAGGCCTAGTGACATGCGACATGAGGCTTAGTGACAGGGGACATGGACATTTCTTAAATTGACATGGGACATGAGCATTTTAAGCGACATAGACATGCGACATAGTCATTTCTTAAAACTGACATGTGACATGGGGACCCCTCATCAAAAGCCCCTACAGTACCTAGCCCCCACACCTGGACCTGTATGGGATAGAACCCTGTAGAGCACGTCAGCAGTGGCCGTTTCCTTATTCTAAGGCAGGACACCCGAGTGGACCCTTTTAGTATTCCTTGCTCTTTGACCCCCCCCCCCCCCCAACCCCACCACCACCACCACCATCCCACCTGTCCACTACACCTAAGGTGGTGGT
The DNA here is from genome assembly GCA_947462335.1 of Harmothoe impar. Taxonomy (NCBI): domain Eukaryota; kingdom Metazoa; phylum Annelida; class Polychaeta; order Phyllodocida; family Polynoidae; genus Harmothoe; species Harmothoe impar. Next base: position 62,239,609 of record OX381716.1, on the reverse strand, counting down.
CCCAGTCCCCTGTACCCTGTGTGCCTCCAGTGTCTGCCGCACCTGGACTACCTCATACTACATGTACCCCGATCAGAGGCTAGAACTACCCCTATCTGATTCATCACCAGCAGCTATTGTAGAGGTATCTATTGACGTCAGTGCTGTAGCAGATGACACACCAGTGATGGTGAGACTGGGGAGGCTACACTGTGCGGCCTGTGGCGGGATTACACCTCTCCATGTTGGATTAATTTGACTTGTAGCAGATCCACTTACTGCCTGCAGACTGCACCGAACTTTAAGGATTCCCTCTGACAAGGTGAGTACATTAGTTAAAGTGCCATGGTCCGATTTTTTTCCAATTTTTATATCCTGTTTAATGTTTTTCAAATGTTACTACAATATCATATTTGGAGGATAGAGCACAATACAATGTCATCTATGTTCATCTATGTGCAATAAGAGCCCATTTAGAGGTTCAGATTGAGTCCTAAGTATAGCATTTTACAGTGCATTTTTAAAGCGGGAATTACATGTATAGCGTGCACTCCAAAATTAGTAACTTGAGCCATAATCTGATGATTATCCTATTTCTAAGCTGAATTATAGAAAATCTGATAAAATAAAGTAGGCAGCACATGAAGTATGGCCATAAGGAATGTTCTGGTTCACTTTTAACCAAATTCATTTTTGAGCCTTAATCATCGGACCATGTCACTTTAAACCCTTAACGAGTGCTTCAATGCGTTATACCCTTGGTCATCATTATCCATGGTTGTATCCTTGGCGAGTAACTCGCCAGGACTGCATTCATACATTATGACGACCGTATGAGGTTGAGACACTCCAAAGGGTCGGCATGATGCACCCATGCAGCCCCTGCGAGTTACTCGCCAGGGCTCGCCGGGGCTGCATTGGTGCATCACGCCGACAAATGTCATATTTTAGTGACATGCGTCCTTAAAGAGTTAACCCTGTCAGGGCAGCATGATGCCTCAATTCCTTGTAAAGCTGGAGGCATGATACACTGATGCATCACTATCATGCCGACCCTACCAGGAGTGTATCAACCAACTCTGTAGCTACTTCATGATGCACAAATGCAGCATTGGCGAGCTTCCTTCTGGTGATGCATTTATACTTTACAGTATCTCTCCGGTGCTGCATTGGTGCATCATGCCAACCTCTCGGGAGTGTCTGGTGTTGGCATGATGCTTGAATGCAGCACTGGTGAGTTACTTATGAGTTGCATTAAAGCATCATGCCGTCCTTAAACTTACAGGGTTAAGGCGACATGCACCAGAGTATGTAGAGTATTTGATAACAGAGGCGTAGGAAGCAAATCTTCATTGGGGGGGGGGGGGGGCAAGGGGGGCCCACTCCAACCAACTTAAAGTATTGGTTTTTGTGCATGATGTATCATATACATCCTTATATTAGATTGTATGGAAAAGTAGTATTTGAGCCCCTTTTAGGTCTGATTTGGGGGCCCACCCCCTCTGCCCCCACTTTTTTCTATGTGGGTGAGTTAAGGATTGAAAATTGTGTGTATTATCATGAACGTTCATATAGGTCCATGGTATTATATTACAGGTCTTGACAAATTTGGGGGGGGGGGGGGGGCAAACATATTCAGCCCCCCCCCTCGGTGATTGGGGGGGGGGGCTTTTCCTACGCCACTGTAATAACTCTTAGCTTTCATATAATCACACAGGAAAACATTTAGCAGTGAATTGCCAACGGGCGTGTCAACTTTTAAGTCAAATATACAGGCGCTGCTCTGTAACTACTATGCCTTTAATGACTACGTTATTCCCATTTACCAATTAACAGAGCATATGAGTGGAGACATGGGGGAGATTTGTAAGGGCACCTGCTTTTAAAACCAAGTCTATCTGTATAAGGTATGTTTTCACTTACTATACTCACAATTGGATATTTCTTTAAATTAATAAAAGATTCGTGTTGTGTAACTTTAGGGTCAAAGGCAGTTTCGTAGGCATAGACTGCATGGGAAATATCTTGAAACGAATTGCATTTGTCACAATTTAAACAGTTCTTATATACATTATAATTGACTTCATACAATCTTGCTAGCAACACCTATCAAACTGTACGCCCCCCTCTTATTAAAAAGAAATCTAACTCAAATTAACACAAATCGTAATCATCTTCATGATATTCATTTGTATCTGTAACCTCGGTTACTTCAGGATACATTGGCTCATATCATAGCATATAGCTAATATGATTAATGTTAAATAAATGTAGATACAAGTATGATATTATTGTATTTTCAGTCATGATGCTATGGAATGGCATGACCTTGACCTTGACCTTGATGCTGAGTAGCATATCGGGGTCAAGGTCACCTCCTGCCGGCAGAATCAGGTCACGGCTCACTAACGACCTTGAAGGGGAGAACACAAGCTCCTCAAACAGAATGGTAAGTATCAATCTATACAGTAAGGGAATAATACACGCATAAGCAAGCACGAGGATCAGTTATTGATGGCTAAGGCACGAGGTGCAGCGGACTAACCAGCCTGAGTGCTGGCTTATCCATGCATCATTCCATTTGTACCACAGTTTTAACATTTGACATACAGATCTGCTCTAATCTCAACCTAGACTAGAGTTTATCAAGAAAACTCGCCATGTGACGTCATAGCAGTGCAGTTAACCACTGCTTATGCGCGGTAGTTATCCAGTTTAGGCACTCTTTTGAATCCCTAAAGTGGATAACCGTAGTAAAAAACACTGTTATTGTCTCCCAGTACTTTAGTGCGTTATCCTCTTAGTTTCCCAACGTCCTATCTACATGAACTTGAAGATCATAGGAATTATACCGTCCTAAACGATAAACTAATGGAATCGAAATCAACAAATGATACAATCGAATAGAAGAAAGTGGGAAAACAGAAGTACAGTGAATTTTCATTTCAATTTTCATTTTTGAAAAACGAATTTTCATATTGAAAAGTGAATTTCATTTCAATTTAAAAATCTGAAATGGAATTTCACTTTTTGACCCTCTTGGGCCACTTTACAGAAGCTTAGGAAGTGGAGACGAAAGCCATTTTTATCCACCTCGCGGGTCCGTGCCTAAGGTCCAAAAACAGACCCTTTCCCTTGGAATCGTGTCCATACATAGTAATCAAAGTCAAACACGCATATACCTGGTGATCATTAAAGCATTTTAAGCTCTTTATTTGTAAATCAAAAATAAATTCACCGTTCGTCTCAGGGTATATGAATCTACCCTATGTCAATTACTGTGCGATGGGAAATATGTTGTTTATAACACCATCTATTTCACACCTGGAGGAGTCAAAGTTCAGCCCCTGACGCACTCTTTAACGGCCGCAAAGCGCCGTTTTTTATGAATTACTACAGGCCTGCATCCGTGCATCACACCCATCCTTTGGGAGCGTATCAACCCCTGATAGGGTCGGCATGATGATTCCTCTCCGGGGCTACATCCATGCATCATGTCGACCAATGGTATAACTTATTAAAGCATTGTGCGGCCCTTGAGGGGTCAATAGGTGTGACTATGGCATATTTTTTCTAGAATATCAAGGCTATAAGTAGATATATCACTTACATGTTGTATCATTTTATAAGAGGAGATATAGCCCCCTTTGAGATGGGACTGGAAAGCCTCTATTAAAGCACTATGCGGCCCTTAAAGGATTAATAGGTGGGAATGTGGTGGAGGTGGTGGCGGAGGTACACAGATTAGTGTGGAGTTAACATAAAGCGGCAACCACCCCGTGTACCACACACCACACAGAGAAAAGAAACAGCGTCAAAGATTCAAAAGGGAGTCTAGGTTGTCTCCAAAAATGACTCCTCTCTCCAGGGGAGCCCAGGCTGCCTAAGAGAGCCTAGGTGACTCCCTGACTGACCTAAAGCAGTCACCTGGGGGAGGCATATCGCTCTCTAGCTCACACTGTAAATAGTTAGTGTAGGTACACAGTAGAATCTACCTTAGATTTACAGTAGAATCTACTGTAGAATAGATTTACAGTAGACTTTACTGTATATTTGTAGTACATGTAGATTCTACTGTTTACCTACAATAAACTGTACACCTACAGTGGAATCTAATGTACATCTAAAAAAAAATGGCAATCAACTTTTTACAATGCACGTAAGGGAGTCACATAAGGACCAGGGCTCCCCTAGAGAGCGGAGTTATTCTGGAGGCAACCTGGACTCCCTTCTGACGCTGTTACTTCTCTCTGTGTATACACCACACACCCCACACACCACACACCACACAGACAGACACACAAAGCGGCTACTTGAGATCCCACAGAGGTTCACACCTCCACCCTGCACCACCTTGCGACCTGCTGACTCCTTCCTTACATCTTTACATGTATGACAACACCCCACAGGTAGGCATGGGGTCTGGACCCGTGGTCTTGACACTGCTGAAGTTATATGGGCTGCCATACATGGTCTATAGACCACGAGTTTAATAAGCCTCAAGGTTCAATTTGGAACAAGCTGAGTTTCTCGCACTTTTTAAAGATAGAAAACATAGAACAAATACAGAGAGGGCAAGAGATCTGGCAAACAGATGATAATGACCATTCTGGGCGCCATCTCCAATATGTAGAAAGTGTGGGTCACATATTATTAAACAGACAATACATTCATCGTGACAATTATGTCGATAAAGATTAGGAATGACGCTCAGCATTTTGGTGCATTTTCACAGAGGCAGGGAGGGGGGTAGGGAGGTGGGCAGGCAGGCAGGCAGTACTCTCATTCCCAAATCCTTCCGAAGGAAGGCTCTGGTAACAACCAAATGACCTTGAACTTTGGATTTTGCTGGGTCTGGGCAACCCCTGCTGGTAGGCTGTAACCAGTGGGCAGGAACCAGAATGTATGATGGTAGTTTTAGGTAGTTTTACCATCAGCCTTTCTGGTCCCATTTCCTGTTCCTGTTCGCTGGTTCCAAGCTACCAGCAGGGGTTGCCCAGACCCAGCAAAATCCCAACATTTGGCAGTTACCAGAGCCTTCCTTCGGAAGGATTTGGGAACGAGAGTAGGCAGGCAGCTGCTTTCCTGCCGTAAACAGTTTTACCAGAAAGGCAGCTCACACCCTGCACTTTGTGTGTCCTACACGTACTCAGTCCTCACCCACAGCCCCACACCCTCACCACGCATAATGCATTCATGCATCATGCTCTTGGTCGCCATGAGGCATGAATGCATTATGGCGACCCTCTTGGGTTGATATATATATGTACTTAAGTATACTTCTGAATGATCGGCATGGTGCATAAATGCAGCACACAACTCGCCAGGGCTGTATTCATGCATCAGACCAAAAAAAGGTTAGTTTCAGGTCACCCGACTGACCCTATCTAAACAGGGCCGACCCTACGTTTTTTTAAGGCCGAAAGGCCCCGGAGGGGCCCTGGTGGTGAGCTTGCGAACTACCAGGTTGAGGCATTATATTGTTTTCATTTGACAGGAAGTCAGTATGGGTGCCGCCATTTTGTTTTAAGGGGTGCCGCCATTTTGTTTTAAGGTGTCACAACACAAATTTATGCATAAAATGATATAATTAATATTAATCAACCTTCGATCCTGAGCTTGATCATAAGCATACCCATACCCCCTAACATGGACCCAAGGAATTCAATGGTTCTATTGGTTTGTTGCTAAGACAGCTGGTTGCCTAGCAACAGCTATTCTAATTGTTTATCTGCCTAGCAACACACATTTCCATGCTCCTGAGGTTGATTATAATCCTACTTACCCCCCCTAACATGGACCCAAGGAATTCAATGGTTTTATTGGTTTGTTGCTAAGACAGCTGGCTGCCTAGCAACAGCTATTCTAATTGTTTATCTGCCTAGCAACACCCATTTTCATGCTCCTGAGGTTGATTATAATCGTACCTACCCCCCTAACATGGACCCAAGGAATTCAATGGTTCTATTAGTTTGTTGCTAAGACAGCTGGTTGCCTAGCAACGGCTATTCTGATTGTTTATCTGCCTATCAACACCCATTTCCATCCTCTGAGGTTGATTATAATCATACCTACCCCCCCCTAATATGGACCCAAGGAATTCAATGGTTCTATTAGTTTGTTGCTAAGACAGCTGGTTGCCTAGCAACAGCTTTTCTAATGGTTTATCTGCCTAGCAACACCCATTTCAATGCTCCTGAGGTTGATTATAATCGTACCTACCCCCCTAACATGGACCCAAGGAATTCAATGGTTCTATTAGTTTGTTGCTAAGACAGCTGGTTGCCTAGCAACAGCTATTCTAATTGTTTATCTGCCTAGCAACACTGTTTTCCATGCTCCTGAGGTTGATTATAATTCTACCTAACCCCCTAACATGGACCCAAGGAATTCAATGGTTCTATAAGTTTGTTGCTAAGACAACTGGTTGCCTAGCAACAGCTATTCTAATTGTTTATCTGCCTAGCAACACCCATTTCCATGCTCCTGAGGTTGGTTATAATCGTACCTACCCCCCCTAACATGGACCCAAGGAATTCAATGGTTCTATTAGTTTGTTGCTAAGACAGCTGGTTGCCTAGCAACGGCTATTCTGATTGTTTATCTGCCTATCAACACCCATTTCCATCCTCTGAGGTTGATTATAATCATACCTACCCCCCCCTAATATGGACCCAAGGAATTCAATGGTTCTATTAGTGCTGCTGCACTGGTGGCCACCTAGTGCCTGTATATTACACTAAATCCCTGTAATTGCACGTTTTCCCCTGTTGTGTCACATCTGTCAGTTATATCATCTTCCCGCCCTGTGTATATGGTGTCTTGAATGGGTCCCCTACAAAAATATCAACCATGTAGACATTGTGTTCCATCAAATGCAAGAATTGCGGTTGTTGCCGCGTATAAAAATGCCTGAGGCATTTTTTTACGTGGCAACAACCGCAATTCTTGTTTTATGCAATTTTGAAGAAACTTTTATATATTTTTACACTTCTTTTTGGATCAATTTTAGGTTCACAAAAAACTTTGAAAAATGTTGAGGCTGTAAAAGAAAAGAAAAAGAAAAAATCCGACCTACCGACCCTATAGTTTACTCCTATGTTACCTGAAACAAACCCTTTAAAAAAATTTGGCCTAGGGTATGATGCATTAAAGCACCCTGCCGCCTGAATTTTTAGAGAAAAATGTAAATACTTTTTCAAAGTTTCATATTAAAAAAAGTAGTTCGGGGCCCCTTTTTTTCTTTTCATTTTCTGATTCTATATGATTTAAACCAGGCCTGCATGTAAAAGAAAATTGGCGAAATTCTGTTGACTTTGATCAAAGGGTAGCGACCAACCTTAAAGCATCCTGCCGCCCTTAGAGGGTTAAGCCCGCCTCCCAGTGGACGCTGTCCCATAGTACTGGAGTAATCAGCCACACACCTGTGGCGCCACCACACGGCGGGATCCCGCACTAACAATGCAACCCTCCAAATGTCGTCTGCTTCACGTCCCCAGCGTCCCACCAGCGTCCCACCAGCGTCTCCCACGGCCGCCATCTTGTTTCATTGAATGCCTGTGGCGCCGTCATGTCTGGGGAGCACGATTCAACCTGCGACCATCTTTTGTCAATTAGGACGTCCAATATCCCCCCCCATTAAGGCCCATAGAGCCGCACAGGGGGGGGGGGGGGGGTCCCGGGGGGGGGGGCACTGACTCTATGTGGGTCAGTGGCAACTGCCGCGGTACCGCCCTCCTCCTCATACTTGGGAGAGCTGAGGGGGTCACTGACCGCCCCTCCTTTTAAAGACTGAGGAAAATTGTGGAAGTGACCGCCCCCCTAAATGGGCCATATGCAAGCTAAGCCCCCTCCTTTCATCCCATCCCAGCATCAGATTTCAGACATAACAATGGCAAACTTACCAATTAGCATTTTCTGGCATGTTTGTGCTGCAATATTGCTGTATAAACACCAGAAACCTTTACCCAGGAAGCATTAGGCCCCCTTCTTTTAATGACATAAGGGGGGCCACCGCCCCTTCTTTTCATTAAAAGTAGGGCTGACCACCCCTACTTTTCATCCCCTCTGTCCACCCACCGCTTCCGCTCCTGGGAGAGGAGCGGCAGTCGGTATCCAAACCATGCCTCAGTGTCACAGGACGATCCCTACACTCAGGGGTCAACCTGAGACCATCTACGTGCAAGGTCCTCAGTGGGGCACGCCCATAAAGGGGGTGTAGATAGGGGGTCCCCATGTCATTTGTCATTATCTTTGTATTGCTCCTGTTTTTTGTCTCTAGGCTCCATGTCGCCTGTCGATTTTAAGTAAAGGTCATGTCCCTTGTCAATATCTTTTAATTTCTCCTGTCATTTGTCACTAAGCCTCAGACCGGGGCCTCAGGTCAGCTGTCGGTTTTAAGAAAAGGCCATGTCACCCTGTCGGTTTTAGGGGTCCACCCCATCATAAAGTATGCATGCACATTTTCTCCAGAAATTGACCCCCAACTTCTGAAGCTCTAATACATATCAAGATAGGACAAGATAGGCCCTAAAGGTTTTATGAATGCAAACTTTCTCAGAAAATAGACTCCTGCCCCCCCACCCCAGTGAGCACAGAACATTGAATCAACATTGTTAAATGGTTGTGAATGTTGATTCAATGTTGATGTAATGTTGATTCAACGTTGAACTGAATTTTGTGCCCACTGGGACCCCCTACCATGCGTACATAATTTATAGAATATTATTGAACCACAGGGGTGGGAGGGAAGTTTAACCCTGACCATCTTTTGTCAATAAGGACGGCCAATATCCCCCCCATTAGGGAGTGCTCATTTTTTAACAACAGGGGGGGGGGGGTTGGTGGATTTGGGGGGGGGTAAAAAATTTGGATCCCTTGACCGGGGGGGGGGGTAAAAAATTTAGACCCCTCTTGGGGGGGGTGAAAAAAATTCAACCTGTTTTGAGGGTCAAAGCCCGCGCGTTACTATGCTACAAAGGGGCGCGAACGCGCGCGATTTTCGGCCTGCCGGGGGGGGGGGGTAAAAAATTTCGATCCCTCTAGGGGGGGGGGGGTGAAAAAATTTCGCACGCCTCGCGCGAAATCTCACCACCCACCCCTGTTGTTAAAAAATGAGCATTCCCTAAGGCCCATAGAGCCGCACGGGGGGGGGGGGGGGGTACACACAGGCCGATGCCTGCACTCCATACTCAAGCTGACACCATCCATGTTAAAGGTGTGTCCAAAAAGTGATAACATAATCACACTTCTTTTCTCTCAAAGAAGGACCACCGCCCACATTGTATGAATTGAACAAAGCTTTTCATTAGAGGGAGCATATCTAAGTAAGACCATCCTTTCAGGGATGTCATTGACATCCCATTTATAATGTCAATGATGATTATTGACGTATTGCAATATAGTATTCAGATTTTAAAAAAGACTTCCCTGTAATTTGCTCATCATGCAGATGGTGTCATTCTGTGGGCAGAGTGCAGAGCACAGATCTAGAGTCACGGGGGCCGCCATTGTTGTTGTTGGTGTTGTTGTGTGGGGCCCTCAGAGGCCCAGATGTGGTCACGGCCACCAGGGGGCAGCAGCAGCCTCGGTCTGGTCACAGCCTCCTTATGGGAATACAAGTATAATGTGCTTACCGTAAAGCCTCGCGTGTAAATACGCTTATAAGCCTACCGTAAAACCTCGTATATAAGCCTAACTCACATATATATAAGCCGCACCCCGACTTTGGTCCGATCCTATAAGCCGCACTGGCGATCTGATTATGGTAATTATAATATTGTACAATAGTGGCAAAAACTCGCGTATAAGCCGCACCCTGACTTGGTGCTGATCCTATAAGCCGCACCAGCGACCCGGGGGGGCCACTCTCTATCTTTTCTATAGTCACCATGTGTGAACATGACCCCGAATTTGGTACCCTTACCACGGGGAAAAACCAGCAGAAATGATACCCTATTTATGGAAAAACAAGCAAAAAATGATGTACTTATTATGGGTGATTGTGAAAAATAACCCCTTATCACGGATGGCCATACAGAAAATGTAATAAATTATGGGGAATCATTAGATATGATGGGTGAAAAGGGAGAAAATATCTGTTACAATCTCTAAAGTGGCCTCCAAAATTGCCTAAAAAGGACCCCTTATCAAGGGCCCGCGCGGGTCCGTGCCTAGGACCCAAAACGTACCCTTTCCCTTGGAATCGTGTTCACACATGGTATTTAAATCTGGAGAAGTGGCCCCCCCGGGACCAGCGATCTGACTCGCGTACTAGCCGCGGCTTATATACAAGGTTTTACGGTAACCCACGTATAAGCCTAACTGGGGGTCTGGATGGGGGGGGGGGGTCCCATGTTACCTGTCGATTTTAAGAAATGGTCATCTCGGCCTGTCAGTTTAAGAAATGTTCATGTCCCATGTCACTATTTCTTAAAATCCTCATGTCGCTTGTCACGAAGCCCAAAAATGCCCTTGTCACCCTGTCAAATTCAGCAGTCGATCCACCCCCATCTAACTCAAGTATGAGCCGCCCCGGGTAAGCCGCACCCCTAACCTTCTCATGTTGTACTATAGCATACATCTAAAATCTCTGACTGACTCTGGGGCAATCCTATAAGCCGCACTGGTGATCTGACTTGCGTGCTAGCCACGGCCTATACACGAGGTTTTACGGTCATGGTACTACTTATAGCTTTAATTAATTCCCACCCAGTGTTGCTGTGCGTCTAATGGGAATTCCTGCTTCTGTGTGGTTTCCTGGTACGCGGCCTTTAACCCTTTAAGGGTCGCACAATGCTTTAATGCATCATGCCCTTTCTCTTCATGAGTAACTTGCCAGTGCGGCATTCATGCATAACGTCGATTTTATTGGGGTTGATGCACTCCTAAAGGGCCAGCATGGTGCACTGACAACTTTCTCGCCAGGGCTGCATTCATGCAATATGTTGACAAAGTGCATGACGTATCACAATCACTATGCAACAATCAACCCTTTGGTAATGTATGCATCATTCACTTGGTCATCAAGATGTATGAATGCAGCCCTGGTGAGTAACTCGCCAGTGCTGCATTCAAGCATCATGCCGACTGTAGGGGGTTGAGACACTCCCGAAGGGTCGGCCTGATACAGCGCTGGTGATTTACTCACCGTGGCTGCATTGGTGCATAATGACGACAAATGTCACGTTTTAGCGACATGCTGTCCTTACAGGGTTACAGACTGCCCACACCAGGAGACGACACAGGAGGGAGAAGAATTCCCATCAGAATTACGGGAGGAATTCCCAGTAGAACTAAAACCACTCTGAGTGAGAATTAAAGCAGATTAATGAGTCACATTTCTCACATAGCTCTGAACTAGGAAGCATGAAATGCAAGGTACCTGACATTGTATGGGAGGGTGTTTGTATGTGGGTGTGTGTGTATGGGAGCGGGGGGGGGGGGGGGGGACATGCAGGGAGGCTGCCCTGAGAAACGGAGGTAGGGCAAAAAAAAGGTTAGTTTAAGGAACATGGGAGTAAATTTATAGGGTCGGTAGGTCGGATTTTATTTATCAATTTCTTTTTAAAAACATGAATGTACTCGCCAACATTTTTGAATACCTTAAAATTGACCAACAATGGGTAAAAATATGAAAATTTCTTCAAAATTTCTGTAAAGCACGTAGGGTCGGCCCTGTTTTGATAGGGTCAGTCGGGTGACCTGAAACAATCCTCTCTATTTTTGGCCTAGGGAGGGAATGACATGAGAGATAGACGGGGATGTAGACAGGGCACTAGGCATGTGAGGGAGAGAGGAGCAGATGCAGAGAGAGAAAGAGAAAGTGAGGAAGAGACAGACAGGGAAGCAGACAGGAACGGTTGGTTGGTAGCAGGCAGGCAGACAGGGAGACAGGGAGGGAGAAAGTCAGACAGGGAGACAGACAGGGAGACAGGGAGGGAGACAGGCAGACAGGCAGGCAGACAGGCATATAGGAAAGGAGACATGTGGGCAGACAGGCAGACGGACAGGGAGGGGGGAGACAGACAGGGAGGCAGACAAGCAAGTAGACATGCAGGCAAGCAGACAGACAGGCAGGCACACAGGAAGGGAGGCACACAGGGAGTGAGAAAGGCAGACATGCAGGCAGACATGCAGGCAGACAGGGAGACAGACAGGGAGGCAGACAGACAGGGAGGCAGGCAGAAAGACAGGCAGGCAGGCAGGGAGGCAGGGAGGTAGGCAGACAGACAGGCAGACAGGGAGTGAGAAAGGCAGACAGGGAGGCAGGCAGATATAGGCAGTCAGTCAGGGAGGGAGGGATCGAGGCTGGGAGGTAGGCAGACAGGAAAGCAGGCAGGCAGACAGGCAGGCAGGGAGGCAGGCAGGCAAGGAGGCGGACAGACAGGAAAGGTGGCTAGGTTGTTAGGAGGCAGACAGGGTGGCGGACAGGCAGGGAGACAGACAGGCATGCAGGAAGGGAAAAGTCGTGACTTTAGGATTCATCATTCATTTCTTAGCACTGCACATATAAGCGTTACGGGTGCAAGTATAATACTGGAGGATTTGGTGAAATTGAATTTTGTTTGGGTTATTAGGAGGATGGACAGCTCTCACAGGGGAGCACAGATATATTTTCTGTACCGGGTAGTTTGGATTTACCAGCTCCAGGGCTTTCTTTCCAGTATAAATGACCACCATAAACGTTTGAAAGCCAGTGGCAGGTTTCACCGAATTTTCCAATCAATTGACTATAGTGGTAAACTCTCACACACCAAGATTTGGGCGAAAATAAGTACCGTCTTTATGTAAGGCCACTCAAAAAAAAGTGGTTTCTCAATGCCAAGGACTGAAAAATATGACGAGGGAATTTTTTTTTACTCGTGGGCTAAATGTATAGGATAATATATGTTTTTCACAACCAAAATTCATATTTTAGTAGTTAAAAGTGGGGAAAATATAAGTTATTTCTATCAAACTGTATTACTGGCAGTATTAGCTTTAATTTGATACCAAATATGCCAATATTTTCCCGTCAAAAGCTGACTTTTTTGATGCGCGCGGTGATGAGAAACTATTTTATTTGTTTAAATGGCCTAAGACTGTGATTAGACTCCCGACTCCAGAGCAGTACATTATGGGTGAATTTCATATCAGTCTCTTTGTTCCAGGTGTGATTGGGGGGATTAATTTGATAAGGAGATGGGGGGAGGGGTGGCCCCCCGACTATCAGGTACCAGGATATGCTGGTCTCCATCTTGTATGCCTTGCTTTGACATCTATTAAAGTATAGCAGGATCATTTTGTATTTATTAAGTAGTAGTTAAACCACTGCCAGACCGCTGTAAGTAGGATATTGGCGACAGTCTAGGCTAATCACGAGTCGGTAGATGAGTGTGCTCAGCCGTGACTAAGCCAATATCCTTAGTACAGGGGTCTGGAGTGGTTTAACTAACTTATGCCTCACCACTCTGTCACCAGCATTGATTGCTTTGTACGTAAAATACAGAGAGGCCGTTTTTGTCTCTCCACCCAGGTCTGGTATAAATTTGTAAATATGCTATAATTCATCTGTACTAAGGCCAAAAAAAAGGTTTGTTTCAGGTAACATGGCAAGAAAATGTAGGGCTGGTAGGCCGGATTTTTTTTTTTTTTTTTTTTTTTTTTTTTTTTTTTTTTAAACATGAAAGTACTACCAAGCCTCTCCAAAGACCCTAAAATTGACCAAAAATGGGTAAAAATATGAAAATTTCCTCAAAATTGCATAAAAAACGTAGGATCGGCCCTGTTTCGATAGGGTCGGTCGGGTGACCTGAAACAAACCTTCTTTTTTTTTGGCCTAATTACATCTCTGTTCCCTATATACAGGCGACTCCCCGGATAGACGCCCACGGCAGCTGGCTGAGTTTTGTGCAGCACTCAGACAGGGCAGCCAGGAGGCTGGCCAAGGGAGGCAAGGTCAGAGGGGGCAAAGGAGGCAAGGTCAGAGGGGGCAAGGGGAACAGGAAGGACGAACTGTCCGCTACTGAAGTAAGTACGGTCAACTCACTCACTCACACATAACCTGACTTATTCACTAACTCACTCACCCACTGACTGACTGACTGACTTACTTACCCAGGAAACTGGGGTGAGGAAGGGTGAGACTAGTGCGAGCATGCCCATAGAGCAAGGTAGGGTGAACCCTGTGTGAAGAAGCTCGCCCTATGTGCTAGACTGGGCAAGCCTTGTGCCTATTCCCCACTAGCTGGATATCCTCTGGACAGCGCCATATTGGACTGGTCCCAGTATGCACCCTCTCCTCTCCAGTCACTAGCTTCAGCAAATCATGTGGATCAGATCAGGGAGCTAAAGCTCTGCTTGGAGAGTGGAACTACTATATTCCCTGCATGCTAGCACACCTGCAATCTTTTACCTGTCCAAGATAGCGTAGTGGTTAGGATAATGGACTCATGACTAGCAGTATCTAAGTTCAAATCCCCTCCAGGCTAGGTGTGGTGACCATTTTTAACCCCATTGGTTGCAAAAGGTTACACCAAAAGTTTTGGCAAAACATTTTTGTAAAACATTTCATGAGCCTTTGCAAAAGGTTAGGGTATACCCAGGACCGAACCCAGGACCCTTCGATGAGGAGTTCCAGGCTCTCCTAGTTGAGCTATCGAGGCTGATGGTAGATCCAGGTACAATAGGTAAACTTTGTTATCGATTATCCTCATTAATGATCAATGCTAAATAATGGTACACTGTAATAGGGACTTTGAACAACCAATGGGGTCGAACCCATGCTAACTGTGGTGACTATACCATTCACAAATAAATCTCTTTTATTTAGGTCTGCCCCTGTGGTCGATCTGTTAGGGAACGTTCCTTTGAGTTGGAACATTTATTACCTTGGGTTCGACCCCATTGGTTGTTCAAGGTCCCTATTACAGTGTACCATTAGGGACCTTTAGCAACCGCATAAAAGCTCATTTAACACAGACGTAGCAGTGCTGAAAGCATAGGATGCGTCTGGGTTAAATGAGCTATGTCGGGTTTCTCATCACTGCCTGCATCCCCGAAATCATGTTTTGAACTCTTTTTTTTTTCAAATTTCAATGGAAAACATTATAATAATGTTCAAATATGGGCATATCTAATATCAAATATTCACAACTTGCATAGATCATTTATCTACGCGTTTAACCACGGCGAGCCTAAAGGGGCCCCTGACCAAGCCACCACGTCGAGGGAAGCTGCCCAGTCATAGTGAAGCTGCTATGGGGCAGTTTCCCGAGACGGAGTGCCTTGGTCAGGGGCTCCTTGCAGGTGAGACGTGAATAAATGCGGTTCTGACAACAAACAAAATATCTTAGAAACTGTAATTACACCTCCAATCATGTAAATAAAGCTGTAAATGTCGGCATGATGTCATCAATGTGGGCCACAAGGCCCGAGCATCAATGACGTAATCTGATTGGCCGTAGCCATGGCGATAGTGCAGTTACCTAGATACGCGTCACGAAATCGCCGGGAGTGACTTGGTCCCCTGACCAAGTCACTCCCCTTGGTCTATTGCGTCAATGGGAGAGTCACTGCCGTGCGTGTTAGAACTTTTAATTAATCAAACATGAATATATCTCGACCAGAACCTAAATTTCCTTACCTATTTAGGCCTGAGCAAAAAAATAACAGAAAAAAGCCCCCTCATCATATTTCTTATGGCTTGGTGAAGGATATTATTTGTGAGTAGTCTTAGTGATACCCTAGTGTCTACCCGATGCTTATATCTCATAAGCCCGGACTCCACTAGGGCGACACTGGTGTCTGCGAAACGTTGCGATCTTTTTTTATGTTTTGGTTTGCACATTTCGCTTCATGTCGCTTCATTTCGCCCCATTTCGCTTCATTTCGGGGCAGTGTCGCCCCAAGTATCACGCATAACAGGGTGACACTCAGGGCGACACTGCCACGAAATGGGGCGAAGTGGGGCAAAATGTAGGGAAATATGTCAGAAGACAACACTAAAAAGATCGCAACGTTTCGCAGGGAGGTGTGTCGCCCTAGTGGAGCCCAGGCTATAGTGTAACCTACATCAAACTAAAGCTCCCCTCATTGTCAGTGTGAGACTGGCCCGCCGGGCCCGGCAGGACCGCGCGGCGCCCCTGGGGCGGTCGTCACAGAGGAGGTTCTCATGAAGGAGTTCAGGGAACTGGTCAAAGGTAAGTCTGTCATCAAATAGTCTGTTTATGTCAAAGTTAAACCTATGGGGGGGGGGTAAGTCTATCACCAAATAGTCTGTTTATGTCAATGTTAAACCTAGTGTAGGGGTCGGATTCCCCGTACCCTGGTGGAGAGCCCGAAGGGGTGAAACACCTGGGTAATCCTCCCCCTCTGTACCATACCGATCCAGTAACGTAGGGAGCGGAGAACAGTCAGACACGGGTTGGTAGTGTAACGGTTAGCACGCTTGTCACCGGTGCGAGAGGTCTGTGGTTCGATTCCCGGCCGATCCAATGACTAAGTTTTCCGCGACCTCTACACTGGTGGATCGGCCGCGATGAATCGGGTAGTACGTTGACTGTGGACGGTAGGAGCATTCCAGCTTGCTGGGGATTGGCCACCTGCTGGCGGTTGGTAGTTGGAGGAGTAGGTTGGGAAGTGTTGGTCCCCAGTACGGGCAGTTGGAGTTCAGCATGGAGTTCAGTCAACAAATTGGCTGAATCGGTATGGTGTAGAAAGCTTCCATCACTGGGAAGTCAGGGTATCTCAACGACTGCTTGATAAAGCCCCATTGGGACCTTCGGGCTCCAGTGGGTGAGAATGCCTGGTGCTAGGTGCCTCTATACTCCGTGGGCTGGGACTCTCTGTAACTGCTTGATAAAGCCCCTTCTAGGAGGGAGAGAAAGCCCAGGGTTGGTAACCCCGCGGAAAAATCCGAATCTAGAGGACATGATGGAAGCTGATGGGGGTAGTGTAGGGGTCGGATTCCCCGTACCCTGGTGGAGAGCCCGAAGGGGTGAAACACCTGGGTAATCCTCCCCCTCTGTACCATACCGATCCAGTAACGTAGGGAGCGGAGAACAGTCAGACACGGGTTGGTAGTGTAACGGTTAGCACGCTTGTCACCGGTGCGAGAGGTCTGTGGTTCGATTCCCGGCCGATCCAATGACTAAGTTTTCCGCAACCTCTATACTATCACCAAATACTGTAAACGTATATATGTTCGCGCATGAATATTTTCGCGAATTGAGTCCAAACTACAGTTTCACGTGTATTTAAATTCACAGATTTTGGAATATGGTAATAGTATGGCTATACTGGATAAATATTCGCTCTGTACATATTTTCGCCGATTTTATAATCCGCGAAAATCGCGAAAATAAGTACAGCGCGAAATAAAGTATGTTTACAGTTGTCTGTTTATGTCAATGTTAAACCTATGGGGGGGGAATCTATCACCAAATTTAGTCTGTTTATGTCAATGTTAAACCTATGGGGGGGGGGGGTAAGTCTATCATCAAATGGTCTGTTTATGTCAATGTTAAACCTATGGGGGGGTATGTCTATCATCAAATAGTCTGTTTATGTCAATGTCAAACCTATGGGGGGGGGTATGTCTATCATCAAATAGTCTGTTTAAGTCAATGTTAAACCTATGGGGGGGGGGGTAAGTCTATTACCAAATAGTCTGTTTATGTCAATGTTAAACCTATGGGGGGCTATGTCTATCATCAAATAGTCTGTTTATGTCAATGTTAAACCTATGGGGGGGTTGGTCTATCACCAAATAGTCTGTTTATGTCAATGTTAAACCTATGGGGGGGTATGTCTATCATCAAATAGTCTGTTTATGTCAATGTCAAACCTATGGGGGGGTTAGTCTATCACCAAATAGTCTGTTTATGTCAATGTTAAACCATAAATATACATAACCTAGATTGGAGACCGTCATTGACTCAATGCATTAAGGATCGCCTCGCTTAGTTCCGTTTAACTCCCTAGGGGGCGCCACTGTTGTGGCCGTAGTGTGGCACTTGGCCACCAGGTGGCAGCAGGGAGCAGTGGGTCTTGAGCTCTTGAGACTGATGGCCCCACTGACAGTTGGCCCCATGTCAAGTTGGCCCCACTTGGGTTAGTCAATGTTGGTTTGTGTAAGTGTCATATTTAAGAGAAATTTGTGAACCATGAAATATCATCAGTGACCAGAATTGAGAATGGTGAAATAGATTAAAGGAAAAGAAACCCCTGAAAATGGTAAAAACTACCCCATTTAGTCAATTTTCAACATATTATGAATGTAAATACATCTCTGGAATCCCTACAACACCTGTTTTATGTTTATATACGTTTAAAGTTGATATGGACAAGATTGGTCAATGTTGGAGGGGTAGGTGGCATATTTTAAAGAAATTCATGGATCGTAAGATATTGCCAGAGACCAGAATTGAAAATTGTGAAATAAATTAAAGGAATGGCAACACAGTGTGCATACGATTTCAGGGACCTGGCCTAGAGTAGGGCTTTCCAGAACTGTTTAAACCATGTTGCTAGCATTTTTAGAAGTATGACAGATAATTACGCGTTTCTTATCTTATCTCAGGCTCGCTGGCAGATAGCGCCACCGGGTCGGGATACACCTCAAATAATAGTAATTCAAGTCCCATTCAGTCAATTTTCAACATATTATGGATTTAAAGACATCTCTGGAATCTCTAGAATGTCTGTTTTATGTTTTTATATGTTTAAAGTCGATTTGGACAATATAAGTCAATGTTGGTGGGGCAGGTGGCATATTTTAGAGAAATTTGTGGCCCGTAAAATATTGTAAGTGACCGGATTTGAGAATTATGAAATAAATTTTAAGCATAGAAACACACTGTACATACGATTTCAGGGACCTGGCCTAGAGTAGGGCTTTTCAGAACTGTTTGAATCATGTCCCTAGCATTTTTAGAAGTATGGTAGATAATTACGCGTTTCTTATCTTATCTCGGGCTCGCTGGCTGATAGCGCTACCGAGTCGGGATACCCCTTTAATAATAGTAGATCAAGTCCCATTCAGTCAATTTTCAACATATTATGAATGTAAATACATCTCTTGAATCCCTACAACACCTGTTTTATATTTATATACGTTTAAAGTTGATATGGACAAGATTGGTCAATGTTGGAGGGGTAGGTGGCATATTTTAAAGAAATTCATGGATCGTAAGATATTGCCAGAGACCAGAATTGAAAATTGAGAAATAGATTAAAGGAATTGCAACACAGTGTGCATACGATTTCAGGGACCTGGCCTAGAGTAGGGCTTTCCAGAACTGTTTAAACCATGTTGCTAGCATTTTTAGAAGTATGACAGATAATTACGCGTTTCTTATCTTATCTCAGGCTCGCTGGCAGATAGCGCCACCGGGTCGGGATACACCTCAAATAATAGTAATTCAAGTCCCATTCAGTCAATTTTGAACATATTATGGATTTAAAGACATCTCTGGAATCCCTACAACACCTGTTTTATGTTTATATACGTTTAAAGTTGATATGGACAAGATTGGTCAATGTTGGAGGGGTAGGTGGCATATTTTAGAGAAATTCATCGATCGTAAGATATTGTCAGAGACCAGAATTGAAAAGTGTGAAATAAATTAAAGGAATGGCAACACAGTGTGCATACGATTTCAGGGACCTGGCCTAGAGTAGGGCTTTCCAGAACTGTTTAAACCATGTTGCTAGCATTTTTAGAAGTATGACAGATAAATACGCGTTTCTTATCTTAACTCGGGCTTGCTGGCTGATAGGGCCACGTCAGCGCGGTACCTCACAAATACAACTCAATCATTTCCCATTCAGTCAATTCTCAACATAATATAAATATAAAGACATCTCTGAACTGCCTAGAATATCTGTGTAATGTTTTCATAGGTTTGAATTTGATTTTGACAAAATTGGTCAATGTTTGTGGGGCCAGGTGCCAGATTTTAGAGAAATTGAAGTCTGCAATATATTCTCGGTGACCTGATTTAGGAATATTATAGTAATTGAAGGCATAAATGATACTCTCTAACCGAGTTCAGGGACCTGGCAATGAGTAGGGCATTTCAGAACTGTTTGAACCATGTCCCTAGCATTATTTGAAGTTGGCTAGATAATTATGCGTTTCTAACTTATCTCAGGGTCCCGAGCCGATAGCACCATGTCACTGAGGTACCGCGCGAAAACTACTCAGCCATGACACTGGTCCCGACCAACATTAGCTGATCTTCTCATAATCAAATTAAAATGCATATAAACATGAAACAGACATTAAGGTGATTCAGGAGATGCTTTTATTCTTGTAATATGTTGAAAATTGACTGAATGGAAGATGATTTACTTTCAATTGGACAGTCCTGCGACCCGGTAGCGTTTTCAGCCAGCGAGCTCGAGATAAGATAAGAAACGCGTAATTATCTGCCATACTTCCAAAAATGCTAGGGACATAATTCAAACAGTTCTGAAAAGCCCTACTCTAGGCCAGGTCCCTGAAATCGTATGCACACTGTGTTTCTATGCTTTAAATTTATTTCATAATTCTCAAATCCGGTCAGTTACAATATTTTACAGGCCACAAATTTCTCTAAAATATGCCACCTGCCCCACCAACATTGACTAATATTGTCCAAATCGACTTTAAACATATAAAAACATAAAACAGACATTCTAGGGATTCCAGAGATGTCTTTAAATCCATAATATGTTAAAAATTGACTGAATGGGACTTGATTAACTATTATTCGAGGGGTATCCCGACCCGGTAGCGTTTTCAGCCAGCGAGCCCGAGATAAGATGAGAAACGCGTAGTTATCTGCCATACTTCCAAAAATGCTAGGGGCATGATTCAAACAGTTCTGAAAAGCCCTACTCTAGGCCAGGTCCCTGAAATCGTATGCACACTGTGTTTCTATGCTTTAAATTTATTTCATAATTCTCAAATCCGGTCAGTTACAATATTTTACAGGCCACAAATTTCTCTAAAATATGCCACCTGCCCCACCAACATTGACTTATATCGTCCAAATCGGTAATATACATATCTATGGTTAAACCTATGGGGGGGGGGGGGTTACCAAATAGTCTGTTTATGTCAATGTTAAACCTATGGGGGGGGGGGGGGGGTTAGTCTATCACCAAATGGTCTGTTTATGTCAATGTTAAACCTATGGGGCTGGGAAGTCTATCACCAAATAGTCTGTTTATGTCAATGTTAAACCTATGGGGGGGTTAGTCTATTACCAAATAGTCCTTTTATTTCAATACGTCATGTGAATTTTAAACCTATGGGAGGGCCGTTCCCGAGAGGAGCGTACAAAAAGCCTGAGCTGTTCTGTGTGCTACAACAGTAGTATATAATGTATCGGAACGGGACTATGCTTAAGTACTGTTTATTACTCAATCGACATGCAGCCAATCAGAGGCCTCCATTTGGTCACGTGACCGGAAGTGACCTACTTAGGGGATTAGTGGTGACGTCACGTGACCTAGTTAGCCAATCAGAGGCCGCCATTTGGTCACGTGACCGGAAGTGACGTCATATGACCTACTTATGGACCGGAAGTGACGTCATATGACCTACTTAGGGGACCGGAAGTGACGTCATATGACCTAATTTAGGATCACGTGACCGGAAGTGACCTGATGAGTCACGTGACCGGAAGTGACGTCACATGACCTAATGGACAACCGGAAGTGAGTGACCTCATTGAGGATCACGTGACCGGAAGTGACCTGATTGATCACGTGACCGGAAGAAGAAGTGACGTCACGCGACTTAATGAAGAGATGAGCGTCTTTAAGGGGTCACGCGCTTTAAAATGTGATATATATTTTTTTTGGAGGAGGAGGAGGAGGAGGAGGAGGCGAGTCTCTTATTTTTTTTGGTAAACCAATAAAAAACACAACAATATAAGTTTGTTTTTTCATTTTTATTTTTTTATGAGCGACTGGAAGTGACTTATTGAACTAGGTAGAAGTGTTCTTTAGAGTGTATAAGGGGGGAGGGGAGGGGAGGGGAGGGGAGGGGGGGAGGGGGGCCCCTTTAAGATGCATAAGGAGGGGGGCGCTTTTAGGATGCATGGGGCGGGTGGGGGGGAGGGGAGGGGAGGGGAGGGGGGGAGGGGGGAGGGGGGCACTCTAGGGGGGTGGGGGGGGCACTCTAAGGGGCGTTTGTCTCTTTTAAGAAAAAAAGAAAGAAAAGAATTTAATCGAGAGACACACTTCTTCCTCTCAAGAGGAAGAAGTGTGTCTCTTAATTTTTTTGTTTATCACATGCCTTGATGAGGCGATCAGCCGCGACCGGAGGAAGTGACACTTTAAGAGGACACGCGACTTAATTGTTATAATTTTTTTTTTTACTTACTAATAAAGAAGACGTATGAAAATAAAACACAACAATTCACATGTCCGTTGTTCTCGTTGTTTCTTGCTTGATAAAGTCAAGTAATATCGCGATGCCGAGGTCAAACTTTCCCATGTCCTCAGTCAACACTCGAAGGAGTTCAAAAGGTGTACTGCCGGCACCGTCAGCTTCAGCTTGCCACATTTTCAACACTCGGAAGGCCCACTCAGCGGGACTTCCTCCGTATTCGCATTCTTCAGCGATCTTATCTAACCTCTCAGGCAACCGGGTTTTTACCTCCCCACTACTGTTGCTGATTTTGATGACCTGCCGCACATTGCACAGCCCCTCTCCACCACTACATCAACCGACGCCATCGACGCCCCTCGCGCTGAGACTTACAGCTATTCGGACACTCAGCCCCTAAACCAAGAAGAAGAGGAGGAGGAGGAGGAGGAGCAGCAGCAACAGGGTGAGACAGAGAACGACGCTGACGACGAGGCGTACGACGAACCCGAAGGGGAACGAGTGGACGGTACGTTTTTTCGGCTCCCCTCTTCCACTACTTTCGACCTCACTTCCACTGGTAGCGCGTCCGGTCCGTGGCGACTGCCCTCACCGCCACCTTACGAGGGCGGCGGCGCTTCATCTTCTACCGCTACACTCAGCACCGACGGCGTGTGGCTGCTCTGTTCCAACAACGAGTCGTCGGATACCAGCGCTGACGCTGCTCCTGTTATTGGTTCTGCTGCTGATTCAGCTCACGCTGATGGTGTTACTCTTCTTGCGGGTCTGAAACGTTCTAAGGCGGGTTCCAGAACAACAAGGCCTACTAAGAAGAGAAAAATACAAGAAAAAGAAGAAGATGGACGAGAAGAAGCAGAGAAAACCCCCCGTCCTCTCGGGTTAGAGTTCTGCTTAGACGGGACTTTGACGCTGGAGATCTGGGAGGACGAAGCTAGACTGTCTAGGAGGCCGCGCTACACAAAAGACGGCCAGGTGAAAGAGGTATCTCTGACCAGAAGCAAGCGAGTGCACTTCACTGCCGACGCGCTGCGCGAGCTAATAGCGCGCATCGCCGAGATCCGCGCAGTGGTGCGCATACGCGACACAGCGTCCGCGCAAGGAAGACCTAATCACACCCCCTGGTTCACAGTGCTGGATGAGGAGGGCGAAGTGTACGCAGCTGTGAGCTACTACAGCGGTAAGAACCTCATCCACGTGCGCAAGTACGAAGGTCCTGACAAAAAACCCACACAGCAGGGGGTGACGCTGTCCGCCAGAGCGCTCAAAGAGTTGGATGACAAAACAGAGATTATTCTCAAATTTCTCGGTATAGATTTGGAATGAGAGACGCTCAACGCTCACGCGCGCACACACACAGTGTTTGACGTACGCTGTATGAGACAGACAGACGGATACACAGACAGCAGACAGATAGATAGATAGATAGATAGATAGATAGATAGATAGATAGATAGATAGATAGACAGATAGATTGATAGATAGATAGATAGATAGATGGCTAAGTAGTTGGGAAACTAAGTGAAAAAACAAAAAAAAACAAAAAAAAACATGACGCAGTACGTCTGCGAAAAGTGTTTCAAAATTTTTAAAAGACCGTACAATCACGAGAGACACGTAGAAAAATGTAGAGTAATACCTGAGTTTTGCCCTCTATGCGGCGAAGGCGATTGCCGAAAGATCACCTGTCGACGCGAATCTCTGGACGGGGTGACTATCCCTCCGCTGCTGTACCGAACGGTGAGGAAACGTTCACGGCGAATTGGCCTGCAATACAAACGGGCGTCAGGATGCACGGGACTCGCGTGAGTGTAACAAACTTCAGGCTACCAACCGGCGAGTTGAGTGACGCTGTAGATACTATGCGTCGCATTCACTTCACGCAAAGATTCAGATACAAAGTTGGTTTCTCGGTAGGCTTACTCTTACAACACAGAGAAGACAAGAGCAAACTGCGCTACTTTCACGCCTCCCAGAACAACGCAACTCTCATACAACCGCTCCCTACTATAACTAATTCAGAAACTTTGGAAGAGCTCCTCTCAAACATGGAAAACACCGTCGCTTGCGAGGAAGTACGGAAACTTTGCGACGCTGACACCAAGTGGCACGTTCTTTTTCCTACCAATTTGAACATTTGCGTTTACATGGGACAGGGGAATTTCCCATAGGCGGTAGGATTACTCAGGCCGGTCGAGTTGGAAAGAGAAGCGGCGTGTTAGATTTTCCCAACAAGGACAACCTCTGCGTCTTCCGCTGCATTTCCTTTCACTTATACAACACCAGCAAGCGCGCTTCAGATTTGTTACGTCAGTTCTGTCCCGCTGCCACACCTGAAACCTTTCCGGGTTTGAACATCCGCGACTTACCCGCGTTAGAGAACTTGTTTGACGTACAAATAGCGGTTTACACCGCGTCGCGTCAGGTGCCGGGGCGGAAGTTGAGAAGACGCGTTACTCTGATCAGACCGCCTTCCAGAACTCTGGCCGCCCGAGGTAAAGTCAACCTACACCTGACGGCGAAAGGTGGTTTGCACGTCTCTCTGGTCACGGACTTCAACGCGTACGCGGGCATATACGAATGTTGCAAGTGTAAGGCGGCGTTCACCACCGAGTTCTTGCTGAAGAGACACAGGAACCAGCTTTCCTCTTGCCGACAAGTCAAGTTGCGCTACGTAGGTGGCATCTACCAAAATTCGAGAACAATTTTCGAAGCGCTAGCAGACTTCTCCATTTTTCTTCCGACGGACATTCCGGAATCTACCCTTACAAGATCACCTTCGATTTCGAGGCTTTCTTCAGACCGTGCAGAGAACCGTCGACGGAACACGTGTCCCTGCTGTGGGATCACATCCCTTTGTCGGCTAGCGTCGCATCTGACTTTCCGGGGTGGGAGGGGCCAGTCTGCTTCGTCAGAGAATCCGACGCAGATTCCGACCCCTTGTTGGACCGAGTTTTAAATCACATAAACGAGAACGCCAAAGGCATCGGGGAAGCTGTGCTAGAACTTTACCGACCGACGTTAGCGAAGTTAGATGCGGCGATAGGTGAAGCTCTCCTGCTGGAGGAGGCAACATTCACCCCTTCTCCAGGCGGCTTCGCTGCGGCTCAGACCGGACACCCGTTAGTTCAACTGAAGAAGCAGCTTCTGAGATACATCCGTCAAGCTCCAGTCGTGGGCTTCAACTCGGGGCGTTACGACTTGAACCTGATCAAAATACGCCTTCACTCGTTCTTTGCCTCCGGAGACCGAAGAAACCAAGAATTCAGCGTCATAAAGAGAAGCAATCAATACTTGGCGGTTTACACACAGCACACGGTTTTCTTGGACGTAGTCAACTATTTGGCACCCGGTTACAACTACGCGAACTATTTGCGAGCTTTCACCAGAAACGAAGAGAAAGGTCACTTTCCTTACGAATGGATGACGTCTACCAGGAAACTGGGAAACAGAACACTGCCACCGAGATCGGCTTTTGACAGCGAACTGACGGGTGTCAAAATGTCGGAATCCGACTACGCCGCATGTCAGAAAGTTTGGTCCGACGAGAAGATGCAAACTATGGGAGATTACTTGATCCACTACAACAACAAAGACGTCAAACCTTTCATAGAAGCTCTGAAAAATCACGCTAAATTTTTCCAAGATCGCGGCATTGACATGTTGAAAGACGGGGTGACTCTCGCCGGTTTGACTTTACGGTTCCTCTTCCAAAACCTAGAAGATGCGTTCACAACGTTCCCCCAGTTCGACGCCGTCCTCCACGCTCTGATCAAAGAAAATCT
This sequence comes from Harmothoe impar, assembly GCA_947462335.1. Taxonomy (NCBI): domain Eukaryota; kingdom Metazoa; phylum Annelida; class Polychaeta; order Phyllodocida; family Polynoidae; genus Harmothoe; species Harmothoe impar. The sequence goes on along the minus strand of OX381716.1, from coordinate 62,213,485 downwards.
AGTCGGCGGTCCTTCCATCATCTTCCATAGATTTCACGAGAAGGGCACCACGCGGATAAGGGAGCACAAGTACGGCGAAGAAGCGAGACCGTGCCAGCACATCCTAGGCCTAGACGCTAACTCTCTGTACTTGCACTGCAAGAGCGAAGCGCACTGCACGGGCTATTACGCGGTGAGACGACCTGAGACCGAGTTCAAGCCAGAAATTAGGCAAAGAAACTCTCACAGCGCTTTGGAGTGGTTACGCTTCGTAGAGCACGACCGCGACGTGAAACTGCGCCACGCTTTCAACGGCGGCGAGATGGTTCTAGGCTGTCGAAGAATTCGCGTCGATGGGTTTCACGCGGCCTCTAATACGGTTTTTCAGTTTCACGGGTGTTGGTTCCACGCTCACGAGTGCATACCGTCGCACCGATATCAGTGCGCTTCACTGAGGGAGGAGAGACGCGACAGAACGGCTAGAGTAAGCGCTTACTGGAAAGCGCTAGGTCACAAGCTGGTCGTCGTGTGGGAGTGCGAATGGAGAGAGATGAAGCGTCGAGATGAGCGGGTTAAGGCCTCCCAACAACACTGGAAGGTTGACGCTTTGAAAGTGTCTCGAAACGCAATGAGCGGGAGCGACATCCTTTCCGCTGTCAAAGACGGGAAAATGTTAGGACCTCACATGTCAGACTTTGCGCAGGAAGAAAAGCTGTTGAACACGCCTCAGAGATGTCTGATAGGGAGTTACCACGGAAAAAATATTCTCTTGGGAACGCCCCTTCTCAAGTGGTATTTAGAGCACGGTTTGATAGTCACCAAAGTGCAGCTGGTCGTAGAATACCTACCTAAACGCTCCTTTGCCGGTTTCGCGGACGAAGTAATGGCGGCGCGAAGACGTGGCGGCGTGAACGAGAACGAGAAAATTCTGTCAGACTGTTACAAGTTAATGGGAAACGCCATGTACGGTAAAACAATCTGCAACAAAGAAAAACGCACGGCGGTGAGATACACTGACAGTCGGAAGTTCGAACTATTGGCCAATTCGTGGCGCTTCAAAAAGGCGTCCGAGTTGAGTTCTGATCTGTTTGAAGTCGAACTACAACCGAAAACAGTCAAGAACAACCTCCCTATTCAAATAGGGTTCATGGTATACCAGTACGCGAAGTTGAAAATGTTAGAGTTCACATACGACTTCTTGGATAGATTCGTCGATCGGCGCGATTATGCTCTTTGTCAAATGGACACCGACAGTCTTTACATGGCTCTCAGTGGTGACACGTTGGATGACCTAGTCAAACCTCGCCTGAGAGAGACGTACTTCAGAGAGAAACGAAAGTGGATTCCGACAGCGGTGTGCGACGATCACTTAGAGCTTTTCGTGAAGACAAAAACGGAAAGAGTGCGAGAATGGTGTCCGCCGCCCGGCGGATGTTGTGAGAGACGTTACCTTCACGATCTGAGAACTTCGGGGCTTATGAAAGCGGAGTGGGAAGGTGACGGGATCCTAAGTCTCAACCCTAAGACTTACATTTGCTACGATTGAGTCAGCGGCACCGGTGAAAGAAAATCCAAAAAATGGAGTGCAAAAGGTGTACAGAAGAAACAAAACCCTAAAGAACCAGACGACTTCTTGGATGTTCCTCGCCAACGAAAAACTCTCCTTGCGGTAAATAGAAATTTCAAAGTGGTGCGAAACAAAATGGTCACCTACACCATAGAGAAAGAGGGCGTGCGCTACTTGTATTATAAGCGTCGCGTGCATTCTGACGGTGTGACAACGAGTCCTTTAGAGATATGAAAAAAAATAATAAGTGTGTTATTGATTGATTGAGTGCATCTTTTCAAAAATAGAGTGTTTATCAAGATTGAAAAAAAATAAATAAAAAAATAAAATAAAATTATTGTTGTGTTTTTATTTTCATACGTCTTCTTTTATTAGTAAGTCGCGTGGCCTCTTAAAGTGTCACTCATGTGACGACGTCACTTCTAGTCACGTGCCTCATCAAGTCACTTCCTAAACAAAAAAATTAAGAGACACACTTCTTCCTCTCGAGAGGAAGAAGTGTGTCTCTCGATTAAATTCTTTTCTTTCCTTTTTTCTTAAAAGAGACAAACGCCCCTTAGAGTGCCCCCCCCACCCCCCTAGAGTGCCCCCCTCCCCCCTCCCCCCCTCCCCTCCCCTCCCCTCCCCCCCACCCGCCCCATGCATCCTAAAAGCGCCCCCCTCCCCATGCATCTTAAAGGGACTCGCCTCCTCCTCCTCCTCCTCCAAAAAAAATATATATCACATTTTAAAGCGCGTGACCCCTTAAAGACGCTCATCTCTTCATTAAGTCGCGTGACCTCACTTCTTCTTCCGGTCACGTGATCAATCAGGTCACTTCCGGTCACATGATCCTCAATGAGGTCACTCACTTCCGGTTGTCCATTAGGTCATGTGACGTCACTTCCGGTCACGTGACTCATCAGGTCACTTCCGGTCACGTGATCCTAAATTAGGTCATATGACGTCACTTCCGGTCCCCTAAGTAGGTCATATGACGTCACTTCCGGTCCATAAGTAGGTCATATGATGTCACTTCCGGTCACGTGACCAAATGGCGGCCTCTGATTGGCTAACTAGGTCACGTGACATCACCACTAATCCCCTAAGTAGGTCACTTCCGGTCACGTGACCAAATGGAGGCCTCTGATTGGCTGCATGTCGATTGAGTAATAAACAGTACTTAAGCATAGTCCCGTTCCGATACATTATATACTACTTACAACCATTCTGAACGCTCCTGAGAGTCAAGTGACATATGCAATGTTCAAAATGGCGTTCCCGTAATGGTAAACAAATACCACAGAAGTAAACGTACACTGGTAGTGTAAAGCCATGACATAACCATGAAAACCATGAAATAAACACAGAGCTTCACCCTTAGCTCATGTATCGATCCAGATCAGCATCTAAGGTACACCTAAAGAATTTACAATAAACCATTATTGTGAGTTCAATAGAAAGTCTGTATAACATAGGTTCAAATCAAGTCACTAAAATCCTTTCTGTATTTTCTAACTTACAGAGGAAGTAGCCAGGAGAACAAAGCAACCTGAAGTGGTAAGTAAATGATGAACCACATTAAGCTTAATCATATCCCTTATTATCACTCACCTACATTTCATCCCTTATTATCACTCACCTACATCACATCCCTTATTATCACTCACCTACATTACATCCCTTATTATCACTCACCTACATCACATCCCTTATTATCACTCACCTACATCACATCCCTTATTATCACTCACCTACATCAGATCCCTCATTATCACTCACTTACATCCCAGCCCTTATTATCACTCACCTATATTATCATTGAGTGATGATAAGGGATGTGATGTACGGTAATAACCCATGTGTGTTACCCGCAGTGCTCAGGCTGTTCGGGGACGCCTAACGCCACGTGGCGCATGGTGGACGTGGATGAGGTTAGCGTGATACCCCGGGTAGCGGCCGGCTTCCACCACCGCCTCAGGAGCAACGTCGTCCTACAGGGGAGGACATTCATAGAGGTCAAGAACTTCCACAGGGTGAGATAGACAGTGTAGAAATAATACATAACTTAATGCAAATTCTTCAACATTTACTTTATAGACAAGGGTGCACAAGGAGAGTTCCTCACGGAGGGTTGTTTCAAACATTTCTCCTCGTGAAATAACCCTCAGTGGGGAACTCTACGGGTGCTCCTTTGTGTATATTTCATGTTATCATTAACATTATAGGTCAAAGTTCCACTTAATTGACCTGCAAAAGCTACTTTCGAGTGGCTAGATCAAATATTTTGATGATTCGACAGGCCTGAAATACGGGATAAGGGTTATTTCACGGGGTGTGTGAAATAAAGCTTTACTTGGTTAAGTTAATGGAAATGCTTTTTACATCATGAAATGAAGACTTGTTCCAGCAAGACCCTTATGCTTGTTCTCTCAGTAAACCCTAGGTTATGGGGTTTTGCCCAATGTTGATTCAATGCTGATTCAACATTGAACTGAAGTTTGTGCCCAATAGGTAATAGGCATCATGTGATCCTTTACCTAGTGAGCAGAGAACATTGAATCAATATTGGTAATTGGTTGTCAATGTTTAATCAAAGTCAATTCAATGTTGATTCAATGTTGAATTGAATTTTGTGAATACTGGCATGGGAAACAGTTAAAGCTTGACTTTGCTCATTCCATGGCAGCCATTTGGGGGAGCAGCACCCTCAGAAAAATGAGAGACATTGTCGCTAAAACTACCCTCACCTGAGAGTCAGGCAGTGACTCACACTTCTCTGTGTGTGAGGGTAAAATATTCTAACATAGGTGAGGTGAGGAGATAAAGTCTTATCATTGTTCACTGTTTTTTATGCTGAATAATATCCCGTCTGATTAGAAGCTTCATTCCCTCTGTGTTCTCTCATCCCTTGGCAACCATTCAGGGGAGGTGCGATTAAGCGAGTTAAGGTGTTCTAACATGGGAAAACATCTCCGCTGTGGTTCATTGTTTTTATGCTAAATAATATCCCTTATGATCACAAGGTTAATTCTCTCTGTGCGAAGGATGTAGTATCATGATGAATGTATGATGTTGTATACTGTCTCATCCTTATATATACATATGCAGAAATATGACTATAATAGCTTAAGCTCAAATTCCCTCTCTGTTCTTTCACCCACTGGCAGCCATTTGGAGGAGGTGCGTTTCAGCGAGGTAACGTGTTCTCTGCGTCCGAGGGGCGTTTCACGGCGCCTCGTGACGGGATCTACCAGCTGACGGCCAACATGCACGTGGCACACGCGGCCGGGGACAGGAGACGCGGCCGGAAGCTGCGTAAACGGGACAACATACGGGTCCTGATCTGTATCATGTCTCTGTGTCAGAAACATACGTAAGTCACGTAAACATGTCACTCTATCTAAACATACGTACCGTACTGTCGGGATAAAGCGCCTGGTCTTGAAAGAGCACCGGTCTTGAATAAGCGCTGGGGGTATAGGGGCCTCCAAATGTTTCTTAAGCACTGAAATTACTACCTTGAATAAGTGCCTGTTTTGTATAAGTGCCTGGGTAAGAGCCCCGCCAAATTGAAGAGCGCCCCGGCGCTTAATCGCGACGGTACGGTAAGTTATGTAAACATGTCACTCTATCTAAACATATGTAAGTCATGTAAACATGTCACTCTATCTAAACATACGCAAGTCACGTAAACATGTCACTCTGTCAGAAACATAGGCAACTCATGTAAATATGTCACTCTGTCAGAAACACACGTAAGTCATGTGAACATGTCACTCTGTCAGAAACACACGTAAGTCACGTAAACATGTCAGTCTGTCAGAAACACACGTAAGTCATGTGAACATGTCACTCTGTCAGAAACATACGTAAGTCATGTAAACATGTCACTCTGTCAGAAACATACGTAAGTCATGTAAACATGTCACTGTGTCAGAAACATACGTAAGTCATGTAAACATGTCACTCTGTCAGAAACATACGTAAGTCATGTAAACATGTCACTGTGTCAGAAACATACGTAAGTCATGTAAACATGTCACTCTGTCAGAAACATACGTAAGTCATGTAAACATGTCACTCTGTCAGAAACATACGTAAGTCATGTAAACATGTCACTGTGTCAGAAACATACGTAAGTCATGTAAACATGTCACTCTGTCAGAAACATACGTAAGTCATGTAAACATGTCACTGTGTCAGAAACATACGTAAGTCATGTAAACATGTCACTCTGTCAGAAACATACGTAAGTCATGTAAACATGTCACTCTGTCAGAAACATACGTAAGTCACGTAAACATGTCACTCTGTCAGAAACATACGTAAGTCATGTAAACATGTCACTGTGTCAGAAACATACGTAAGTCACGTAAACATGTCACTGTGTCAGAAACGTACGTAAGTCATGTAAACATGTCACTGTGTCAGAAACATACGTAAGTCACGTAAACATGTCACTCTGTCAGAAACATACGTAAGTCATGTAAACATGTCACTCTGTCAGAAACATACGTAAGTCACGTAAACATGTCACTCTGTCAGAAACATACGTAAGTCATGTAAACATGTCACTGTGTCAGAAACATACGTAAGTCACGTAAACATGTCACTCTGTCAGAAACATACGTAAGTCATGTAAACATGTCACTGTGTCAGAAACATACGTAAGTCACGTAAACATGTCACTCTGTCAGAAACATAGGCAACTCATGTAAACATGTCACTGTGTCAGAAACATACGTAAGTCACGTAAACATGTCACTCTGTCAGAAACATACGTAAGTCATGTAAACATGTCACTCTGTCAGAAACATACGTAAGTCACGTAAACATGTCACTCTGTCAGAAACATACGTAAGTCATGTAAACATGTCACTGTGTCAGAAACATACGTAAGTCACGTAAACATGTCACTCTGTCAGAAACATACGTAAGTCATGTAAACATGTCACTGTGTCAGAAACATACGTAAGTCATGTAAACATGTCACTCTGTCAGAAACATACGTAAGTCATGTAAACATGTCACTCTGTCAGAAACATACGTAAGTCACGTAAACATGTCACTCTGTCAGAAACATACGTAAGTTATGTAAACATGTACCTCTGTCAGAAACACACATAGGTTAAGTTATTTGGAAAATTGTTATTTAGGAAATTGTGTAGTATATATTCATATACTTAAAATGCAAGTTCCACAATTTCAAAATCATTCAGATTTCTTAAAATTACAGATACCACTATGAATTGATGTTTTTTCACAGTTATGTGATGAATAATAGCAAGGGCTATTAAACAAAAGCTGCAAGGCCAAAACACTGTTAGACAGTTTAGTATTTCTGACATTATCATGTTAATGTAGGGGCTCGGATTACTCGCGCCTTGGTGATAAACCTGAAAGGGAGTATCACTCAGGTAATCCTGTTCCCTCTGTACCATAGCAATCCAATAACGTGAAACACGGTTTATTTAATGTGGTTTTTGGAGAAACTGTGTCTCTCACAGTAATTTAGTGTAAATCACTGTTTCTGTTAGGTTTCAGGGTTAGTTTAGCGTAGGCATAATATCTGGAGGCTCTTTCAGAACAGACTTGTCAGTCGTCATAATTGGATTTTCGTCAAAATGTGTCACTAGTGTAAATTTGGGTGCTGATGACCATGGCAAAAGTATGGCTTCCAAGTGGTCATTAAATGAAATTTGGGATCATTTCAGAAACTATACATGTAACTATAAATATGTATGTATAACTGCATTATTGCATATGTTATGCATCTAAAATACATTTGATTTCCCAGCAAACATGAACAATTATGTATTTTGACTATTTCATATTCTGAACGACTTTTTACTGGTGGTAGTCAGACAGGTCTCTGCACGTCACCAGTTCCCTACGACCACGTCAGTTGTTAGCCTCCTGTTTGTATTGGTTTCAGATCCCTAGAGTTCATCTCAGGTTTGGAGAGCAACAGCAGAAAGTTCACCGTCACCATAGCCGGCCTTCTGCACCTGGAGGTGAGTAAGGGGAAAAAGAATAATCAGTATGAATGACAGGTTTCTCCATAAGTGGCTCCTGGATCACACGAGACGGAGCCAAATGTGATATGATCTAATATACTACAAGTGGAGAAACCAGGAATTCAGACTGATTAAAGTGGATCTCTTTTTATTTTATGTAACTATTGATGAATCATACTTAAAAATAAAGTTTAATGATTGGTTTCATATCTAACTTAGTGACATCATCATAGAGAAACAGCCCATGGAGAATGAGCATCAGTTTCTCCACGGGGGTGTGGAGAATGACCATTATATTACTTAATCATAGTCATTTTGATTCTCCACATGAAATAAAGGGTTTTATGTTTTTCAAAATACAAGATTTACTATGCTTTCAATCTCATATTGTTGTTTACAGGCTGGACACTATGCATCTATCTACACAGAGAATGGTTCCACCAGCCCCGTCACTATCTTGGAGGGGTCTGATTTCAGCGGGATCCTCATCGGCGTTTAACTCGCACCATCATAGAGGGGTCTGACTTGAGTGGTATCCTCATCGGCGTTTAACTCGCACCATCATAGAGGGGTCTGACTTGAGTGGTATCCTCATCGGGGTTTAACTCGCACCATCCTAGAGGGATCCACTTTAGCGGCGTTCTCATCGGCGCATTACTCGCACCATCATAGAGGGGTCTGACTTCGGTGGTATCCTCATCGGCGTTTAACTCGCACCATCCTAGCAGGATCCACTTTAGCGGCGTTCTCATCGGCGCATTACTCACACCATCCTAGAGGGGTCTGACTTCAGTGGTATCCTCATCGGCATTTAAGTCGCACCATCCTAGAGGGATCTACTTTAGCGGCGTCCTTATTGGCGCATTAATTGCACCAATCTAGAGGGGTCCGACTTCAGTGGTATCCTCATCGGTGTTTAATGCGCACCCTTCTAGTGGGGTCCGATTTAAGCGCCATCCTCATTGGACCATCCTAGAGGGGTCTGATTTAAGTGGTATCCTTATTGGCATCTAACAGACAGGCTGAGGGCCTAGTGGGTAGATTGGACCCTACTGATTGCCATATCACTGAATCGTATATTATCCCCAATAAAGAACAACAACATTCACCAACAGGGGTCAGACACCTTTCCAAGCAAATAGATGGACAGTTATAGTGACTGCTGACAACCCTTTGAAAGATAGTCAGGCAAGGCTAGACAATTCTGACAGGCAGTCAGGCAAGGCTGGACATTCTGACAGGCAAGGCAAACAATTATAAAAGGCAGATACCTAAAACTCTTGTATAAGCGTACCCCGACTCACCGCCGATCTGACTCGCGTTCTAGTGTTCTAGCCGCGGCTTATACGCAAGGTTTTACGGTAGGCAAGACCAGACAATTGTAAAAGACAGTCTGGCAAGGCTGAACTCTCCCTCAAAAGTAATCTTGCTGATAAAGTTGACTCTGGTAAGTCTTTGTCTTGACTGCCTGACATCACTTCATGTTATTACTGCAGGCAATAAAGCCTCCATACGTCAGGATGCCGAGACGAGTACAGTCGGCCAGCGTTGGCCTGCCAAGGATTTCCATAGATTTGTACGGAAATGTCTGAAGCTGTTTCATTCTGTAAATATTTTAGGAATGGTTTGATTGTATAGGAGCTGGTTTATACGGTGATATATCAGATTTGGCTTTAACCAGCGCACCACAATACATCCTATAGACCCATGCATCAAGAAAGGGTGACATTTTCATCATAAAGCTGTGGTAGCGTTGGTTTTTAGCAGAATCCTCATAGCATTGTCTGTAATGACTATTTCTGTGAACGTTTCAAATCAGGAGATTCACAGGACAATTATCTTTCAAATAGTACATATTAGAATGCAGGATATTGAGGTTATGTTTATGTCGTTGTCAAGCACACTTCACAAGTAGTCCAAAACCTAATCAACAACTTTCTCACTCTTTCTTTCTGCATTGACCTACAGACTAGGCGGGAATCCCTGTCAATATGGCCGCCAAAACTGTCATGGATGATTTGTGCTGTATATTAACGTAAAACGCCACGCGATTGGCATATGACACATTGTACGCCACGCCATGGGCCCCTCGGACCTACAAGTGGCTTTACGAGGGGCCCATAAGTGGCGGAAAATGTGTCATATGCAAATCAAGTGATGTTTTCGATTTATTCTACCTAGTTTTACATTATTTTTGTTCAATGTTGCCATGATATGAGGCTGGGTGCCTGTGGTACGCCACGCTCACACCAGCGTGGCGTACCACAGTCTTATGCCACGTATATGCCGTTGGTAGCATCAAGGCTTTAAATATATGTAATCTGTATGCATTGCTGTACTAGGTAGAATAAGACATAATATGTGGATCAATAATAGCCCACTCCCCATATAGCTGCACCATTGTCACTATAGTACAGCTCATATCTACCTCACTGTGCACTTGGTAGTATTGCCAGTAAACGTGAAGACCCCCACAACATTGGGGCCTTTTGATCCGGCCCCCAGCTCCCCCCACCTGTCAGTGGCACAGCTACCTGCACTTTGGACTGCACCGGCACAGTCTACAGCACACCAGAGCCTGTTTTTTTTTCAGACAAAAACTTGTATGATATTGCAATCAAATCCACATCAACAAACAACATGCATACAAATTAACAACTATAATTTTCAAACTCTTTTCATTCTATATAGTATCTTCTGGTAGTTTAACTGGACAGCCTGACAGTATAGATCTGTTGCGTGGTTTTGGCTGCAGAGAGGCTTTGTATTTCTTCCATTACCACCAATGTGGTGTCCGCTCAGTAAAATGCCTAAATGCACATATCAATGTGCAATGCTTTAATCTACTGCCCTTTATATATAAATATTCAATTGTATATGGTTCATTTGCATGATATTGAGTTCATAATAAATGAGAATTTACTGCTTGAATGTGGTAGACTTGTTAAGGAGCTGTAATATTCTCTCTATATTTGCTAGTGTTGCCACCTAGTGTGACACTGGGAAGTAGAAAATTTATGACTTTGAACATAGATATACATAGATTTATTACATAGATTTACATCTGAATAAGGTAGATAAACGTAAATCAGACATCTACATTCCAAAATTACCAATCTCAAACCTTTGGTTGGAAAACTACCCAGAGAAACCTCTGAGCTCCGTTGGAAAGCCAGTGGGCCACAATCTGGGATTTCCCCTTTGAGCAGTTTTCTAATATATTGATAGTTCTCCTAATTGTGACATTTGTCACTAGTGGATTTGTCATCCAGGCGGCTCCTAAACTGTTATGCATGTGTTACACACCAGGGGGAGTCCCCTGCTTGGAGCCTATTAGGGTTGTTGTTTATTGTAGATATAATGGATCTTGAATATATTGTTTCTAACCATTTACATTGTATATAGTTTTACCCCATGACCTTGACCTGCCTAAACGACGACGGATGTGGCCAACAAATCCTACCTCCCCTTGGTTAGGCCACACTACTCTTTCTGGGTTATGTACACCTCAGAAATTCACTAACACACAGAGGACAAAATAAAAGAATTAAAAGATAAAATAAAAGTTGGCTGATGGGTATTTTATTTATTTGCTGTACGGAAAGGCTCGATATCCCAACGACGGAGGGAAAAATAAAGAAAGATCCACAAAAGAAAGGGTGATCTAATAATAGAAATACATTTTCTAAGTGAACAAAAATATTGAAAAAAATTACTTTAAAAATTCAGCAAATTGAACTCTCATATTAAATAATGAAAGCTAGATGGTTGTTTTCCTGTTCATTTTATCATCTCATCGGTATATCATGCTACACATCTTTTATTTTTCTTCTTTGATTCTCTAGAATATATATCGGAGGGAATAAAAAAAGAGTGTAAATTCCAAATTATTTTATTCTGATTTTGGCCTTTCCTAGTGCATTGGGCCCGTAACTCAAATGATAAAAAAGTATGGTCTTAGTGTTGCACTGTGCATAACTCTTCTGGTTAGTTCTTTACCCTGCGGGAGAGGGAGCCACCTGCTTCCCCCATTTATCTGAGGTCTGGTTCACTGAACACCCACCAGGTTGCAGCGGCTGAGGTCTAGTTCACTGAGGTCACACCAGGATAATTACTAACATGGGGTGGGTAAAAATGTCTTAGAAATAAAACATCTTCGAAAAAAAGAATCTAAATGAAAGTTCCGCTACAGTCAATATATTTATTCTAATCAAAGAATATTGGTGTGTTGATCAATCTCATAGTCAATATTCTAGCAAAGAAATAACTTGAATTCACTTGATATCATAGAAAAGTCACGTAAACAAGGCATCATTTGAAGGGTTGCCATTCTATTCGTCCCAAGAAAAAATCCAAGCCTGCCTCTCATATAAAACGGCCACCATGATGCATGATGCATGGGTAACTCGCCAGTGCTGCATTCAAGGATCATACCCAACCTAATCCTAATCCTAGACCCTCCGGCTGTCAGATTCTAGATTTTTGCCAAAAATGTGAAAAAAATATAAATATAGAAAGTTGAAATAATGTTTTATCATAGTTACTCCTTGAATATTCTTTGTAAACACAAATGAAATGTAGGATATGATAGATGATGTCATGAGCTTTAATAGTATGCCAAACATGGGGTTTGTAAGAAAATATTTTTATCAATTTTGAACAAGCCAGAACAGAACACAAGTGTTCGGTTCTGGCTTGATCTCTCCATATAAGCTTTAGATTATTATGATCAACTGAAATTTAAGGCATCCACGGCAGTGGGGGGTGACAAATAAGTTAGGGCAGTTGGTCGGATATTGTGCCAGTTGCTACAATGCTAGGCACAGAATGTTTTGAATTGCTGTTGTAACAGAGTGGTCCTAGTAACATGACAATAGTTCCAATAGAATCCCCAGGGCTTGTATACTGGGGGTAGGTACACTCAAATATTTTCTATTCCCACCTATTATGCTGGTTGCTAGGCATGAAATGTTTGGAATTGGTATTGCTAGGTAACAGAGTGGTCATAGCAACATGACAATAGTTCCATTAGAATCCCCCAGGGCTGGTATACTGGGGGGTAGGTATGGTCAAATACTTTCTGTTCCCAATGATTGTGCCCTATTAGGGCAATTGTATATTCAGGTGATTGACAGGCGTGACCTCAGGTCATCTGCTGACCTGGGGTCACACCTGTCAATCATCTTAGGATTTTGATGAAATTTTCATCACAGCAATGATTGTAATAAGTGCCCTACACTGGTATTTGAGGATTCAGCATTTATAAATGTAAAGTAACATATAGGTAGAAATATTTATTTTCTAGCTCTGTACGAAAGGGGCAATGCCATTTAAAGAACAGGAGTTGCATAAAATCACTAAAACCTTTTTTGCATGATATCTATAAACACTTGTTTTAATGAACAATATTTTCTTGTGAATTTGGTGCACTGGCAGCTATAGCGGCCTGCTGGCGGTGAGAGGGTTAAGACAGTCATGAAGGGTACAGGAAGTTACTCGCCGGGGCTGTATTGGTGCATCATGAAAACAAATGTCATCTTTTATCGACATGATGTGCTTAAAGGGTTAATCACATCCAGGTTCTCACTGATCCTTCAGAAGCCCATTATAAAGAGTTAAGCTTGTTGTTCACAATTCAGTGTGTAACAACGTTAGGTATAATGTCCATGTGTAGTGGATCACGAGCCACTTCAGAAGCCAATTACTGCCTGATAGGTTTAAACAGCTTAGTCCACCAATACCTGCAGGAACTCCCAGCGGCATGCTGTATGAGTCTGTGGGTACTGATTACACACATAATTGTTTGGGGCCATCTAGGCTTTGTAAGAGGACTACCCACAGGGGGTGTTCCTCTTATTAGACATTAATTCAAATAACTTTATTGATTGACCAGTTCTATTGAAAAATAAAACACAGTGTGGTTGTGAAACTTTGTACAAGTGTGTGGCTACTGTTTACACACACAATTGTTTGGGGCTTGTTTGTGGTGTAATGCCAGGCTATGTAAGGGAATAACCCACAGGGGTGTAAAAAGCGTACGTTTTTTTGGGAAATAAAATTAGAATCTAAATGAAGCTCCCCTGCATGTTTAACAGATTTAGAAAAATAGCACTTTCATAACAATAACAACAACAACAAGTGTTGTCAGGAAACAAATATTATGCATTGTTACTCCATTTTCAGTTCTCTCAATCCATCCATTCAATATTTATGTACTGGTTCTATGGAACTAAAGACAATGCAGATGTAGAACATTGGACACAGCAGAGTCATTGACATTTTAAGCAGAAAAGGTAAAAATAAAGAGGTAAGTAGATTGCAATATCATAGTCAATATTCTGCATTTGAATTCACCCAATATCATGAAGAAGTCAATAAAACACCCAAAGGGGGCATCACCAGAGGGGTTGACATTTTATTTGCCAAGCAGAAATCTCACACCTCCTCTCCTACAGAAAGCCTGCCTGGGTGAGATTCTACCAGTCCGCCTGGGGTGGGGAGTCCTTAATCATTTAAGGACGACACAATGCATCAATACATGAATGCTTTATGCCCTTGGTCCTCATGATGCATGAATGCAGCTCTGACAAGTAACTCCCCAGTGCTACATTCAAGCATTATGACAACCCTATAGGGTTAAGACACTCCTGAAGGTTAAGCATGATGCACCAATGCAGTAGCAGCGAGTTACTCGCCGGGGCTGCATTGGTGCATCATGACATCAAATGTCATCTTTTAGTGACATGCCATCCTTAAAGGGTTAATCATATCCAGGTTCTCACTGATCCTTCAGAAGCCCATTATAATGTCGGCAGGACCCATTCAGTCCTTAATCGCCTTCTGCTGTCCAAAGTCAGCAGTGGCCATACTGTGTGTTAAGGCCACTCAAAAAAAAATCTGGTTTCTCATCACCCATCACTGAAAAATATGACGAGGGCGTTTTTTAACTTTTTTTTTTTTTTTAACTGAGGGGCCGAAATGTATAGGAAAATGTAGACTTTTCATGAACAAATTTCACACTTTAGTATTTAAGCGTTTATTGGTTTACAGAAGTTGGAAAATGTAAGATATTCCTAGGGCACTGCATTACTGACAGTATAAGCTTTAATTTGATACCAAATATGACAACATTTCTCAATATTCAACACATTTTTTCATTAAAAATGTACAAAATAAAAAAAAAGTTTTCCCCAAATCATGATTTTCATGATGCGCGCGGTGATGAGAAACCAGATTTTTTTTTTGAGTGGCCTAACCAGCAGTTCTTATTTCTTGGATTGGCTTCAACGCTGGGCACAGCTTCGTATAGTTGTGTAATAACTTTATAATTATAACTGAGTAAGAAGTAATTACAGATTGCATAAAGATGATGTTAATCTATTATGCTATTATGGCTTCACACTACACTTCTTGGGTCTTTCATACTAAACCCTTTGAGGGTCATATCATGCTGACCATGTGAGAGTGCATCAACCCCACAGGGCAGGCATGATGCATAGATGCAGATCTGGTTATTTACTCGGTTGCAAGGTTTAAAGTTTAACCCTGCAACAGTGTTGTAAAATAACTGCTGCTTCTCCAGCAAGTCACTGTTATCAAATGATCAGTCCCTGACTTGAAATTAGTTATCGGGCTGTAGCAGGGGGTCCTTAATCATGTCTAGGTCCTCAACAATCCTTATGAAGCCCATTGTAATCTCTGCAGGACCTATTCAGTTGACAATCACCTTTTACAAACCAGAGTGAGCTCAGCCTGCAACGCGTGTTAACCAACATGTAACCTTATTTGTCAGATCGGCTTCACTACCTGGGAAGCAGCTTATAAGGCTATAACTTTATGTAATGATGAATCTACAGCATGAAAACTGGTTTATCAGACTGAAGGGTTGGGCATTATGAACTTGAAATAATAATAATAAACAACTTCCAACCAGATGGACAGAAAATAATTAATACATTTTTTATGCAAAATATTGGAAGTGACTGATAGAGTACTAGATTGGTGTTGCTTCATCTTTGAATCTTACTTAACCTATAATACCTTCCATATATTAATAAATGAATGAGCCAATTCACTGTATTTCATCATTTGTAAAATTCTTGTCAGTAATTCAAAGCAGTAAAATTATTTCAGAAAAACCTCACACACAAAACCTCCCACTTCTTCCAAAACCTCATATCTAGAAATGACTAAATGAGAAACAGTTTCTATATATGTAATTGTCAGACCATTTTATCAGATCTATATCATAAGAGCCCTTATCAATAATGACCAGTGCCTAATAGTATCATTTCCAATATGATATATATATGGTGATTAGCTCGTGGCTAAACCCCTTGTTCACAATTATGTTAGGTATAATGTTCCCACTGAGTGGATCATGAGCCACTTCAGAAGCCAATTACTCCCTGATAGGTTTAAACAGCTTAGCTAGAGTCACAGCCAGAAGTTCAAAATGTGCCGCTGTGAGACTCACGTGGAGTATGTAGGCGCACTCCTTAGGGTAAACCAACACCATCCTCGATGACGCTCTGGTATTAAAAAAACAGCCCTTTCTACTGATGTGCAGCTGCCCCTGCAGAGGCTTTAAAGCGGAACAACAATAACAACACAACTCTGATTTAATGAAAAATTTACCAATTACAATGATTTCACCTAAGTGTGCAGATATAATTAATTTATACAATCTGGGCTTAATAGGAACAACTCCTTGTATGTATTGAAGGTTATTTTGTGCCAATAAAGATGACAAAACTCAACTCAAACTCATGTCACAAAATCAATGTGAATGATCAGTTTAATTACCTGTTATTTTACAAATATTTTGGTTATGAAATTCTCCTAAGAGACGACAATAAGAGCCAAGGATGTGGACAGATATGAAATATGTTAAATTTTGCTCTTTGAAAAATGATGGTTTGGTTAGTAAAGGGGCAGAGGAATATGGTTGTGGAGAAGCGCAAAATAAACCCGCTTTCATTTTCTAATTGACTAAGGCTGCCTCCCATCATTTACAGGAGATAAGACTCATCAAAAATTGTCTCTGTACATTCAGACAGTCGTTATTCTTAGTTATTTAGAGACAAATCTTTTGAAGGTCTCTAAATATGTCCTGCATTCTCATTGATCCGTACAAAGCACATTAGTAATTCAGTCTGAATCAAGACTTACTGTCGCGAGTCAGTGCACTTTATAGTGGGTGTTAACCTTCAGCTAATCCTATGTGGCTGGCTACAAATGGGGGGAGCTTATTAGCTGTGTTGATACAGTGAAACTTTGTTATAAGGAACTCTGATATAAGGAGACCTTGCTTATAAGGAGCAGATTTGTGTGGTCCTGATTTTTCCATATACATTTATATAGTAAGAAAACTCTCTTATCAAGAGGTTTTTTTTACCTTAACCTCTGATATAAGGAGGTAATTTTGGCTCATTTCCTTATTTCTTACTTGCAAACCTTACCCAGGGAAGTTATTTCTCAGGATTACAGTCACATACTGCTTAAAATTGCCCACTGCCCCATCCCATAGAGGTGGGGAAAATATTTACGTTTGTAGCTTCCCTAGGGAGGAAGGGAGATCAAAAGCTCCATGAAGGGGATCTAGAAGGGGTTTTGACTTGAAATAATATACACACCCATCTGAATTGTATTCAAATCAAGTCTATAAGGGTATAAGAGACATAATATTATGTAGGGAGTGTTCTGTTGCTGGACCTTTATAAGGCTGACCTTGCTTATAAGGATACCTTGCTTATAAGGAGCAAATTGCACTGGTCCCAAGGTCCTCCTTATAACGCAGGTTTACTGTATAACAATAAGTATTTGTGAATGAGAATCCAAAACATGAAGCCTAAAGTGTGTGCTATTTCATCAGACAGATGCTTTGTGACCTAATTCCCTTCTAATTTGTCAGGGAGTAAAGATATACAGGAAAAATATTGTGTCGTCATGATTCATGAAAGTGGTCGTGGTGAGGTATTCTAGCATCATATTGTCCCTGTGTATCAACCATATTAACTGTGTAGCCTGATTAGGACACTAAATGCATGGCTTCTGTGCAACACGCTATGAAGAATCTTTTGAGGTAATATCTTTCTCTCTCTTCTTTATTGCATGTGTATTGATAAAAAAGGGGTTTTCCACTATGATTTTGCAGAAACCAAGGACATCTCAATGAATTCATGAAGAAGTATGTTTTTTATGAACAAATTGAAATGCCCAAAACTCCTTGTTCTAACTTGGCACATAACAATGGTAGGTATAATGTTTGCCCTGAGTGGATCACGAGCCACTTCAGAAGCCAATTACTCTCTGATAGGTTTAGCCGTCCACTGCTGGAAGCACTCACAGAGCATCAGCTGGATTCTACAACTTGTACGTAGGTCAGTAATTGTGTGAGGCCCCCTTCATGGTTTATGTGAGTGATCAGAGTTCATGTAGGAGAGAAGGAGCTCCTTGAGAAGCCTGCAGCTTGTTGAGGGAGGGATTCAATGGGGGGAGTTTTAATTGAGTTTGGGGGAGAGTTTGCCGCAGCAAAATATGCACCACATCAAATATAGATTATGGACAGATTGTAAAAGGATGGTAATGAAGTATGGTAATGAAGTAATATAACGTCAATATGTTTTAAAGATGTAGTAAAATAATTTAAAGATATGTCAGTTTTACTTTGGGATTACACAGTAGCTTACACGCTTTAGAGTCCCATAAGAGTACAATTTAAAGGTTTTCATTGGGTTGAGTGATAATTTGAAAAAATACATAGACAAAGGTCAACAACCCTGAATCCCTTTTCATCATTCTTGACAGTTTGTGCTGTATCACATGAGGTTCTTTATCTCAAAAATATAAAATGTATATGTGAGTGTATTATCTAGTCAGTATGGTTTACATATGTGTTATAAATATCTAATTTCTGGAATTTGCACAAGCATCACATCCTATAATTGAATTTGTAAGTCTTTTGACGTAGAATAACCAATCCCTGGTTAGATATAATCCTACAAGCCTGTGTATCTCCAGGGGTCCACAAGTACATCCAATTTCTGAGTGATCCTTATAAAGCCCATTACTAATATCAATAGGTACCACACAGTCCACAATCACCTTATGCAGCGCGAGTCAATGCCAGCCCCACCATGCGTCAAACTGTGTGTAATCTTATTTGTTAGATCACCTCCACTACTGAGGAGGATAGCTAAGACGATGTGTTATATACGGGACTAGCACATCCTGGTACCTCAGGTAGTCGGGGGCAAAACCCCTATCTCCTTATCAGGCTAATCCCCTCCCCTCACACCTAGAACAAAGGTGCTGATAAGAAATTCACCCATGATGCACTGCTCTGGAGTCGGGGGCCTAACCACAATGCATTGCTCTGAGCCAAGATGGCGGCCCCCATGGCATAATGCGCTAGTCCCGTATACTCCATAGTGCGCATGATTATGAACAAGAAGAAATTTGGGGCAACCCCAACAATATGATACTATGGACATCCCTTCAATAAAGAATGCTCAGTTGACACTTAAACTCCTTCTACCAGATTTGGCACATTATGATGTCAGGTATAATGTTCATGTGTAGTGTATTACGAGCCACTTCAGAAGCCAATTACTCTCTGATGGGTTTAGTTCCTTAACCAAGTACCGCATAGGGCTTTAATTTCTAGGATGCATGAATACAGCTCTGGTGAGCCCGGGGCTGCATTCATGCTTCATGCTAACCCTCTGGGAGTGTATCAACCCTGTAGGGTCAGTATGAAGCATGGATGCAGTCCTCATGAGTAGACCTGGCAGGGCTGCATGGAAATATCATGAAAACCAAGGGCTTGATACTACATTGAATAAAAGTACTATGTGGTACTGAAAGGGTTAGCCACCTACTGCCAGAGCCCTGGGAGCCTCCAAGGATCGATAATTGTTTGAGGCCCCCTCTATGGCTTAATGTGAGCACTAACGGTGTATGTAAGGCAGTAGGAGGTACTTGGTACAAGGACTCCGTGAGGGCAGCTTTCTAATTGAGTTTGTGAACTGATGTGATACTATTGAAATGTAACTATGTTATTGGGTGCATTCAACTCCATTTATAAAGAGAACATTAAGTGTTTAAGGGAGTGCTATTTCTTTAAGAAGTTGGGAGGTTGGTAAATTTTATTTCTGTGCAGGAAAACCTATTTGCCTCTCTTCCGTCATTTAGACAGACACTGAAACTCTGTGTGGTTACCCAGGAAACTGGGGTGAGGAAGGGTGAGACTAGTGCGAGCATGGCCCATGGAGCAAGGTAGGGTGAGCCCTGTGTGTAGAAGCTCACCCTATGTGCTAGACTGGGGAAGCCTTGTGCCTATAGCCTCCTCTGCCCTAACCCACACTGAGGGTGACCCTCTGGTATGTGTGCTGGCACACCACCTTACCCAAGGTCCCCCAAGCATGCACACCAGTATTTAGTAGGTTGTGAATTGCCATGGTGGATAAATAGAGGTTCCTTTATATGGCCACCCAACACAGATCCGATAGTATAGTGGTCATCACTGGCGCTTTGTATGTGAAAGGTCCAGGGTTCAAGACTCGGCCATGTCAACCTACCTACCATTTTTTTCTTATCTTTACTAATGTAACTTTACAATTGTCCACAAAATACATGTCACTGGTCTATTGTTCTTAAAACAAGGGGCAACTGGGAGAACTCACATCATAGCTGCATAAGGGCTTTCCTTATGCTACTGCAAGCCCCTCTTGTAACTCTTCCACAGTGCCACACAGTCCCAGCCATCAAGCCTGGATTTGGGCGACATGGCAGAGAGCTAGATAGGGCGAGCACAAGATTCAGGCTTGTGTGAGGGCAATGCTAGGAACAAAAGGTTAAAACATTCCAATGTAATACATATAGGTTCCTTAGATATTCCAAACTTTTACCCACATGGTAGTCTAGTGGTCATCACAGTCACCTTGTATCCCAAAGGTCCAGGGTTCGTGACTCAGCCATGTCAACCTTCCCACCATTTTATCTTCAATTTTCTATTTTTATGTAGAAAAAATGGTGGGTAGGTTGACATGACCGAGTCACAAACCCTGGACCTTTGGGGTACAAGGCGACTGTGCTGACCACTATACTACAGTGTGGGTGTGAGGTGTTGACATAAAAGTGTCTGATATATACTGCACACTGGACAACCCCACACCTTGTGCAAGCCCTCACCCACCTCTCACCCAAGTTCCCCCACCACCAGCTAGCAACTGGGTGGGATTGGGTGGGCATGTGGAAGGGCTAGGGCACCTCACCAAAAGCTCACACTACCTCACCCCTTGAGCTAGGCACAAAAGTAGTTCGCCCTAGCTGGCACTAGCATGCTCTAGCCTCTCCCCAGTTTCCTGGGTATCCCCTAAAATCCCTTTTATAATATGACTGTTCCAATATATTGAATTTAGCCTGTAGCAGGGGTGTCTTTTTACATCCATGTGCTCCCTGTTCCTCACAAGGCCCATTATAATGTCGACAATCCATCTAGTCCACAATCGCCTTCTTCTGTCCCATGTCAGTGCCACCTGCAATGTGTGTTAACCACCATGTAACCTTACTTGTCAGATCAGCTTTATCACCTGGGAATTAGCTTATAGGCCTTCAGGTAATGATGAATATACAGCATGAAAACTGCTTGATTAGACGGGGGGTTGGGCGTCAAATGCTTGAATAATCTCTCAGGTTGTAGATATACATGCAGTGGTTGTCAAACTGTATAGTGAGTAGTTGATTTGGGGATGGGGAGCTAATGTATTTGGAACCCTCCCTGGGGGACCCCGTCAGGCACAAAGATTTTGACCCATGCCGTAGGAACAAAACGAATATTGTTTAATTGATTCGGAATAATAAAAATGACAAAGATGAAAATATCCTCTTAAATGTTTATAAGACGTGGATAGGTATGTTTCTGTTCACTACTCCCTCAGAACTGAGATGTTTGATGACTATAATGTCTTATTGGAGATCTGTAATGGCTAATTCATAATACATGTAGTATCATTTCCATTACCCATTTGATATATATAATGTTCAGCTCATGCCTTAGCCCCTTGTTCACAGTTACGTTAGGTATAATGTTCCCACTGAGTGGATCATGAGCCACTTCAGAAGCCAATTACTCCCTGATAGGTTTAAACAGCTTAGCTAGAGTTAAAGCCGTAGTACCTGGTAAGACTTACCAGGTGCGCGCACACTCCTGATAGTAAACCAATACAATCATCAATGAGACTCTAGAAATAAACACATGTGATATGCAGAAAATGGAGAACAGAACGATTTAATGGGTAATACTACAATTATTTTATTTTACAAATTTAATGGGAAGTATCATTTTCCATGGGAAAAATTGTATTCAAATTCAAATTGTTATTTTCCTCACACTCTAATGAGTGTGAATGTTGTTAGTTTGGGTATAGAGTGCAGACTCTTGACAAGGGACTCGATGCATACAGAGATATTATTGAAGTTTAGGGCTGAGGTAAGAGCATTGTCATAGCCATATTGTTAAGTGAAATGGTTTCATATTGATTAAATCTTCTGTTTAATTCACCATGATTTATTGAATGTGTTGGTTATGAAGATTATCAATGAGGAGAGAGTTTAGTTCAAGGTCCGGGGTTATAAAATATAAAATATTATATAAATGGGCGATCTCACTCAAATGGACACATTTTTTGCCAATAAATAAGATTCAGGCCTAGGAGGAATATTGAATTGGGTGCATTATCCTAATCAGGACGTATTGGCTTGCTTCGGGAATTCAAAGATAAGATTAATATCATGATCATTGTGGAGAAGAGTAAAGTAAAATCTACTCACATAAAAATGATATCTACCAAGAACCCCCTCCAGTCCTTTCTAACAGGATGGGTAATTGATTGGATGACAAATCCTACAGTGGCTCAAATTGGGTTTGTCTTCTCTGCACCCCTACATGAGATATTGTAGAGTGGTGACAAGTTATAATAAGTTGTATTTGACCGACTGATTAGAGTCTGATTAGGCCACTAAGTGCATAGTTTCTCAAAAATATGTCATAAGTGAATCTTTTTCTCTTCTTGACATGCACACTGACAAGAAACTAGCTTAATAGTTATTGATTTATTGGAACCAAGTGTAAATGTAGCGTTACTTTTATATACCAGTATACATGTGGATCTATGTCCTTGATTTGGTGCATAACAGCGTTAAGTATAATGTTTATTTGGAGTGGATCAAGAGCCACTTCAGAAGCCAATTATTCCCTGATAGGTTTATTCACATACTGCCAGCTGCACCAGGAGCCTCCACAGGACACCAGGGTCTGTAATTGTGTGAGGCCCCCTTCATGGTTTAATGTGAGTGATCAGAGTTCATGTAGGAGAGAAGGAGCTCCTTGAAAAGATCGCAGCTTGCTGAGGGAGGGATTCAATGGGGGAGAGTTTTAATTGAGTTTGGGGGGTAGTTAAGCTACTAGATGTATGGTATAATATTTAATGCCAATCTACATTTGAATGCTGGACATCAAATGACAATTTTTAACTGCCCCATGAACATTTTGGAGCCCCCACCCTCTTCCAAACAGCTATTGCATTGCATGCCATAAATCATTGTCTTGATGTTGTAGAAGAACTACTCTAGAGTAACTATAATTCCACCAGTCTCCAGGGGTCTCTAAGTACATCCAGGTTCTGCATGTAAACCTAGTAAACCCATTACTAATATCAGTAGGCCCCATACTGTCCACAATCACCTCACACAGTGCTGAGTCAATGCCCACCACACCGCATGTTAACCAACACATAATCTTATTTGTTAGATTGCCTCCACTACTGAGAAGAATATCTAACTAGTGCTACTGTAAACGTATTATATTTTGCGCTGTGCATATTTACGCAAATTATGCAGATTTTAAAATCCGCGAAAATATGTACAGAGCAAAATATTTTCCTCTATAGTTGTAGGTTACCATATGTCAAAATCTGTAAATTAAAATCCCAGCGGAATGGTACATATTAGCAAATCTGCTAAAATTTTAACCGGCGAAAATATCTACGTTTACAGTATTACTTAAACCTTTATGAATAAAAGTGCACTTATAGGCCATCCAAACATGATGGTATTATAGACTTACCACATTAAGGTATCCAACCAGAATGTCAAAAATGTATGTCTTATATGATATAAAATAACTAATGAAATTAGCAAATACTTCATTGGCAAGTTTAAGAGTGAAAGGTGGTTCGTCATCTGAACACTGTGTAAATGGATGTATCAACAATTCTGCCTTGAACCTTTGCTATTCACACTTCGGTGACTCTCCTTACCAAACACCCTCTCAATGAGGAAATGGTTCGTCAAAACCTCAACTCCTTCTTCCTAATTTGGCGTGTAACGACGTTAGGTATAATGTTCATGTGGAGTGGATCATGAGCCAATTCAGAAGCCAATTATTCACTGATAGGTTTAGTCCTTTAAACAAGGGCTGCATAGCGCTTTAATATGCTATGTCCTTGTTCGTCATAATGCATGAATGCAGCCCTGGTGAATCTACTAGTCAGGCCGGCATTCACACATTATGTCAATCCCTTTGAGAGTGTATCAACTCTCTAGTGTCAGCATGATGCATGAATGCATCCCTGGTGCATGGAAGTGCCTGGACTGAATGCAGGTTGACGTTTCAGAGTACCATGAATTAAAGCACTTTGTGGCCCTTAAAGGGTTAACTAGCAGTGTTGGAAGCCACCTGGTGTGCATCAGCAGAACTACAGGGTCTCTAATAGTTTAACCCTTTAAGGACGGCATGTCCCTCAAAGATGGCATATGCCTTCATGATGCACTGATGCACCCCTTAGCGAGTGATTAGCCAAGACATCGTGAAAGTCTCAACTCTGTAGGGTCAGCATGATGCTTGAATTGAGTTACTCGCCATGTCTGCATTCATGCATCATGACAACCAAGGGCATGATGCATGAATGCACTGTGTCATCCTTAAAGGGTTAAGGTCCCCCTCATGGCTTAATGTGAGCGTTAAGAATGTATGTAAGGTAGAAGGAGGTACTTAGCGCAGCGACTCAGTTAAGGGAAGTTGCTAATTAAGTTTGTGAACTGAGTTGTTACTATTGAAATACTGCTGGGTGCATTTTCCTCCATTTATGTATTGGTATTAAGTTTGATTTCCCTATAATGAATGCACTGGTTGTGAATAGAACCAGTGAAGAGAGGGTTCTAGTTATGTTTGTAGGTTGAGGTGTAAGTGTAAAGTATGGCAATACAGCTGAATGTGTCCCATTTGCGTCCATATATATATATACAGTGAGTTAAAGGGAGTGAGGTTGGGAGTTGGTAGATTCTCTTTTTTGTATGACACTTATTTGCCTCTCTTCCATCTTTTAGACAAGGACCAAAATGTTGCACTATGAATGGGAATATGGATATCATTTTATTATAAATAAGACACTTTATGTCTCTCACTGTAAGTTGCAGGGCACTTTGGTTACCCCTTCAATTCTCTATTATAAAATGACTGCTCCCTAGATGGAATTTGGAACCATGACCTACATGACCCTGGGCCTGACTGTTATTTTGATATGAATCTTAGCAGTACTGGTATCTTATAATTATATAATAAGAGAGATAAACATATATACACAGCAAATTATTTCTTTTATATAACCTGGTGCACACGTTTTTTTGGTCATTGTTGTTGTTGTTGTTGTTGTTGTTGTTGTTGCAATATATCCTTTTATTGTGTGCAGTATATTCATAGAACAACTAAATGCAAATTTCATTTCATATCATTATCTTTATTATATTCATTAGTACCTCTACCTTTACAATAGGCTTACATTGTCAAGATGTTGATCCACATCTGGCTTTGTATACCAATGTCTCACTGAACAGCAGGTATGACATCACAGACCTCCACGTGAAATACAGCATTTCTACTTTATCTTACACAGAGGAATCAAATTAAAAAAATCAGATTAAGAACATAAGTTGGTTTATCACAAAATAAGTAGGTTCACATTGCTCTTGATTGCCACAGACAGAGAGTAATACAAATGCATTCTTTGATGATACATAGCTATTGGTGAGATTTGCAGTATTTTTTCTGTTAATCCAAGGCCTATATCTCACCAGCACAGTAACCAATGTAGGAAAGTAATGCACAAAGAAATTTGATCTTTGTATTGAAACCAAAACTACATTTACAAACACGAAATCAAACCTGGCAGTGTCATCTTCAAGTCATCTTTTCTGACATTTCATCAATTCCATACTAGCACACTGTTCGTATACAGCAAGCCCCTTTTCCCAGGTTTGCTGTGAACATGATAAATACATGAACAGAGACACCCCAGCCTAAAAATGGATCTAGACAGATTATTAGTGGTTACATTCCCAGCACCAAGTAGTAACTTTGATTCTACTAATTCATTAACTATACATTCCTCTTATATACACATGCTATTAGACTAAGCTACTGACTCCTTGAGGATGCACACTGCCGTCCTTAAAGAGTTAATGCTTTGTAGTAATCACTGGAAACAGTTACCGATAACAACAAATTGCCCCAGAAGACTTTAAACATTCACCGGTGTGTATAAAACTGAGTAAGACCGTATATTCCTCACATGATGTCCGAGTGACAATGTTGTCAATATTAGCATATTCTCTATATCTAAGCACCGGTTATCGAGATTACACATTTGTACAATTTATTTTTATATTTCTATGACAACTCATGTTTTGAATATTCCAATACACATCTGTTTTAGAAAATTGTAATATTTGATCTATGACAACTCAGACTTCAATTATTTCATATTTCTATCTGTTTTGGAAAATTATAATATTTAATCTAGTTGTCCATTCTTCCATCTTGGCATAATTCTACATGGGAACACCAAGAGGACTAGTAAGGCCTTATGAGTATGAGGTCATAGTGTATTATACTCAGTGAATCAACAACATACACATATTGATACCAGACACATCCTTTGCCTTTCCATTTTGCGAATAAATCCAATTTATACACCATTTTATTTTTACAATTGTATATTTCACAATCGTATATTTACAATTGTATATTTTTACAAAATTTTACAAAAATTAATCATACAATGAGATCAGATTCATGATTATGTACAAAAATATATAATTCTATTCTACATTTTGCAAATTCCATGCCATATGCCTGCGCCTCATACAGTGCCTTTGTGCGGTGAGTGGTCTGACGTGTCTGAGGCAGGGGATGCTGACCTTGAGCCTGACCTTGAGCCTGACCTTGACCCTGTGACCTCTTTAGCGTCCTTGAACTCTCTGGCCTCCTTGGCTCTGATGTCTTCCCGTATCCTGCGCTGCAGCATCTCGCGGGCTAGTTCCTCTTCTATCCGCCCAGGGGCAGCACAGGCTTCCAGCTTGGCTCTTACCGCTAAAGGGTTCTCTGTGAAAGGAATAAAGTTAAGATGAATATCAAATAATTTACAGCATGTTTTCTTTACTTTGACATGATGATTCACTACGACTTAAACTTATATGGTTTGAAAATGGCTGAATAAAGGGCATGAAACTATACCCATTTTATATCACTGTTTCAAATACATATAAAAGTTCCCAATATCTCTGTCAGATGAATAAATTCATGTTAGATAAGTATCAAGTAGTTTACGGTATGTTTATTTTTATGATTGAAGTTTGCATAGTTTGATAAGGACTAAATTGCAAAATGGAGAATACGTTAGGTGCATATCCAAAATATCCAATGTCTTTACATTTCATTTGTAAGGAAACAATACATTAAAAATATGTTTAGCAAAATTAAATTCTTTTTATTATAAATCATGTCAACCTACCTCTGAATGGTGATGTGAAGGCGCTGAATGCAGCGAAGGGGTGCGGCATGTGTGAGAGGGCGGGCATGGCGAGGGGCATTCTGGGTAGCCATGGGTAGAGGGCGGGGGGCCGGGGCAGGGGGATGTGTGAGTAGGGGAACACGCCGATAGGGGGCGCGCACAGCGGCACCTGGTGCACCTTGTGTCGCCACATGTCGTACATCCGGGCAACTGACTTCTCCTGTTTGCGCCACTTGGCACGTCTGTTCTGGAACCACACCTACAACATAGGAAATAAAGAGTCATGAGAATTATGCTAATGATTTTTTCACAAAATGTTCATGAGAAGTGGGAAATAAGATTTTAAGTAATATCCATAGAAAGATTGTATAGACATAGTTACAAGTATATAAACAACATTCATTCATAGTTCCTCATGAGTTGTCTCGGTTGGTGAATACCTTATAGTGATAGTCAGAGCACTGGGTAGTGGGATGCATTCAACATGATGATCAAATAATACCAGAACAAGACCTTAACAGATATATCTCTATGTTAATAGTTCTATGCCTGAACACTCTGCTTTATAATCATTAAAGGGTAGGTACGGTAGGTCGGATTCTTTCCTAGGCCTCTTAATTATATTGTGTATCTGTACATTGGTTAGTCTACTTTATAGAGCAGGACTGTGCTACTTTGCAAATGACCTTTGCTCAGACCGCACCAGAAAGTTATTCTTCTATTGTGTGATTTTGGTAAAACAGATTTGAGCTGGCTCTTTACCTCCAACATGTAACTGCCACATAGTGTTTAGTACACAGCAGTGGGCCTCCTATTAGGCCCTAACATGTTATGGGGTGCTGCCACCTAGTGGAACACAGCAGATCTAAATGGTGGGACAACCATCTACTGGGCTTCTTTGTATAGTCTACTTTGGCCACTTCTCACAGTGTATTCTTTTATCAATTAATGTATGGTTTTTACATGCATGGCATCTGAATATCACATTGTATGCATCTACCAATTCAGATTTTTGAATTTCTTATCATAAAACTGAAATAAATAAGAATTTAATAATTGAGTTCTGCTTGGAGAGTGGCCAAACATCTGTGTTGAGAGTGAAGGGAGAGTCACTGAACCATGACAGTGTGGAGCTACTTCACACCTGTGCAGCCCTTATCTCTCACAGCTTGGCCCTTATCTCCACTATCCACCCTAAGATAACACTGAAAAGCTGGCCAGAGACAATGGGAATCTCATGGAATCTCACTCCCAGGATGAGAATGGGCACGAGATTTGGTGTCCTACAAGATGGCTGCCTCCATCCAGAGGCTCCACTGGAGGAACGTGTTAGGACCCTATAGGCACCCCCCCCCCCTGTTATTATACACACCCTTTGTCTCAGGATTAACCAGATGACAATGGAGGGAGAGGGGATTAGCTCACAATATTGACAGTTACAGATACCTAATTAGAGAGGGCAGCATAACTGACTTTGTCATGTACATGTGGCCGTATTTTGTAATAGTTACATTTCTTTAGTTTGTTTGTCATGGCACAAAACCCCACTGTTGGATTATCCTAACATTGATTTTGCAAATATTTGTGCTAAAAGGTCGTAATACTTTGAAGAGGACATTTATATGGGCAACGTCAGCAAATTATCTTTGTCAAAACACTAAAAACAAAACAATTTAAAAAGCAATTGAAGAAATTACACACAGTATTGCATTGCAAAGTTATAAAAAAAGATGAGGTTACAGAACTGTATAAAAGATGGTAACATTCAGAAAAAAAATACAATATTCAAATTCATTTATAAATACATACTATTAATATTCTCTCTATTTCTTAAAGAAAATAATGTTGAGCCTGGGCCTATCCTGTATGTCAATATGTAACTGATACCCCCAGTGTCCAGTGTGTATAAAACACCATTAACTACACAAGTAGATCCACCCAGGAGGTCAGTCCCTCACCCAGCCCCTTCCCGCTCAGTGTAAGCCATTTAACGACACGCTGTAAGATGATTAATTCCACTAATTGGGCGGTGAAGTGGAAAACTGGCTTACACGGCCCTGACTTAGTGCTGGTGGCGCTACTTCAGTGTGGAGTAACTGCTAACTGCCTCTACTCCTAATTCTCTAATGCATTATACATGTATTCATAAATGCAGGACCAGTGCACACACCAATGCTGCATTTATGTACCTTGTACATGTTGATACTCTCCTAAAGGGTCAGCGTGATGCACTCATTGAGCACCGACAGGTTACTTGTATTGGTGCATCATGATGACAAATGATCATGAGTTGTTGAGGTATCATGCCGTCCTTAGGTAGCTAGTAGGTCTTGAACAGTTGTTCACCCCAGGGTCCAGTATCAATGTGCGCGGCGTATTAATACGGAGGTGGCTTAATTCCCACACACTCCCACAGCCAAGCCACTTATGGAGGTTATTACATTTAATAAATAAATCCGCTGTTGGACAATGGTGCTCATGTATTGGGAGATTTGGGTCCTAATTAGTAACGGGGTAGGGGAGGGGGCCCGGGGGCGAGGACTATGGACCTATACCGGGACCTTGTATCAAATCTGTGGAGTTTAAATGCAGCCATCTAATATTTATATCAGGCGGAAATCTATTTGCTTAAAAATCTCTTGACATGCAATGGTTCCATTCTGTCTCTTTTAGAGTCCTACTAATGTTAAGGAGTCATGTTAGAGCCCTGGGGAGAGTTACCTCAGTGATCAAGTCGGGAATCACAGTGATTCTACTTCTTTTCTCTGTGCAAGTGTAATCAGGACCTCGCATCATCGGCTCACTGTACATGTTCCGTACTAGGTATGATCCTATTTCTTTTCATAATATATGTAGGCCCTGTATCAGTCGTAATAGGTATCAAGCTAATTAATATTGCTTAGTATGACTTGCTAAGTTGCTTAGGGAAATATGTTTAATAGAAATTCAATTATAAGGATTAGACGAAGCGATATCACATTAATACATTTATTGAATACCGACAGAGTTTGAGAATAAACTTGAATCAATATTTTGTCCATTTATAAAAAGGATTTGTTCTCTCCTCTTTCCTTTCCTTGCCTTTGCATGCTGAAAGTTTGTAATCTGCATATTTTTGATTTATAGCAAAAGGTTTAGTCACATTCCCAAACCTCCGCCCCTTTCTTTCACTACTGTTACACGATTTCGTCACCACACGTTACCTATCCCTACCTCACTACTATGTTGAAGTGCATCTTGCCACCAAGATGTAATATTGACAATCCTACTTATCTCCTCTAATCCTGAGCCACAGTTCATCTTAGTCAATTCAGGTCGATTTTCTTTGAGGTCTTTCAATTCGGGTTATAGTCGAAATAGTACATTACTAATCGTGTTAAACCACCCACACTTATTCCACCCTATTAGACCCACTAAAGACGTCTGAATGCGCCCACTTATCATCTCCACATTAACCTGGTAGAGTTGTATCCCCGGGGGGGGGGACACTCAGATCTGAAATGACCACCCACCTCCAAACGCCCCACGGAAGCGGTAGCGGTGGATGTAAAAATTAGGGAGCGTTGACTCTTTGTACCCTCAAAAATAGGGTGCTGTAACTCTAGAGGAGGGGCCAGCCATTCCATGGTCTCAGTAACATATAAATGATAAAATGTAGAGAAAACGATTATTATCCATGTCTACTGCACTGTTTGCATCAGGAAATACAGGTAGTATTACAGGGGTACCTGAAATATCAGTGGCGGTGACTTATATGTAAGGAATCAGGGGCCGGTCCTTTGTATTTATGAGGGGCGATGGTTTGGTGGCCCCAGTTTTTAGGCAGGCGGTAGTTTGGCAGTCGGCGGGTACTTTTATAGAGTGAGTGCCCCCCCCCCCCGGTTGTATCCCAGTGGTACTGTGCAGCCCGGTGTGTGTGTGTGTGTGCAGTGATGTGGACCTGAGGGGTGTAGATGTCCCTAATTATGTTATTTTCAAACAGACTCCCTCCAGGAGGTCTCCCTTACTGTCTACCCCCCCCCCCTCCCTCTGTCTACCTGTCCCCATACACGTTACAGTAAGCGGATTATGTCCCGGCATCCTTTTGTCCCCCACAATGCCGTGTTTCCCCACACCCTGTACACCCCCATAGTGCTAACTCTCCTAAGTAAGTAATAATTACTTATTAGCGGTAAATACTGACTCAGTAACACATAATGATAGGCCCCCTCTGGGCTGAGCTGTGTTGCTATAGGTACAGGGCCTACTGGTCACAACTGAAATACCACTGATGGTTATTTACAGCCATTTCTGAATCTTTGTCTGTAGATTTCCGCCCACCTCAGTTAGTGTTGGGTCAAGCTGGCCCCACCTCGACCTCTGTTCCCGAGCGTCATCGCTGGCACCAAAGGTTGCTGGTTACAATAGTTCCTGTGTGCTTGGTGCTGTTGTATTAAAAGTGCAGATGGGTACCGCGTATGAATCCCCCCAATATACGGGGGAAGTAACGCGGCCATGGCCCCTCAGATACCAGCGATGTCGCTCGGACGCGTCGGAGGATGAGTTGGGGCCAGCTTGGTGGTGGGTGACAAGTGTAGATGGCTGTGTCTCACGACCTTGGGCCAATGTTTTTGTCTCTGACTGGGTGCCAGCTCTGACCGGGCGCCAGCTCTGACTGGGTGCCAGCTCTGACCGGGCGCCAGCTCTGACTGGGTGCCAGCTCTGACCGGGCGCCAGCTCTGACTGGGTGCCAGCTCTGACTGGGTGCCAGCTCTGACTGGGTGCCAGCTCTGACCGGCAGCCAGCTCTGACCGGGTGCCAGCTCTGACCGGCCTGAATAAAAACGGGTTATTTAGGGCAGATTATGATAAAAATGGCAACTAATGATTAGTTTAAAGAGTTATAACATCTATTAACCCTTTCAGCCAAATTCTATCATCATCTGGTCTAAATAACCCGTTTTTATTTAGGCCGGTCAGAGCTGGCACCCGGTCAGAGCTGGCTCCCGGTCAGAGCTGGCACCCGGTCAGAGACCAAAACATTGGCCCAAGGTCGTAAGACCCAGCCAGATATGTTTCATTCTCGGTAACTCGGTCATGGCTCCCTGAGCAGTGGATGTGTCTAATCAGACCATTTAGTCATTAGCGCCCATTTGTACCACCAGTATGACGTCACAAACACTTGTCATGACGTCACAAATACTTGTCATGACGTCACGTCATAGGACTATAAAGAGGTGTGCATACCAATGGATAAAACTGCACTTACCAAATTAGGCATCATACTTTATCAAACGACCATTCAGGCCTTTATGCGATCCTCATGGGAAAATGGAAGGGGAGAGGGCGGGATTCAGAGTTCTATAATTCTGTATATATTTAGCTTTAATTATTCATAAATTACATACAGACAAAGACTTGGAGTAAGTGTAAGATATCGCCTACCCAGAACGGACATCAATATTGATTAGCATATAGTTATTCTTTAATCAAAGATAAACTATATCATAAATATTCATAGGTTGGTCGCCAGAAGCTACTTGTGTTTGGACTTATATGCCTCACCATCACGTTACTTCGTCGTCAATACTTTATCAACGCAGCTTGAGTGCTTCACAAAAGGGGCTTTCACCGACCTCTATACCAACATGTAACATAAACCCACTATTACGCCCTGAAAACATCCACTCCAAACACCAACTTACAACATTGCACTGCATAATCTCAATTTATTCTACCCCATTAAAGATGAAAAAATACCGACTGATTGTTCTGCTATAACCGGTCCTTCTAACCCTTTAAGTGCCGCATGGTGCTTGGATGTGTTGTGTCCTTATATAGCCGTCATGATGCATGAATGCAGCGCTGTTAAACATCTCGCCAGTGCTGCATTCATGCATCATGCCAACCCTTCGAGTGCGTATCAACCCCATAGGATGCATTAATGCAGCCGTGGCGAGTAACTCACCAGGGCTTGTTTAATGCATCATGACGACCAAGGAAATGATGCATTAATGCATTATGCGGCCCTTAAACTTAAAAGGGCTCTACAAATGGCGGCAGGAATGGCGCAGTGTAGCAGAAGTTTATAATTGGGGGTTAGGATTACGTGAAGGGGCTCTCAGCTGTAAGGGCAGTCTACCTGAGGGTATCAGTTAATGATGCCGTGTGTACTATTAACCCTGTAAGGACGGCATCATGCATGAATGCATCATGCCTTGGTCGTCTTGATGCATGGATGCAGCTCTGGTGAGTCCCTTGCCTGGGCTGCATTCAAGCATCACGCCGACCCTACGGGGTTGATACACTCCTGAGGGGTCGGCATTATGCACCAATGCAGCCCTGGCGAGTAACTCACTGGGGCTGCATTGGTGCATCGTGGTGACAAATGTCACATTTTAGGGACTCGCCCTCCTTAACGGGTTGCAGGTATCAGTATAGTACCTGGAGTGTTAATGACTTGGTGTGTATTGAGAACCAGTTACCCTTCATACCCCCTCCTCCTCCTGCTGCCCCTAACGCCGACCACAAAGGTCTTACTACCTGGTCAAGCACCGCCACCTGTACCGGGGGGGGGGGTGTAGGGAGTGTAGGGGGGAGGGGGATGTAACCCTGTAAGGGCCGTATCACAGTGGGCACAGAACATTGCATCAACATTGAAGAATGGTTGTCAATATCAATTCAATGATTCAATTTAATGCCTCAGTGCTATACATGGCCATTTGTTGGTATGGTGCAGGAACGCAGTATCGGTGAGTAACCCGTCAGTATCGGTGAGTAACCCGTCAGTATCGGTGAGTAACTCGCCAATGAGCACTGCCTCAATTAGCACTGTCCCAGTCGGCGCAAAATTCAGTTCAACATTGAATCAACATTGAATCAAATTTGAATCAACAATGAATCAAATTTGAATCAACATTGAATCAACTCTATATCAACGTTGGGGTGTTGGTGCATCACGTGGACTGTGTATGATGCATTCATGAGTTGCTGCAATCATGCATCATGACGACACATACCAGGGTAGTGTGTCATGCTGCCCTGAAATCACCCAGTGGGTACAAAATTCAGTTCAACATTGAACAAACTTTGAATGAACATTGAATGAATATTGACAACTCTTTGTCAATACTGATGTTCTGTGTCCATTGGTGTGTTGGTGACTCTGTTAGAGTGTATCAACCCTGTATGATGCAGTCATGAGCTATTGGCCTGTGCGGCAATCATGCATAATGACGACAAATACAGTGGGCACAACATTCTGTTCAACCTTAAATCAACATTGACAACCATCTATCAATGTGTATCCAATGTCCTATGCCCACTGGACAGGGTATAGTGTCATGCTGCTCTTAAAGGGTTAAGCCCCCCCCCAAACACACACTCACTTCAACGCCTAAATTCGTCATAGAACAGGCCAATTTAAGCCCTATGTGATCATTGATAGGCTGTATAATACCTCTGTACACAGCGGGTTAAGGGGTTAGGGACCCCCCCCCTCCCCCCCCCCCAAACACCCTCCTTCACCCCCACTACACTTATAGCTCTGAATACCAACTGGCCATATTAGGGCCTATTTGATCATTGTTAATGCCGATAATACTTCCAGGGGTGGGTGTGTATCTGCAGGGTGGTATATTTGTGGGGTGGGGTGGTGGGAGGGGGGGGGACTGCCTTCCACCCCCTCCACCCCATTACCATACCAAATTAGGTCTTTGACTATTGATACTGCCATTAATACATGTAGGAAACGTGGGTAGCAAAAGAACACTCTGAATACCAAGTGCCTATTTGATCGTTGTTAATGCCGATAATGCCTATACTGGTTGGAGTTGGACTGCCTTCTACATGCAGGAGGAGGCTGAAGGCCTCCATAAAATACCAAATTAGGTCTGTGTGAAAATTAATACACGTAGGAAATGTGTTTGAGTACAAACGGAAAAGAAGGAGGGGTACAGGTAGGGGGGGGGGTGTAAGGGCGGCGTAGGTACACTGTAAATAGTGGAACCAAAAACACGTCCTTTGATACTGTAAACCAACAGTAGTTTATACTGCCCATGTACACTAATACCTTAGTATAAACTGTAACTCTACAGTATATCATACTGTGCAGCTACACTAACTTCTGACAGTGACGGCGGACAGGTGTGTGTGGGGAGAGGGGGCAGGTAGGTTAGGGCTAGGACTTAATTCGGCCCTCCATGCCCCTTCACCAACCCCTGAACTGACCGGCTTAATCCCCCAGTGTAGGGCGGTGTGGTGTTAAGGCATGGAGTGGAGGAAATTCTGTAGAATGCGAATAAAATTAGCCATTCTGTACAAAGGGATTAACCCTTTCAGGCCAACATAGTGCAATAATGTACTACTCCCTTGTCGTCAAGTCTCCTACTTGTAGTAATAGATGTATGCATCTAGATCATAATGGTGTACAAATGGCATCTATTGTGATAAAGGTCTAACCTTTAATCGATTAAATGCTTCTTTTACATCGATAGACCATAAAACCCCTTATGTCCTCTTGGGAATGTTTAAAAGAATGCTTCGAGTATATTATGCTAATTTAATTGACTATACCCTATAGCTCCAACATTTTATAATACTTTCAAAAGCCTACTTTTTAATAAATGTACACAGTAAAAAAATCGAATGTATTTTATTGTCTCTTTATTGGAGGGGACCAGTGTTTTCATGTTTTGATAATCTGTTATGACTTCTCCAAATAACGTCATACTAGGGGTTGTAATATCTAACAGCAATATTTCCCGTCTACATTACAAGGTTTACTCAGGGACTTAGGCTGTAGGGTGCAGGTGGTGGTAGAGGGTAGCTTACAGACCTGTGTGTGTGTGGGGGGGGGGGGGTGGGGGTGTGGGGCAGGTGTTACATAGTTGTGGAGGGAATAGTTACTAAAGTCTTTAATCCTGCTGATCTTTTAATCACGTGCACAATAACGACCCTTCACTTCTACAGCTCAACACCCTTAGACTCCATTATACACCCTGACTACCTCCCCCCCCCCCCCCACTGCCCCCCCCCCCCCACTCCCCGACACACACACACACACAGTCCTATACTGACCACCGTACCTACCCTCACCCGCTATGTAAGTGCCTCTACATGGGTAAAAATCGACACGTGCGACACGGCCCCTTTAAAAAACCGACACGGGCGACACGGCCCCTTTAAAAATCGACGGATACACCCCTTTTTTAATGCTCTAATATATTCTATATGTATAAAATTCGACCCGACGACTGGGCCCTTTTGCTAAAAATCGACACGGCGACATGGTCAAAAGTGCGGGGACCCATGTAGAGGCACATGTAACTCCACTAAGGAAGGAGGGACTCAGGGTAAAGGAATGAATTCAGGCAGGTAACTGGTAAGGGAAGGGAGGACGGTGGCGCAGTGAAGAGGGAGGCAGACACTCAATTAGGGAGAAGGTATAGGCAGGGAGGGAGACAGGCAGATACACATCCACTGCAGACAGGCAAGCAGACAGACAGACAGGCAGGCAGGGAGGCATGCATGGAGGCATGGAGGCAGGGAGGCAGACAGGTAGGGAGACAGGGAGACAGGGAGACAGGGAGGCAGGGAGGCAGGGAGGCAGGGAGGGAAGCGGTCACGGAGAGACAGGCAGACAGACAGACGGACAGACAGACGGACAGGCAGGCATGGAGGCAGTGAATCAAGTAGGGAGGCAGGCAGGGGGATTGTCAGACAGGTAGGGAGGCAGGGAGGCAGGGAGACAGGGAGACAGGGGGACAGGGAGGCAGGGAGGCAGGGAGGCAGGAAGGCAGGGAGGCAGGGAGGCAGAGAGGCAGGGAGGCAGGGAGACAGCAAGGCAGGGGGACAGGGAGGCAGGGAGGCAGGAAGGCAGGGAGGGAGGGAGGCAGGGAGACAGGGAGACAGGGAGGCAGGGAGGGAGGCAGGGAGACAGGGAGGCAGGGAGGCAGGGAGGCAGGGAGGCAGGGAGGCAGGGAGGCAGGGAGGCAGGGAGGCAGGGAGACAGCGAGGCAGGGGGACAGGGAGGCAGGGAGGCAGGGAGGCAAGAGGTCATGGAGAGACAGACAGACAGACAGATGGACAGGCAGGCAGACAGGCAGGCATGGAGGCAGTGAATCAGGTAGGGAGGCAGGCAGGGGGATTGTCAGACAGGTAGGGAGGAAGGGAGACAGGGAGGCAGGGAGGCAGGGAGGCAGGGAGGCAGGGAGGCAGGGAGACAGGGAGGCAGGGAGACAGGGAGGCAGGGAGGGAGGGAGGCAGGGAGACAGGGAGACAGGGAGGGAGGCAGGGAGACAGGGAGGCAGGGAGGCAGGGAGGCAGGGAGGCAGAGAGGCAGGGAGGCAGGGAGGCAGGGAGGCAGGGAGGCAGGGAGGCAGGGAGGCAGGGAGGCAGAGAGGCAGAGAGGCAGGGAGGCAGGGAGGCAGGGAGGCAGGGGGGCAGAGAGGAAGGGAGGCAGGCAGGCAGGCAGGGAGGCAGGCAGGCAGGCAGGGAGACAGACAGACAGACAGACAGACAGGCAGACAGACAGACAGGGAGGCAGACAGACAGGTAGGCAGGGAGGGAAGCAGTCAGGGAGAGAGAGGCAGACAGACAGACGGACAGACAGGCAGGCAGAAAGACGGTAGGTAGGCAGATAGACAGGGAGCCAGGTTTGGAGACACACAGGCAGACAGGCAGACATGTAGGAAGAAAGGGAGGCAGGGCTGGTATAGCATATTTGGGCATGGGGATAAGGGGGGATAGGAAAGAGAAAGTTAAAAGTCCGTCCATAAACTCAACTTGATCTATAATGATGATAAGGCCACAGTAATCCCACACGGATTCAACATGGCTGGCCACCTCCATCCGGGCTTATAAAACGATCCTGGCGGCGTTCAGCAGAACTACCCCTGTATAAGGGTTTTAATGTTGCTTGTACGGCACAAAAACAGATTTATCTAAACCCCTGAATACTACCCTTTATTATATAAGCGACTTGAGACTTAAAGCTGACCAATCAGAGGAAAGGATTTGCCGCTAAGGATCATGGGTAGGATCTACATTATCAGGTGTATTTCTCACTAGCAGCTTGGGGTAAATTGTCGGGATTAGAGCAACTTAGCGTAGAGTAAAATATTGAATACATCTGCGACTTGGGACCAGTTTAAATTGCCTCTGAGTGAAGGGATTTCGTGATATGAATGTGGTTGGAGCAGTTATGGAGCTCACGTAAAGAACTTAGTATTCATATCCTATATGATATAGGTACATGTAGATCTCCAAGTAGTTTCATAACGTGAGGCTCCATAGACTGACCTTATGTTGGTAGTTGTCCCCATAGCAACGTACATTGTACATGTACTGCATATGAACATATCCTAATTTTTTTCACAATGCAAATTGGTTTTGCTGTAATACCAACTACAGCAAAAAGTGCTGTAAAACGTACAGCACATTGTGCTGTTTAAATACATTAACTCTTTACAGTGGACATACGTCACGCGCAATATCGGAATTTGCGCAATATCGGAACTTTTACATCGCAATAAAAAGTCTTTTGAAATAAGTTAGTGTGCTATACAAACAGAAATGTAAGATTAAAAAAGTATTTGCAAAGACAGCTTACTGTATTAGTTAGCTTTTTGTTGTGTTACAGGCAACTGAACTCCCACTGTTTTATCACAGCAGAGCCATTGTTGCCACACCTTATTCACACCTACAGTGAGGTGTGGGATACATAGGGACTTCCTACTGAATGTTACAGCTCCAAGGGGATGGACATCATACTCACACAACATTGACAAATATATCTAAATGTTTTATGTGTAGAACAGTTGGGAATTCTGAAACTGCCCAATATAAATAGGGAGCAATTTCGGAATTGCCCTGCGCAGTTCCGGAATTGCCCATGTACAACTGAGCTGGTTCCTTTTCTGCGCCATAATATTTGTGTGCCTATGTTTGCTACATTTATATGAAACACTGTACAGCACTCACCATGTGTGCCTATTTTGGGGCTAGGTCTGTTCCCTTGATTATATGAATAACGTAATACATTAATGCTTTATGATATGGGTCATGTGAGCAGCAAAATGTTAGCACCCCCGGGCAGCACCCCTTCATGAAGGCAGGACCTTATTGCTTGTCATCATAG
Source organism: Harmothoe impar (assembly GCA_947462335.1). NCBI lineage: Eukaryota > Metazoa > Annelida > Polychaeta > Phyllodocida > Polynoidae > Harmothoe > Harmothoe impar. The sequence goes on along the minus strand of OX381716.1, from coordinate 62,173,970 downwards.
CTTACCTACCTGTGTGGCATTACCAATCACATGTCAGGTGCTTATCATAAACTGTAACGTATCTTGTCTGTAACCCTTTACTTACTCCTGCATTAACTCTGTCATGTCGCGTGACCACCAGTTTAACCCTTTAAGTACTACATGATTGTCTGATGCACTATGGCCTTGGTCGTCATGATGCAAGGGCTGTAATCACGCATCATAACGACCAATGGCATGCCGCATTAAATCACGATGCGGCCCTTAAAGGGTTAAACCCTTATTAACCCTTTCAGGTCACAATGCCACCAGTTTAACACCAGTGTGCCACCTTTGTTAACTTCTGTATCCAAAACAACCCTCAGTGCACCAAGAGGAGGTGTCGCCATTGTCACCCTCCACCACCCCCTCCTCCAGACAACAAAAAACACAGCTCCTGCCACCCCCTCCAGGACCGCCTTGATCTCCCACCAGTCAACTGTTAAAAAGGGGCGTGCCCGACTCATGACGTCATTGTGACGTAGCAGCAGGGGGCGGGGCTTCACAAGACGCAGGCTGTTTGTGACGTCACAGAACGGACGTAACAAGTGCGCGTGCGTGAAGGGAAGTGACCGTGCGGCGGTACAAAGAGCTGGGGAGTCTGGGCAGCGGGAGGGGGGGGGGGGGGTGGGGGGGGGGTGTGGGGGGTGGGGGTAGGGGGCTAATTAGTGCAGCAAAGCAGGTAATTAAGCGGCATTCTTGTTGACTGACATTGACCCCGGCTACTTAACGTTAGACCCTGAGGTGGAGTAGGCGTCATGAATATGGACACCATCACTAATTAGGTAGTAGGCTAACCTAATCTAGAAAAACTGACCAGAGCGATTCAGGCTGCTCGATTCAAACATTGCCATTCTTTTAATAAAATAAGTGCGATGAATTAATATACTGCATATGTAGTTGGTATTTCTACATTAAATAGGGACTGTAGCCTGGGGTCACATGACCAGTCACGTGGGTGGAGACAACACCTGTCGGGCTGTGTGTGAACTACAGCGTGATGTTACCGATACTACCGGTACCACACAGGCGTGAACAGGACCGGGGGGGGGTATATCTCATTTATATTCTTGAACATATTTCATTGGTCTTGATGGGGGGGGGGTGTATGCCGGCAGAGGTTCAGGTGCATTATAGGGGATGTATCATACTATTATAAGAAGATCAGCATAGAGCAATGGTCATAGAGATGAGCTCGGGTAGAAAGGGGGACAGCTGAGGGGGTCTACTGTGGGTAATTTGTAGAGATGGGATTTAGGGGTGAGCAGTGCAAATAGATATTACAAAACCAGCCATACAAGTACACCCTAAGCAGCACCCTAAGTTAAATACCCCCTCTCTGAATGGCAGCATAATACTTAAATGCCCATTATCGTCATGATGCATGATTGCAGGTATAATTCACCACTGCTGCATTTATGCATCATACGACCCTACAGGGTTCATGGTTCATAAGTTCTCAGGGGGTCGTCATGATGCATGAATGCAGCATTGGCGAGTTACTCACCAGGGCTGCATTCAAGCATCATGATGCCCAAGGACATTAAAGCCCCATGCAGCCGTTGCAGGGTTAACTCCCCATTCTCTGATACCCTATAATACCCACTCACACCCCTCTATTAAACACCTGTCATTGTGCAGAAACCACAGAGAAGCAATCCCCCTCAGTGAGATAATAATAAAACACGGCGCAGGGACCCAGTGTCCGTCTAATCCGATTTGGGGCTGAGCGATAATAGCAGCAACTAGAGATCAAATAGACGCCGGACAAAGACGGAATCCCATTGCGGCTGCGCAGTCGGCACTTGTGCCGCGTCTTGAGGCTATTTATAGAGACTCGGGGCGGAGAGGGACTTAATCACAACGAGGCTTACTCTCCGTGCGGAGACTGGGTTGATGGTTTATGAATACAACTATTAAAAGGAACTGCTGAGTAATTCTATCATTGCGGGCGTTAGTTAGAATTTAATCTTTAAACCTATCTGAACGTTTACATTTAAACAGACAATTAGCAATGTGACTTCATTAATTAAGATGTTGATGATTTGTGAATCTAATATTGATATGCCACCATAGGTCTTAGTCAAATGCAAGACCACATATGTACATTTCAGGAGAGAACCATCTTAGATATTAAAAGGGAGGGCGAACGCCATTCCTAGTGAACAACGACCGAACTGCACCCGTATTCAGACAAGATCCGGAATTATTATAAAGGACATCTGCTGATGGTTTGGCAATGTAGAAGCATAAAGCCCATAGCAATATCAATTTGAGTCCAATCATCCCTCCAAGTTTAATAAATTGACAGTTGTGATAATGTTTATAACAATTGACACTTGAACCACTCTCCAGGGACTGTAAGTAGTACAGGAAAAGTGGCATTATTGAGTGGTGGAACTCACACACATACCGGATTGAGATTTCCCCCAACAAGTAAAGTGCATCAGTGCATGAATGCAGCACTGGCGAGTTACTCACCAGAGCTCTATCTAAGCACCATGCCGACCTTACATGGTCGATATCATCCAATCTACTCACTAAGGTTGCTTTAGGGGCGGTTTTAGGGGGGGGGGGGCGGACCCGGCGTGCGCCCCCACCTATTTTTCTGTATATTTTAATGTGACAATCTCCAATAACCCCAGTACATTGCCTATTTCACGCCCCCCTCCCCCCTTTTTCAAAATCCTGGATCCGCCCCTGTGCTTTCATGTACCACAACGAAAAACGGCACATCACTATGAGGCATTAAAGGGTTTATTAAAGGCTTACTAAACATGTCCCTATGTTAAAGGGTTAAGACGTGTATATAGACGTGTCACGTTGTACATAAAGGGCTAACACGCACCTGTACGCGCGCCTCGGTGAGGGTGACCTTGTCGGCGATCTGCTCCCGCAGTGTACAGTCCGGGTAGTGGGTGTGCTGGAACACCGACTCCAGCTCACGGAGCTGCTCAGCCGTGAAGGTGGTCCGGTTACGACGCTGCTTCTTGCTGCTCGAGAAGACGTCACTGTCAAAGTCCAACCCACCAGCGGGGAAGTAGGGGGAGGAGGAGAGGGGGGGAGGAGGGGGACAGGGGAGGGGAGGACGGGGAAGGAGGGGAGTGGGGGGAGGAGGGGCGGTAGTGGGGGTGTAGGGGAGGGGAGTGGGGGGAGGGACAGCGGGATGAGGGGTGGGAGGGGGAGGAGGAGGGGAGATGGGGAGGGGAGGAGGAGGGGTGGGTGTGGTGGGGAGGGGAGGAGGGGAGGTGGTGTCGGGTGAGGTGGGGAGGGGAGCGGTTGGAGGGGAACTGAGGGGAAGTAGTGTAGGGGTGTGGGGAGCTGTGTGGTGAGGAGGAGGGGTGGTGGGGGAGGTGTGTGGGGGAGGAGGGGTGGTGGTGGGGGGAGTAGCGGCCACGCTGGAGGTGGGGAGGGGGGCTGGAGGACGGGTAGGGGTGTGAGGGGGGCAGAGACCGGGCGGCGGGCCGGTAGTGGGCGGGGTGCACGGCAGGGGAGGCCGGGAGGGGAGACCGGCGGACACGGTCTCTGCTAAAGTCGGACTCGGCGTCGGAAGAATTCTCATCATCTAGAAAAAGACAGAAGCATATAATATCACAATAAAGACACTACAAATGTCACCCTTTTTGCACTCGATATGACAATTACTATGCCTTATTATATATATTTTTACCAACCAACTTCAACTTGCTTCAGTTTAACGATTTAGCAAGCATATTGCATATGGTATTAAACAAATATATTTATATACATATGGACGCATATATGCAACAGCAAGCACACACAACTACATAAATTGCAGACCTTGTGTCGGTGACATTTACTTTTTAGATATTCTGTAGTAAACGTATACCGGTACATTACCCAAACAATAATCTCTGACATGACATTTTAACACTTTTGGTCTGATTTGCAAAATCCTATTCCAATTCATAAGCTGACATGGCGGCCTGGGGGCCGATGGAAATCAAATTAACAAACTATTGATTAACAATTCAAATACATATTATTCTACTGGAGAGCCTGTTCAGGTGTCAAGTATTAGTTTTGTTTTAAATCTGAATGAAAATAATGGGTTTTAAAAGTCAACAAGGCAGGTCGTTAACCCAATACTATACCCACCATACTTAATTATAACCACAATGCAATAGTCCGTCTGGCTGTATTAAAACCAATATATCCAACCGAATTAGATGGCTATTGGTTTTGTTTTAAATCTGAATGAAAATAATGAGGTTTAAAAGTCAACAAGGGAGGTCGTTAACCAAATATTATAGCCATAATCCTATATTCTACACACAATACAATATCCGCACGGTCTGGATATGAACCAATAGCTGTAGCCTAATGAGATGACTATCTCTACATACGGCAGCCACCTGGGTCGGGGCTATAGTCAATAACCTATTCAGTAAAACATAATCTATTTAGGTTTTAGACTTAATCTGTTTAAATATTATTACCAGCTTAGGCTTGACACGTCGAGATCTATATCTCTGGCATGCAGGTG
>OX381716.1:61972603-62169245 GCA_947462335.1 Harmothoe impar | reverse complement strand
ATTACAACTTTCTTTATACAAAGCGTATTAGATATTCAAAACCCATATAGCCATACACGTATGTAAGATCTATGGAGGTGAATATTTAAAATAAAATCAAAAGTACTACTGTGGTTATTGAGTCGGTAACACCCTCAGCATGGGAGAGGGGAAGCTATTCAGTTCATTTCTTAATACACCCAAGATGTGAACATTACACACCTTGATTCAATTCGAAAATTTATTTGGGTTCCTTTGTTCTCATGAACATCACACACCCACATGTTTTTTCCGAAGGCCACCTACAAAATATATTGAATTTTGAAGTTAAGTTTGGCTTCTCGGATTTCCTTTACCCTGGAAAAGGCCAGTTTCTCAGTGTGAAAAAGCATCCCCTTACCAAGGGGGGGGGGGGAGGGAAATCATATCAATTTTGTAAATTGAGGCCTGTCCACTTTGACACAATTAATCATTTCTGATGCATTCTGCAGATACCCATTAGTGAAACCAGGAAACCTCAAAAAGACTTCTTCAGGCAAAAGTCAATCAACATCTGGTTACCTCTCCATTATGACATTAATCCATTGTGATAAGGCTTGGTTACCAATCCCAACCACAACTTTGTTGTGTTGTCATGTGCATGGAATCATTAAAGGGCACTGTTGGGAACACAACATCAGACCCATGAGTTGTTTTCTTAATTTTATCACACTTAGCTGTTGATCATGTCCTTTATGTTATGTCTGATGTTTTCAGGAGATTCACTTACTAATCACCACAACAACATGTTCTTCACCACCAAGGATCGTGACAACGATCGGTGGTCAGATGGTAATGAGGCAGTGAGATATAAAGGTGCCTGGTGGCACAATAGTGGCATGGACTCCAACCTGAACAGCCTCTATGGTGACCAGAATTATTACTGGAGAACTCATGCCACATTCCTGACAGCGTCCAGGATGATGATAAGGACCAAGTAACACCACCACATGTACACCAACTATAACAACATGTACACCAACAAACCAGACTGTACAACACTGTCAGCTATATATGAGTAAAATCACAAAACCCATACATAAAAAGGGTTTGATATGATAACATATGATTACATAGAATTACAGAAAAGGTTGGTAGGCTACTTGTTCACTAATATTTTACTAAATTGCTAGCATTTTAATTACGATAACTTCATTCCAAGATTAAACTGTAGTCCAAGTTGGGAATCTAATTGTGTTAAGTGTTTGATGCATGTTTTAAAACACCAATCCATTGAAATAAAATGTCGCAACATTCACTGTATGCCTCGTTTTCATTTGTCATTTTATTTGATGAGAAGTAACCCCCCCTGATAGTTCTGAGTATTGGTACCAGGGGGCACCACATAGGTGGCCAGTCTGTGTGGGCGCTGTCAGCCAGATTCATCACATATTTACAAAGGTCAAGGTCATAGGTCAAAGATCAAGGCCACAGGGTTAAACTATAAAAAAGGTTAGAACCATGATTGTTTCCTTCAAGATCTATTATAACTGCTATAAACAACAGCCCTAGTGATAGTGTCCTTAGCTGTATATCCATATGAGGCCATAGTTCCTTAAATCTCTTTGGGACTATGGCTGTGTCTCATGAGATTGTAACAATTGGATAGTCTTCGACTGGGTTACGTCTTTGACTGGCAATATTAAACTATTTAGAGGGAAATGCAGGGGGGGGGGGAGTTAATATATATTACAACACTATATATTACAAATTTTCCAGCATTTCCGTGTACATAGCCCCCCATTTCAGCTGTTTTAATCTTGCAAGTCAAAGACGTCACCCGGTCAAATACGTCACCTAGTCAAAGGCTATCCAATTGTTACAAAGTCGTGAGACTGAGCCCTATGTTCTGTGACCTAACCAAGCTACTGCGCGAGGAACTTGATGACAGATCTACATTACACTATATATGTAAAGGCAAGCTCTGGTGGCCAAAACCAATGTCTTTCCTGTTTTAAATATGAAATATGAAATTTAGAAACTCATGAGGATGACGTAAATATGAAACTCCCAACTTGAAGATGCAACAAGTCTCAAGTCAAACCTGAGTTCTGTGTTTCAGGTGTTAATTTATGATTTGACATCCTGCTCAAACCAATCGGTCATGGCGCCCCCTGTTTAGTCATTTTATGGCACTAAAAAGGGGGACCAGAAGAGATCTGTCTCGTATAAATTATATAGCTTTATATGATTTAGGCATAGTTTATGATTTAGGAAGTTGGATCCTAATTTGATGGTGTGGAAGGATACCAAGGGCAATCTGACTCGGTGTATTTTTTTTCGCAAATTATAACCATATGTGACCCATTCTAATGAAAGGGGTCAGAAGTTGTATTGTGTTGTTGCCATATTTGTGTACAGTTTATCTAAGAGCTTTCATTTGGTATATGATAAGTAGTATATTAGCCAAAATTGAATCTTAAGTGATATTTTTGATATTTCTTTGTTGACTTAAATGAAGGTTGATTAAAATAAGATAATTAACATCTAATTCAGATATTGCCATACTATACAACTATAAATGCTGTGGTCATCTTCTTGGGAGGCCTATGTTAATATGGGATTAACACGTATATATTGGGCTAGTTGTATTCACCTTGTCATGTGGCTGCTGCCAGTCACTAAGGCCAAATAAAAAAACTTTTGTTTCAGGTGACATGGGATGAAAACCTAGGGTCGGTAGGTCAGATTTTCTTTTTTTTACTTTTTTTCTTTTTTTACAGCCCCTCTACGATACTAAAAAAGTGTAAAAGAGGGGGGGGGGAATTGTAAACCTAAAATTGACCCAAAAAAAGTGTAAAAATATAAAGAATTCTTCAAAATGGCATAAAAAAAAGGGTCAGCCCTGTTTATATAGGGTCGGTCGGGTGACCTGAAACAAACTTTTCTTTGGCCTAAGGGATTATGTTGTACTGTGCGCTCTATACACCAGGGGGCCCATTATCGTTGGTACAGCCCGCGTCAGTCCCCGCACAGTTGGTTTTTGAAACTTACTTGTCTGTTTGACTCTTATTTGTATGTGAACTTGTATGTTCTTTGTTTAGTAAAAAAAAAAGGGGGGCAGGTTTAGCCAGCCATACGCATAAGCATCATTACATGTATATCTTGTGTTCTAATTATATCTATGCCGCTTATTGTTATTATGAATGTTAGCTACAATATATCAGAATACATGGCGGCTGAACAGGGAGCAGTCGAAAGGCCATATGTTATACAAACCTGTATTGTTGACGTATAGAATATTTTTAATGTATCCATAACAAGCGTTTTACTGTTTTGTTCAATACGCCGCAGTGATTGAGTCTCTGTCAGTATTGTAAGTTTGAGCATGTTATCATGTTATATATCTATAACCTGTGATACTCAAGCAAGTTATACTAGTAGTTAATTCGGAAACTGGATTATTCAGTATGTTTTCAGTATAAAAATGCACAGGAAGGATATGTCTCTAATATTAAAAATGATATAGTTTTTAAAATATTATGTTATTAGATGAAAAAAATACAAGTGTAGGGGCATGATATTACATATTAATCTCATATACGGTATTTCCGGGTAACGTCTGTTTACTCGGCTTCTCTACCTGGAGCTAGTGCACACAGTTCCCGGGAGAGGGCGCAGGTCCTCTCCAGGTAACCGTGTGCCGCTCTCAGGTGGGCTGCCGACCAACCCACCTGGCCACGTGACCTAAGAGCCGGTGTTATATAAGACCCGTGTGTTTACCTGGAAGGCAGTCAGTGCAGGCCCGACTGACGATAGACTTCACATGTCCAACCGTGCGGACAGAGTTGTATACTAAGACTATACTGACCGTTTCCTCTATCTCTAGAGAAACCTGATTTACCTGTGTGTATTGATTCTACACTGATCGTTCCCTAGTGAAGGAACTGGAGTTGTTTTTATGAATAAAGACTGATATTCTCGCACCTGGAAACTGCCGTGATCGTTGTTCCTTAATTTAGAATAACCACGAACCACCACACAAGATTCAAATACATTTGACATCTTGTTTATATTAATGAACACTGCAGTTAATCTCAAATTAATGTAAAATCATAAGTGCTTGAGCTGTCCAACCATTTACATTCATTTAAACAGGGCAGCTCCCAATATGCAGTCCGTCTTAAAACATGATACATAGAATGATACATAATGTAAATTACCATTCGAATGATGTCTTCTTAGTAAATATTTGTTATACAGTCACTATATTTACACAAGGATTGGTCATCATGGTATTTATGAATATCATAATATAATAAGATACTGTAGGGGTACAGTATTATTACTTGTACTATTCTTTATACAGGTTTCCGGGTAAACACCTCTTTTACTCAGCTTTCTGCCTGGAATTAGTGCACACAGTATCCCGGAGAGGACTCGCGTTCCCGTGTGCCACTATTAAGTGGGAAAGCTGACCTTCCACCTGCACACGTGACCCGCCGGTACATGACAGGTAGGGTATATATGACGCCTGTGTTACCTGAGTTCTCCAGTCAGTGCAGGCCTGACTGACGGTACACTACACTTGTCCAGTTATGCGGACACGAGTATATGACTTGATGTACCGAGTCCTCTGGTAAGCTTCACACCACCACTCTTCTTATATATTTACATTGTTGTGCTGTTCATGATATGTCTGTAAATGATAATATCTACGTTACATATATGTGATATATTACAAGTCGTGTTATGATATGCCAGAATTGTATAGTTCTTTTGAAAACTTTGTCAAGACAGGGGCCCTAGTGGAGGCAATGTACATGGTACACAGATCCGAAGCCCTTTGGACAATAGGCCCCATAACAATTGGCACTAAGCACGAGCGGGGCAGTGTTTATCAACCTTGTGGGAGTTTGGCGCCATGGGCAATGTGACCCATCTATTATAGTCCAGCAGTGCCTGACCCCTGTATGAGAGTGCTAATGGCGACATTGGCTGACGCCCATATTTGACTGGGTGATGAAGTCAGTGGATGTCTTCCTGTCCTCCTCATCTAGGGTGCAGCCGTTTGTGCTGGGGCAGCATCTGGAGGGAAACAACAACAACCTTCAGTTTGTAACAGTATTTGGTTGTAATTGTATCAATAGCTACAACTACATGTGGCCTTGTCTTACCTAATCGATAAAAGTTGAAAACCTATGACCAGGTGCAATCTATGACTGGGTGCAATCTATGACTGGGTGTAATCGACTGGTAAACGTGAATTTGAATTTTTCTTTGAACTGAAATTAATGTCACAAAGTTTTTAAACATTGATGAATTTTTTCCTGCCATTTCTATGTACATCTGCCCCAAAAACGCCGTTTTCATAGATTGCACCCAGTCATAGATTGCACCTGGTCATGAATTGTATCCTGTCAAAGATTGCACTTGGTCATGGATTATATCCAGTCATAGATGGCATCCAGTCAGGTATACATACATATTGTATTTGGGTCATATGTACTTTATTTTCTGCTGAACAGAATTAACTCATGAAATAACAAATGGACATTAGAACAACTGCAGATGGCACTATAGGCCAAAGTCAATAGTGGCAGGAACACGTCATAATCTGTGTTAAAATGGTATTGCTGCCACGCCCATTCCGCTGCGGTGTCGCCTGCATCCACATGTGGAACATGGCGCGAAATAGGTGTGGTAGATGGCAATACAAATTTAACACAAAATACGACATCTTCCTGTTGCCATGGCATTAGGGGTGAAATGTACACACAAACACTTACCACAAGTAGTACCATCTCCTATGTAGCCATCTACACACACACATCCAAATGACCCTGCCGTGTTGATGCATTGGGCATTGGTGTCACAGTTATGGGTAGCAAGGGTACACTCATCATCATCTGTAGGGAACAAATGTCTGAGTATAGGCCATACTAACGTCTGAGTAGGAGACAAACGGGTTAATACAGTTAGCAGGAATAATGTCTCAGAAACAGAATATCTTGTTCCGTCAAAGGGTTCCGTCAAGGTTCATTAGCAGGGTTTTAAAACTTGAAGCCCAGTTTCCTCAAGGAAACATTTTGATTTTTTTGAAAAATGAACAGGTTGCACAAAAGAGGAACAGGGTTCCATTGAGTACTCACTTTAGTAATGTTTATATCATTATCATTGAACATCAACGATATTAAAGAATTTCCAACATATGAAGTACACTATATCAAAGATTGCTGGAAGTAGAATGGTTTTGCCTCTATCATAACCCTTTAAAGGATTAGAGCAAGTAGTTCATAACTCTGCCACCAAACTGTGCTACTCAAATTCCAGATCGATTTTTACATCACAAGTTAAACATCAGAGGGTAAAAGTATGTGACCCAGGTGATTTTGACCCCAACCCAAGTGACCCTTCAGATGTGGCCCCATGCCCAACAAAGGCCTGCTAGTAGACTGAGTGTGCTTACAGCCTTCACACATACACTGTAAAAAGTGTTTCTAGTCTAAACACATATCCAAACACATTAAAGTTTAACACTTTCACTGAATCTCAGCATCTAAGCACTTTCTTCTGTCAGCAGGTACAGGGATATGGCCGCTGGTGATGGGTGGGCCTACAAAAGTGAAACAATAGTGGGCAAGGCCAGTTTGGCTGGCTCACTGGAATATTCTGGACAGCACTATCTACTCATTATTGTTGAAATTATCTAAATTGCCATGGATGTTAAACAACATTATAAGTACTGTATTTGACTAAGAAGGGCCTGTATATGGGGGAGAGCCTGTAGAAGAAGAAGGAGAATAATACCAGTGGGCTAGCAAAACTGCCCTCACACACCATTTTTCACTGTTGCAGCTCACCCATCACTGGCGGCCATATTCCTGCACATGTTTACAGAAAAAAAGATTAGATTTTGCCATCAATATGTTTAGGTGAAAGTGTTTAAATTCCATACACATTTTTTACAGTGTATGGGTGAAGGGTGCAGTGAGCAGTGGGACCAGGTGATCATGCTGTCCTGGCCAGGCGACTTCAGAAGGGGGACCATGAATCAGGCTTTGCTTGGAATTAAATAGTCTATAAAAGAATGATAAAACTATAGCACCCTCTTAGATTTGATGATTACATATTGGCTTCTAGGTGTACACATTGTGCAATGATATCATTGTGTATAGATGTTCTTTTTTTACCCAAAATAAATGTATCTGGCCTATTCAAGGGGGAGTATACCATTTTCTGTGGGCATACTGGTGGCAGTCAGTTCACTGGTGGGTAGCACAATTACTCAATATTGTAACAGGAAGCGGAAAATGTGACAGCCCCACGGGGAATCGAACCCTGGCCCCTCCGCTCTCGAGTTGAGAATGCTACCGCTACACCACAGGGCTAGCTGCTTCTCCATTGCTCTGCTACGGTACTTGAGCTACCACAGGCGGGCAATGCGCTCTCCACGCACACTCAGGCTGCCCCGAGCGATACGTGCCCGCTACATTACTCCCCTTTAGACTTCTGCTAGGTGAGTGATGAGGTCACTCGGACCTCCCTTGCAGAAGCTGAACACGCTCAAGAACCACAAATCAGGTTGGCCAATCCTGGTCATGGCACCAGTGTAACAGGCAGCGGAAAACATGACAGCCCCACGGGGAATCAAACCCCGGCCCCTCCGCTCTCGAGTTGAGAATGCTACCGCTACACCACAGGGCTAGCTGCTTCTCCACTGCTCTGCTACGGTACTTGAGCTACCACAGGCGGGCAATGTGCTCTCCACGCACGCTCGGGCTGCCCCGAGCGATGCGTGCCCGCTTCAATACTATACCACTGGTAGAGTGCAACTGCTGGTCACACCAGTGCAACTTGTCTAGACCAGAGGACTGCTGGAAAGGAACAACAAGCAAACTATTTGTTGGTTGCCTGAGCCTTTATACATGGGGTACTGGTGGTGGGGAATACAGGGGTAGGATATATCTGCATGTGGTGGATTCTGTTTGGGGGATTCTAAATATAACTGGAGTGTTATGTAAACTCAACAACCCTGCCAGAGAATTTTACGATTTAGGTTGAGTTGGCTGGCCCTTTAATAGCGGCATATCGCTAAAAGATTGGCTACACAGCTCACCACTCGAGATGGTTCATGACCAGCCACATCTGATGATTTTGACATTTAAGTTGTGTGTTACTCTTGTTCCCGAATCCTTCTGAAGGAAGGACCTTGTAACAATCGCTATGACTTTGAACTTTGTTTTGCTGGGTTTGGGCAATATCTGTTGGTGGCTTAGAACAAGTAAACAGGAACAAGAATGTATGATGGTAGTTTTGACGTCATACTTTCTGGTTCCGTTTCCGGTTCCTCTCAGTCCTCTGGAAACATCCGTGTTCTAAAATTGGTTAGCGATTAACACAAAGAATAGCAGATCAGGAAATCTGATACAAAATCCCATATAGATCCTGATGGTACTCACCTATACAAGGTGCTGTACCAGTAAGTACCCATGTACCAGCAGTACAAGTATAGGAGTAGTCTGCACTACCACCCGCACTAAAACCAGAACTGCAGGTGTACGTCAGGATGCTGGTATCAGCTGTTGAACCCCCAGGGATATTAGCATTGGCATCTTGGGGAGGGAGTCCACAATGTTGTACTGTAATGGTATAGATGGTTTAAAATGAGTAACATGTTGATCCAGTTATACTCATGTGCCTTAGAACAGCAGAAAAAAAGTTTTATTTCATGCAGAGAGGCTCTGGATCAGTCTATGGGTAAATCTTAAAATCAATGAACATAGCCTAGGTGTAGAAATAATGTGCCTCTACATGGGTGCCCACAATTTTGACCGTGTCGCCGTGTCGTTTTTTAGCAAAAGGGCTGTGTCACTGTGTCGATTTTTATCCCATACCATTAGTATACATTCTACATCATGTGTCCATGTCCGTCGATTTTTAAAGGGGCCGTGTCGCCCGTGTCGATTTTTAAAGGGGCCGTGTCGCCGTGTTGCTCGTGTCGATTTTTACCCATGTAGAGGCACAATAATGTAATTTGAAAGACAGGGATGCTTGATATCAGATGCATGGACAATTATTAGTGCTAATCAACTTTTTCAAAGAGTATTATTTGTGTCTGTAATATATTTTTGTCTCACAGAGATATTGATTTTTCAAAAAAAAGGTTTGATGTAAAGTTATTTAACATACAGGCAAGCACAACGAAACAAAGGTAACACAGATTTGTCATTTAATCAAGGTAATATGTTTTAACACGAACACTCACCACAAGAAGTGCCGTCTCCTACAAAGCCATCCATACACACACATTGATGAGACCCTGGTGTGTTGAGGCAATGGGCATTGGTGTCACAGGTATGGGTGGTAAGGGTACACTCATCATCATCTGTAGGAAACAAAAGCTCAACACAGTAATCAGGAATAAAGTCCCAGAACCATAAGAAATACGAAACGGGATATTTTCTTTCTATAATGACTATGCTCATGAATATGATTCAGTCTACCGAAGCAACATAGTTAACGAGGAACAGATTATGTCCGTACAGTACAGTACATATTATACCAGATACATACAAAGATATGGGTGTGATTCGATGTAAGACTTTGCTAACAAGTCTTAGTGGGTATAAACAAATAAAAATGGTGCTTATATGATACAACAGAACAGCAGTGTGACATTTTTTGTGTCAGACTGCCCTTGTATGATGAGAGTGTGTGTATATTCTGCACTAGCGGGATGCAGTGATTCTATTCTGTGAAACCTTGAGCTGAAGCCGGTTCCTTTCATATCCAAAATCGCCAGTTTCACGGGTCATTACCTATTGAATGAGTACTAGTGGTAGTTGAACCTTCCTTATGTGACCTGATTGGAGGAGTGGTTAGGGCACTGGCTTGCCAATACATTGGTGTATCATGAGCTCCATTATTCTTTAAGGGACTGGTCTTAGGGACATAGATCTTTGCTTTTGGGTAATGCATCCTTGTAAGAATTTCTAACTATGTAGATGTTTTTGAACACGAGGGCCCTAATAGTGAAACCAGCTCACTCACCTGTACAAGGCACTGTACCAGTAAGTACCCATGCACCAGCAGTACAAGTATAGGAGTAGTCAGCACTAAAACCAGGTAGAATAACGTATTATAGTACTCACCTGTACAAGGCGCTGTGCCAGTAAGTACCCATGTACCAGCAGTACAAGTATAGGAGTAGTCAGCACTAAAACCAGGCCTACACGTGTACGCTATGCTGCTGGTATCAGCTGTTGCAGCCTCAGGGGCGGCAGCATTGGCATCTTGGGGAGGAATTCCACATTGTTGTGCTGCAGTTGTGTAGAAGATGTGAAATGAGTTAAATGACATTATTACATTTAAATTATACAAAGTAATACTCACTTCACTCATGTGAACTCTACTTATATTAGTATATAGTGCAGGAAAGTGCCTTAGCATCATGAGGGCCCTAACCTATGTCTATATCTTGTTAGCACAATAATAGTAAGCAATAGACCATGTAAATAACATTGGACAGAAATTAATGTGAATTAGAGAAGACAATAAATCAACAGTTGCTATGCACATCATTAGTGGTAACCACTTTTTGAAATGTAGGCATACAGAACAAGATACTATCATTGTATCTGCGATGCAATTGTATCTTAAAGAGATATAGATAAATCAGCTATTCAAGTATGTAGCTATAAAAACACTGGTCACTATGATGAAAAGAAAAAAGCGAATAAAAGGGCAACATATTCTGACAGTAACACTTACTGCAAGAAGTGCCGTCTCCTACAAAGCCATCCATACACACACATTGATAAGACCCCGGTGTGTTGAGGCATTGGGCATTGGTGTCACAGTTATGGGTGGTAAGGGTACACTCATCATCATCTGTAATAAAGAAAAAGGCTTTTAATAGTACAGTTAACAGGAATCAGTGGAAACAAATGAAAAATGTATAAATTGAGGATGAATTGCTTCACCAGCCCTCTACACAGAGAACCCCAGGAGACAATGTCTCATATACCTCTTGTGAAAACTTGTGGCCCTGACATTTTGGATGTATGGACCGCAATTTACATGTATGTGCAAAAGCATTATCCGATTGGTAACAATTTGGAAATATACAAATATAAAGGATTTTAAAAATATAAGTTCTTAAATAGGCACCCACAGCAGGTATTATTCATCTCGGTGTTAAGTATATCCCTCTGTAATAACTCGATTGGTGGGGCCATAAGTCAACACTCACTCCGCTGATCAATGCATGCATTGTAACCCAAATGACCTATATTCTAGCAATATTCTTAACCGCATAACCTGTACATGTACTCCAATCTGTACAACTAGCCCCCTCAAAAAAAATAAAAAGGATGGCGGTACGCAGCGGTTAGGTTGAGAGAGCGGGGAACCAATTCCCACCCTTACAGGTGCTAGAGTGCATGGACTTACCAGGAAACAGGCCAACCTCTTCATGAACGTCCGTAGCATGCGTGGGGTAAATATTTGTCAATATATCCGATATGCCAGGACCTGATTTGATGAAGAAAGGTGCTACAGGTGGAAGACGGGGTCGGAGTAGAGGCTCAGTGTCAACAGAACCAGCGGCAGTTGATGACCGACAGGTAAACAACACACCTGTCAAACCCTCTACCACTGTGACTCCTATTGAAGCCAGGCCAAACGGGTCTGACAGCACACGCACTATGGCAGGGGAGAATTCTAATAAGTCAGTTAATGAACAATTGCTGGATTCTATGAAGGAATTTAAAAAATCCAATAAGGAAATGGTTACAAAACTTGAAGGGGTCGAGGCTTCTATAAAAGCAAGTGACGGTAAGCTGGTGGCTCACATAACAACCTACGATAAATTTAAAACTGACACTGAAACTAACATCCAAGCGCTCTCGGTAAGGCTGGACAGAGCAGAGAAGACTTTGAGTGTAATAATCTTGACATATCCAACCAGAGATTGGCACATAGGCTAGACAAAGAGAAATTGAGGATTAGAGCCTTGGATGAGGATAGAAAGCGCAAAAACATCATCATTGAAGCCTATCCAGAAGGTCAGGAAACACCAAGAAAAATCCTATTGGATTTAATGATTGACATTGGTGCATGTAATCCGTGTGAAAAAGTCAACCTTGAAAGTGCGTACAGAATAGGCAAATTACGTAACAATGCTACCAGCCCGAGGAACATTCTGATCAAGTTTAAAGAACTTGACTCAAAGTTAAAATTATTCACCAACATAGGAAAAATGAAAGACTTTGACAAATGGAAGAAGGTCTTCATTGGTGATGATTTGTCATACGAGCAGCAACAAGAACGCAAAGAGCTGAGGTGTCTAAGTGTCATAGCTAGAGACCTGGGAATGGCTGCCAGAGTGAAGGGAAACAAGCTTGAAGTCGACCAGGAAGTGTTTCAATACAGAGACATTAAGAGGTTACCCGAAGGAGTCGACATGGAAGCTGCAAAGACTGTTCATTTTGAACATGGCATAGCTTTTCAGTCTCACCACTCATTTCTATCGAATATGTATAAATGCAATATATCATATGACAACACCAATTGGCTCTCGTCAGAGCAACTCTATTGGTACAGACTAGCGGTATATAATGAAGACTACGATACAGCAGAGGCCATCATGCTAAGTGAGGATGGATACGAGGCAAAGAAGCTATCGTACAGAGTAGCCCACACCAAACAAGACTCTCATCTGAAAAGATATGACATTATGGCGGACTGCATTAAGCTCAAGTTCTCCCAGGATGACGATCTGAAGGCAAGGTTAATAGAGACTACCAGTACTTTGTACGAAGCATCAACTGAAAAAGGTTGGGGCTGCGGGTTCACAATCTCACAAGTAGATAAAATTAACCCCAGGAGTGTAAAGAGCAACAGAATGGGTGGCCTGCTCATGGACTTACGAGAGGAGTTAAAAACATAAGTATCAGCGAGTTTGGGGACTGTCCATCTTGCAGGTGTTTATACCGATTGCATATGTAATTGTTAGTGTCACTATGCTATGTACTGATGAATTATCCTGTCTAAGGTAATACTAAAAAGTAATTCTGTATGTAAAAAAGATATAGAAATGTATATGGGAATAACTGGAAATTCTGAACCTTTATTTTAAACAATATGTAAGTACCGTATAGTGTAGTCAATGGAAGTAACAACAATAAGACTGAATTGCTAGTGTCACTACAATAAGTATTTGTATGAAAACATTTTTCTTATGTATAAATTTATATGAATTGTATGGGGGAAGACTGGAATCACGAGCCTTCACTTTATATTTTTCTGTATGTAGCGTCTAGTGAACTTGATGTGAGTGCTACTCTCCAGAGGGCCCAACTGCCAGACGATCAGCTGATCGAGCCGGGCTAGACTACACGCTACCGGTATTACAAGTTAGCATTAACCAAGGCGGAGAGAGTATTTACATTAATATTATGGTCCTCGCTTATCAGTGAGACATGCATATACACACTGTATCAATACATGAATGTGTAATTTGTAAAGTATGAAGTATGATTAGTAACTTGTCTTGATGTTATTATACTAGATATTATAAAAATCTGCGTATTAAGTACATAATCCTGGCTATTATTTAAACTAAATTAAATGGTTATGTACTTGGGGGGGAGGGGGGTTGATTCTCTAATCCTCTTACACTGGCCTAAGCTACACTAAACCTCACAATGGGGAGAAATCCCTCAGTAGGAGACACTAGTTGTCAAAACCTACTTTATATTATGTTGAAATGTATTTACTATGGGGATTGGAACATAGCGGGCAAACCTACACGGTATCCTGCCAGGTAGCAATGTAAGAGGTAATAGCAAGAATGAATTTACTTTATCCCACATAAATACTAGAAGTCTTACATCCAAAATTGAAACTCTGACAATCCATATGTGGGATGAGATCGATGCAGTTCTTGGTATATCTGAAACATGGCTTGATATAGATACACCTAAGCATAAGTACTGTGTTGATGGATATAATTTTGAGGGGTTAAATAGAGGCTGGGGAGACGATAAATCAGGTGGCGGTGTAGGGGTTTATATAAGAAAGGATATATCATATTCCACGACGAAATATGCACATCTCAATGTAAGCAGTAATGAGATTGAGATACAATTGGTGGAAATTGTGAGAAATGGCAAAAAAAAAATTGTAGTTGCAAATGTTTATAGGCCTCCAGATGGTAATAAGGCACTGTTCATTGAGTCATTTAACGCGTTAATTGAAAAATGTAATTTAAGGAGGAAAGACTTGATTATAATGGGTGACTTTAACTTGGATTTTCTAAATGTAAACAAAGTCTCCACCAAATTAATGAAAGTTTGCATTAATATTCTTGGTCTAAAACAGTTGATTGATGTGCCTACCAGATCTACTGAAGAATCCAGTACATGCCTTGATTGGGTCATAACTAACACAACCAAGAACCATGTGGCGTTCACAAGGGATTGGAATATTAGTGACCACTTATTGGTGGGTATAACTTTATTGGGACACTACATAATGTATGAAAAAATATCGTTCACAGGTAGGACTTATAGGAAATATGATAGTGAGCTGACATGCAGACTGGGGACCATGGGACGACTGTAACAATGTCAATGAGAGATGGGACTTTATTTTGAATTTATTGTCCAAATTTCTTGATGAAATGTGCCCTTTAAAGACGTTCAAGGTACGGAAAGAGTGAGCTCCTTGGATTAGTGACCATATATTGGAACAAATCCATGATAAGGATATGGCCCTCAAAAGAGCTAAAGCCAGTAAGAGCCCTGACGATTGGCAGAATGCATGTCGTATGAGAAATAATGTTCACAAAATTGTTAAAAAAGCAAAAGCAAAATTTATTAGAGATAGCCTAGAGGAAAATCAAAAAGATAGTAAAAAATTCTGGAAAATCCTTAATACAATAATTAAAGGACAACGTGAGCACTCAAATTTTAATTTAAAAGATTTGGAAAACGACATTGATATTCTGCCAGACGACACCCCAAATTTCATTAATAATTATTTTCTTAACATAGGCCCCAAGCTGGCAGCAGGCTATGATGAGGTATGGACCTATGATGGTGAGGTTGTTGACGAGGGTATTGGTGATATACACACTGACGAGGCAGAGGTATTAAAATACGTCAAAGAAATTGATATTAATAAGTCCTCAGCCATTGAACGGATTTCATCAAGAGCAATGAAGGATTGTTTATTGGCTATTCCTGATAAAATTGCCTTATTATTTAATGAAACTTTCACCTCGTCCACCATCCCAGATAAGTGGAAGGTTGGTACCGTGATTCCTCTCCAAAAGGAAGGTAATAAGGCTGATGTAGCCAATCTACGACCAGTCACTCTATATCCCATAATTGGTAAAATATTAGAAAAAATTGTTAATAATAGACTAATGGGTTACCTTGAGGACAATAATTTATTGGACCCTCAGCAGGGGGGTTTCAGAGAGAATCACTCTACCATCTCCACTGTTGCCTACTATACTGATGATATATATAGGAGTATAAATAAGAGGCATTATACTCTGTCTGTGTTTGTGGACTTGAAGAAAGCCTTCGACACCGTAAATCACTTAATTTTATTAGAAAAGTTGTCCAAATTAGGTGTCGGGGGCTTTCTTCATAAATGGTTGTCTAATTATTTGTCTAAAAGAAAACAAAAGACCTTTGCAAACGGCCTGACATCTGATGAGGGTGAGGTAGTCTGTGGGGTCCCGCAGGGGTCCATTTTGGGCCCCACCCTATTTTTAGTGTATATAAATGACTTGGGAAATGTATTAAAAGCCTCCAGAACTTATCTCTATGCCGACGATACAGTAGTCTCAGTTACAGGACCTAACCTAAACGATTTATCAAGAATTTTGGAAGAGGATCTCACACACTTGGACCTTTGGTTTAAAAAAAATAAATTAACACTAAATGCTAAAAAAAAAAACTATATGATTTTTGGATTGAGATCTAATCTAAAAGAGGTCGGTGAGCACAGACTGAGTTTTGGAGGTACTCTGATCGATAGATGTATTAGTTTTAAGTATCTAGGTGTAATACTAGACCCTGTTCTAAACTTTAATATGCAGGCAGAGTCGGCATACAAAAAAGTAGTACATCGTGTCCATCAAATTGCCGTTCTTTGGGATAGCATGAATAACAGCACCATGTTATATATGTATAAGACGATGGTCCTTCCTCATGCTGATTACGGGGACATCTTTTATGGAGTAGCTAGAAAGGCTATTCTCGATAAAATTCAAGTAGTTGAGAACAGAGCTCTCAGAATGAGCCTGGGTTTGGAATATAGATTCCCTGTAATAGTCACACACCAACTTGCAGCCATCTCTAAACTTGAACCTAGACGCAGAATGCACCTTGTAAATTTCATGTTTAAGCAAAAAAATAACCATGAGTTACTAAACTTGAGAAATGTGTTTACGAGAGTGCATGATGCACCCCTTTTTCTATGTATAAAACCAAAAAATGAGTCAAGTAAAAAGAGTGTTCTGTACAGGGGAGCGGTCGCATGGAACAACTTGAAGGTGGCTACAAGGAATATTGTAGATTTTGATGCATTTAAGTTGGATAGAAAAAAGTGGCTAGGGAGCACAAACTACCCTTAGAGATATATCCTGTATCATTTAATAACACTGAAGATACGGGTTGACTGTTCTAGTCACAAGAAATGCATCATACACTGTACGGTAAAAGTTAGTTTTCTTGCTACAAACTGACACGAGATAATAATGTAATTCATACACTGGTAACTCACTCGGGTACATGATATAAAATGTCTTTATTGTAAGTATGGGGCGCCAGCCCTCAAGTTCCAATCCATATAGGACGGAAAGATATTATCATATTGTTGAGGTATAGATACAACCTGTAACTTAGATACAAAAGGCTTATAAATTGTATTAGTCAATGAAATATATATAAGAAATTTCATACGACACCTACTTTTTGTAAATAGTCAAGGACAACTAGTCCTGGCTACTTACCTTTTATACTTATATTATAGACCTGTACTACAATGTCTCTGATTGATAAACTGGATGTAGAATACTCATCGAGCTGAACAAGCTCTTTTTTATATCCAGTATAAATAAAGGGGATTGGTATACTCTACCATCTCATACTCAAAAAAAAAATGTTCCAGTATCTGTACACATTCCCAAATCTTAAACTGTCTAAGGGAGTGGTCATTTTTAACAATAGGGGGGGGGGGTCGGTGGATTTTTCGCGCCAGCAGGTGGAAATTTGTTTGGTCCCCCCCTCCAGGCAGGCTGAAATTGAGTGCGGCCGACCCCTTCGAGCTATAGTAACGCGCTGGCTTTTCTGCTAAAAAAGGGAGTTATATTCTTGGTCCCCCCCTCAAGAGGGGTCCAAATTCTTTTGGTCCCCCCCCTTCGATGGGTGCAAATCTTTTTGGTCACACCCTCAAATCCACCAACCCCCCCCCCCCCCTCCGTTGATAAAAAATGACCACTCCCTAATAACAGAGATCACTCACCTGTACAAGGCGCAGTGCCAGTAAGTACCCATGTACCAGCAGTACAAGTATAGGAGTAGTCAGCACTAAAACCAGGCCTACACGTGTACGCTATGCTGCTGGTATCAGCTGTTGCAGCCTCAGGGGTGTCAGCATTGGCATCTTGGGGAGGAATTCCACATCGCTGTGCTGCAATAATACATAATATAATCATATACCTGAATGCAAGACTGTACATCTGGATCCGCGTGTTTTACTAATGTGTTATGGATAAAGTAACCATATATGTGGCCTGCTTTAATAACAGAACCATTAAATTTGCCAATAAGTAGTGTATAGATCTTATGGGATTCCGACATGGACCTGGGACAAAAAGTTGGTAAATTGAAATAATGTACATGTATGTATATTGATCTCAATCCTTACATAGGGTGGCTTTTTCACTAAAGCACAGTTCTAATATTTATGGTAAATGTGCATTTAGTAAAATGCTTGTAGAGAGGGACTTTGTATCAGAAGTTATCACACAATATGACATTTCACCTTTCCACTGAAGTTTACACTTAGTACAGTATGTAGTCATTTAACCTACCCTCATATATCCAACTAATGCCCTGCCCTGCGCTATACGTATACATACATAAGGTTTCAACCATACTCCTAACCTTGTTTTGAATCCATTGAATTGAATTGATTAAGTGAGAATTGACCATGAAGAAATCAACTTTTGATATATGACGTTACAAAAAACACTTACTACAAGAAGTGCCATCTCCTACAAAGCCATCCATACACACACATCTAAAAGACCCTGGTGTGTTGAGGCAATGGGCATTGGTGTCACAGTTATGGGTGGTGAGGGTACACTCATCATCATCTGTATGGAACAAGGAGATTAATACAGTAAGCATCTCTGAATCTATAGACAAATGGCACGTGATGCAAATTGTTGTTATTCTTAGTAATCAACAGTTTGAGTTATAGTACCTAAATTCTAATCCCTTTCAATCAATGCCTGATAGTATTCAACAATAAACTATTTCTTATTCATATGTATTGCTTTTTAGGAAAGGAGCCTTAACGTTTATGGCATAATGTAATGCATTGAAATTAGTTACAACACATTGGTGTAGGTAATTGTAAGAGGATACCATTATTATACTGTTGATTTTACTTTATCTAATTTTAACGAATACACCCACCCACAAAACACAAGTAAATGCATAAAGCTGTGCTCTATACTTGAACAGCAATTAGTAATGTCAATCAAAGTCAAACTATCCACAATATAAAAACAAGTATATAATTCTCAAAATGAAAGGTCTTGACAAAGAGCAAGTACAATAACTGCTATATAGTACTCACCTGTACAAGGCGCTTTACCAGTAAGTACCCATGTACCAGCAGTACAAGTATAGGAGTAGTCAGCACTAAAACCAGGTAGAATAATGTATTATAGTACTAACCTGTACAAGGCGCTGTACCAGTAAGTACCCATGTACCAGCAGTACAAGTATAGGAGTAGTCAGCACTAAAACCAGGCCTACACGTGTATGCTATGCTGCTGGTATCAGCTGTTGCAGCCTCAGGGGCGTTAGCATTGGCATCTTGAGGAGGAAGTCCACATCGCTGTGCTGCAGTTGGGTAGATAAATGAAAAATTAGAAAGAAATATTCTGTGTAAATCTCGTATGTGTGTTTAAAAAATTACCAGAATAAGCTGACTTAGTGCACAGATATGCCGCTGCATCATAAGACCTTGAGCTGGCAAAGTGACATATCTTTATCATACATCAGGACGATATCATTATTGACATTTAGCGGTAGACTGAATGTGATATCAAGAGAAATAGTAATTAATGAAGATTTGAATTTTAGAAAAGAATGGAAAATAAAGGTTTTTGGAGCCATTATAAGTTGTAATCAGTTATTAAAATGAAGGTCTATAGCACAAGTATAGTGTGTCTATAATGTCTTTAATATAAGTATGTCTTATTGAGATATATCAATTTTGAATAGAGATCTATAAAGATACTGGCAGCTACAATGGAAAGATGTATATCTGCAGTGCTGGTGTGTCATTTCGGGGGGATATCTTTTAACGTCATTACTTACTGCAAGAAGTGCCGTCTCCTACAAAGCCATCCATACACACACATTGATAAGACCCCGGTGTGTTGAGGCAATGGGCATTGGTGTCACAGTTATGGGTGGTGAGGGTACACTCATCATCATCTGTGGGTGACAAAGGCATTTACACACACGGGTGATAAATATGGGTTTTGTTGAGGGTTCAATGATGCTCACAATCAGACCGTCAAAACTGTAGATTAGCCTTATCACACTCTTCATGCTACTGGTTAGATTTCCTCTTTGTCGGGAGTTGGTAACAGATCCGCCTAGTAACTCTGGTAATGAACATATGTCCTACCAAACACCATCTTTCCCCTATTTGTTTATGTATTTAACTGATAACATAATTGTATAGCTGTTATAATTAGAAAATGAAGGCCCCTCATAGGCAAGCTACGATTCTAAAAAAAAAAGGTTTTGTCAAAGAGAAGGTAAAATACCTGGTATCACTCACCTGTACAAGGCGCTGTACCAGTAAGTGCCCATGCACCAGCAGTACAAGTATAGGAGTAGTCAGCACTAAAACCAGGCCTACACGTGTACGCTATGCTGCTGGTATCAGCTGTTGCAGCCTCAGGGGCGTCAGCATTGGCATCTTGGGGAGGGAGTCCACATCGCTGTGCTTCAATGATGTAGATTATTTGAAATACGTTAACTGACATTATTGCATGTGAATTTTGTAATGTTTGTTACAACAACCAGAATAACTTCTTATGTCATACAAAGAACCAGAACCTCTATGTAGCAATGGGTAAGCCACACGTAGTGCTGGAACTGTGAAAGTACAATTACTTGCTGTAGGTGTGAAAATAGTGAAGAATACAAATTTGACAAAAAATAGTGGAGCTTGGACCGTTACTGGGACCTGGGGACTGGTTATTTCTTTCTCAAGAAAGATGTTATTTGTATCTCTGATATTTTTCATCTAAAAATGGTGTGAATACTGTGAATATAAAACTATAAGGATAATGAAATGGTAGAATTTAAATCAATACATTAATGTAAACTCATTTTGACACTCACTACAAGAAGTGCCGTCTCCTACAAAGCCATCCATACACACACATTGATAAGACCCTGGTGTGTTGAGGCAATGGGCATTGGTGTCACAGGTATGGGTGGTAAGGGTACACTAGTAGTATAGTATGTATCGGAACGGGACTATAGTTAAGTACTGTTTATTACTCAATCGACATGCAGCCAATCAGAGGCCTCCATTTGGTCACGTGACCCCCTCATTTGCATAATTACGTAATAGGCCACGCCCCCTCATTTGCATAATTACGTAATAGGCCACGCCCCCTTGATCACCAGCCAATCAGGGCCGCCATTTGGTCACGTGACTCCCACGTGACCCCCTCATTTGCATAATAGACCACGCCCCCTTGATCACGTGACCCCCTCATTTGCATAGTAGACTACGCCCCTTTGATCACCAGCCAATCAGTGGCTTCCATTTGGTCAGGTGACTCCCTCATTTGCATAATCATGGATCACGTGACCCCCTCATTTGCATAATAGGACCACACCCTCTTGGTCACGTGACCGGAAGCGCTCTTTATTTAGAGAATAGGCCACACCCCCTTGGTCACGTGACTTGACCCCCTCCCTCATTTGCATAATATAGACAATAGACAGACTACGCTTCCCTTTTGGTCACATGACTTGGACTAGCTAATGGGAGGCTTCTATAAGGGGCGAGGGGAGGGGAGGGGGGGAGGGGGGCACTTTAAGATGCATGGGGAGGGGAGGGGGGGAGGGGGCACTATTTATGGGGTGGGCGGGCACTTGGGGGGGAGGGGGGGCCTTTGGGGTCTGCTCGGGAGAAAAAAAAAAAATTATCTGATCTCTAGGGAATCGCTTCCTCTCTACCCCCCTTTAGGGGGGTAGGGAGGAGGCGAGTCGGAGGTGACTGTAGAGGAGTTTTTCGGTGACTTGATGCCTTTCAAAGGACTGTGCTGATAGTTGATGAATTTGACTTTTTGACTTGAATATTTCATGCGCCTTTGTGACTTGTAAGCGAAAGCGAAAGCGACTTTGCGACCCGTAACCCTTTAAATAAAGAGGTGACTTTGTAACCTCAGGGGGGAGATCCTTCTACACCCCCACGGAGTAGAAAGGATCTCGGTTGATTGACTGTACTTTGACTTGTTGTTGTAAACAAAAAAAAAAAATAAAAAAAAAAAATAAAAAAAAAAAAATCAATGAATAGAACGACCCCCTCATTGCTAACAAAGGAACGACTTTTGAATTACACAAATGACCCTCTTTTTGTAGGGGTTAGCGGTAACTCGACTTGAATTAGAGTATTAGGGAGAGCAAAACGCGACCACACACCGTCTTAGACTGTCGTCTTACGGCCCGGATAACAATAACCCTAGTTACCTCGGTTACTGTTGCTCAAGAGACGGCGATGGATCTGGTCACGTGGATACTGAAAGAAGGTCTACCTATAACCACCACGCTAGTTTGAACGCGGCGGGTATGAGTCATCATGGGGCCCTTGACGGGTGGGTCCTCCCCATGCAGCCGTATGTCGAATTTAAGAAATGCCCATGTCACACGTCACTAAGGGAGAAAACGTTTTTTGAAAATATTTAGAACCCGAATTTGAGCATTCTGGTACATTTTTAAGGACCCAGACACTGCAAAGCCGAGTACCATCCAAGAGAAAAAAAAATTTGGCGAAATGTTTAGGCTTGAAATGGCACTTTTCTGATGCACTCTTTGAACATTTTTTTTTTTCCTCATGTCACTATGGTCCATGGCACATGTGGGACTCAAGAAATGCCACATGTCCCATGTCACTTAGATGTCCGTGCCCGTGTCGTCGTATCGAATTTTAAGAAAATGCCCATGTCACCATATCGAATTTAGGGGTCTAGTGACATCAGCATGTCCGGCTATCCTCCACAAATTTAGCTCTAAAATGTTTACTTTTTTTTTTGGGCTGATTTTTCATCATTTTAAAAAAAAACAATAGGTTGTTTGAAATGTTTGCTGTTGTAAATAGAAACAAAAACAAAACAAAAGCGCATGGTAAGATTATGTCACATTGCAAGTGGCGGGTCCGCTCGAGGCTTATTCAGCCTCTTCGTGGATCCGCGACTGCCAATGTGATCATATACTAATCACCGGTGTTTACGGTATTATATACTAAGGTATGAGACGGGTCTTACAGAAAAGGTGTCTAAAGAGCCCTGTGACCTGATTGAAATGACGTCAGCGCCGTCTGCTCGTCAGTGCCCGGCTGTAGCCCGTAGGACATGTTATTCTGCTTTTCTGGATGTTTTGAAATATTTTGATTTAACTGTTAATACCTGATAACAAGCCTCTGAAGCAGATTTTTGGTCGAGCACCTGTTCTCTACTCTTCCATCGATTAGCTGCTTCAGCAAAAAAAAAAATCGCGCGCGCAGTCTAGTCTATATGACGGAGTCGCTAAAGCTCTGTTTAGAGAGTGGAACTTGACCTTGAGTATAGACTCAGTACTAACTGAACGCCCCGCGGGGTCACCCCTCACGTGGGAATATGTACAAGCTCTGGTTCTTCACTTTACAGCTTGACTAAAACTGAGACGCGTCCATGATAAACTCTAGCCTTTTTTTTCCTTTACTAGGATCGAGAGAGAGATTTTAAATGGGGCGTTTATCTAAATAGCGTGGAACTAAAATCAGGCTGCGGCAGATAGTATCTCTGCGCACCTCAAGACTCAACGTAACTTTCACTCTCCAGCAGAAGTTTAGTTGTGACTAATGATGGGCGGCGACCGTCATGCACTGGCGGACATTGGAGAGTGTTGGAGAGCTGAACCTTACAGACATATAAATCAATCGCTTTGGTGGAAATATCTCGCCATAGATTGGAACCAAATACTTATCTAATGGAATCGTTATCAGTTTTCAGTTTTCTTGCCGTACAAAATTTATTTCCCACTCTTCACGTGGTGATAGCTGAAGGTCGCTCGTCGTAGGTACGTGTGACCGGAACACCCTTTTTGTTTTTGGCGCGGGTTGACATCAGATTTGTACCGTACTGTCGCGATTAAGAGCTCTGAGGGAGGGCTTTTCAATTCGGTGAAGTTCTTACTCAGGAGCTATATACAAGCCAGGCGCTGGCGCTTATTCAAAGTCGCGATTTTAGTGCTTGAGAAAAAACATTTGGAGGCTCTTATACTCCGGCGCTTATAAAAGACCGGCACGCTTTTCAACACTAGTTGCTTTATCGCGACCGTACGGTATGACTTCGGTGTCAAAAGATCCCAAACTCCAAATAAGGAAGTGAAACGACGTCGTCTGTCTACCTCGCGCGCGTCATAGCGTCGTCGAAAATAGTGTGACGTCAGCATCTCTCAGGTGGCTAGGAAGTCAGTTCGACAAAATGGCTCACGGAGTGAACTTCGTGGCCGTTTCTCGATCTATGATCGATGCGGCCGTGGAGAAGGAATTCGTAGCCGTGCAACAGAGAGAGGAGGCGGAGAGACAGAACTTCGTGGCCGTTTCTCGATCTATGATCGATGCGGCCGTGGAGAAGCAGTTCGTAGCCTCCCTACAGAGAGAGGAGAGACAGCGGACTGCTGCTGAAGCAGAGGGTGTGGTGGATGAGCTGATCGAGAACGTCGCTGATCAACTCATCCGCCGGTGCGTGGAGCAGGTCAAGCAGCAAGTCTGCATGGAGGAAGGCTTACCGCCCGCCGTGCTGGAGGAGCTGCTGAAGGACTGCCACGCGTTATGACCACGCCCTCCGCTTCAGCAGCAAGGTCCCTGCGACCCTCTCTCTACCAAACGGTCCTTTTAAGGACCAACCACTGATCACAAAAGTTGAAAATCAATCTCAATATAATATACGCATCAGAAAAACCCTAATACGCTATACACTGAAACCCTGTTGAGTAGGTAGATCGAGTTGGGCATTTTTTTTTTTAGGAAGAGCAATCAGGTCATCGTGTGGAGATCATCAGGTGTCCTGTGTGTGTGTGTGTGTGTGTGTGTGTGTGTGTGTGTGTGTGTGTGTGTGTGTGTGTGTGTGTGTGTGTGTGTGAATTTTATACAAATACAATTATTCATTCCTTTCAGCAAGAAAATTAGCTCAATGTAATCATATGATTTTAACTGCCCTACTTATCAGAGCCTTGACGACATCTGACCGCCCCCCTTTTCAAGATCTAAATGGAAATTCACCGCCACCGCTTTTCAGAGTACTGCAGCGCCATTACCTAATTCTTTTTGTATGTGAAAAAAAACAGCACTGATAAGGGGTTTAATTAGACAGATATTGGTTTCTACACTATCAAAAAAATAAAACCCTCAGCGCTTTAATGCTAAAGGTGGCAATAGTGCTTTAATGCGCTACGCCCTTTGTCGATATGCCAGTGTATGCATGCATGCAGCCCTGGTGAGGAACTCTGAGTGCCGCATTCATGACTTATGACGACAACGGGCACTGCATATTAAAGCGCTATGCGACTATTAAAGGGTTAGATCCAGTCTTGCTACAGGCATCCAGAATGCTATACCCAGAGTTGGTGGTCTGGTCCAGACTGCTGTACACAGATTGTAGACGGGATGGCGGGTTGCTGCCAGACTATCCCTCTGGTACGATATGCGGCTGGCGCGGCCGAGCCTGTCTTATATGATGCTGAGTCTAACTATGTATTAGATACCCTACGAGTAACTGAGAGTATGTCAAAATAATCACGGCAAACTGACTGGCGTCTTCATAGGATCATAGGGTGGTTATTATTACATAACTCAGTAACCTTTGGTTATGTGTTAGATAGAGTACACTTGGACACGGTTATTCCATATACCCACTGCCCCACAGGGTCAAGACGAGGTGATTTAAATAATAAGACCCAGACGGGTAAAATAGCCAAAGTCAACAATGACCTGTTTTGTTTTTTTTTGGTTTTTTTTTTTTTAGCCAATATGGACAAAGAGACACGGGGTGCTGTACACAGGTTGTGGACGGGCTGGTGGGTCACTGCCAGACTATCTCCCTGGTCCGATATGCAGCCGGCGTGGCCGAGCCTGTCTTATATGATGCTGAGTCTAACTATGTATTAGATACCCTACGAGTAACTGAGAGTATGTCAAAATAATCACGGCAAACTGACTGGCGTCTTCATAGGATCATAGGGTGGTTATCATTACATAACTCAGTAACCTTTGGTTATGTGTTAGATAGAGTACACTTGGACACGGTTATTCCATATACCCACTGCCCCACAGGGTCAAGACGAGGTGATTTAAATAATAAGACCCAGACGGGTAAAATAGCCAAAGTCAACAATGACCTGTTTTTTTTTGTTTTTTTTAGCCAATATGGACAAAGAGACACGGGGTGCTGTACACAGGTTGTGGACGGGCTGGTGGGTCACTGCCAGACTATCTCCCTGGTCCGATATGCAGCCTGCGTGGCCGAGACTGTCTTATATGAGGCTGAGTCTAATTATGTATTAGATGTGCTACGAGTAACTGAGAGTGTGTCAAAATAATCACGGCAAACTGACTGGCGACCTCATAGGTCAGTTATTATTACATAACTATTATTACATAACTCAGTAACCTTCGGTTATGTGTTAGATAGCGTGCACTTGGACACGTTTATTCCATGTACCCGCTGCCCCACAGGGTCAACACGAGGTGTTTAAATAATAAGACCCAGACGGGTAAAATAGCCAAGTCAACAATGTCCTGTTTTTTTTTAGCCAATATGGACAAAGAGAAACGGGGTGCTGTACACAGCTTGTGAACGGGGTGGCGGGTCGCTGCCAGACTATCCCCTGGTCCGATATGCAGTAAATTTTCTGCACCGTGTGACAACGACCGATCAGCTACCAACCTATTTTTGGTTATTTTTCTATTCAGTTTTTGATCAGCGCACTTTATTATCGTGGTTTTTTTTTTAAAATTTTTTAATCATAAATAATATGTAGACTTGGAAAAAAAAAAGAGAGCTGACATGTCGCTGTTTTGTCACTAAACCCAAAGACCCACCCACCCCGTAGGAAGGGTGGACGTTTGTGAACGTTCCCTTAGGTCTCTATTCTTTATTTATTGTGTGGCCCCTAAAGAGGGGCCAACCAACTGACACTGTCAGTTGGTTAGTAGATGCTACTCAACATGGGCGTAATTAATTACACCTAGTGTTGAGAAACAACATGACTGAGCTCAAAAGGCCCCCGTTGGGTGGGGGCCCTTGTGGCACAACGAGTTGGTTCGTTTTTCAGATTACCCACTCGGCGAGAGTTTCTGCCTATGTATCTTTTATAAAGCCTTAGATATGGTGTGGTATTTTTCATCTCGCTATAGTTTAGTTGGTATTCAAAGAAACTGCCTCATTTCTATCAGAAATACACAATATTGAATTGTTTTTATATTTTAATATATTCAGAAGCACACTTTGTTGCCTATATAGCTCATTATGCGTTGAAATGTTCGCGAGCATCGTAGGAATGTACAAATCCCCTATTGTGGCGCCATCTGACGAAAGAGCAAGGAACTATACGTGACCTGAACCCCGCCCTCAGCGCGTTCGTTATTCGCATCTTTGACAGCGACTAAGAGACGCTCAAACTGTCTCTTATTTAGTTTGAACTTATCACAAATTTGTCTTTGATAGGTCGTAGATCGACTTCTGACTTTTTAGTTAGAATAAAAAACAAGTGACGCCGCCACAGACCCGCGCATTAACGCGCTCCGCCGTCTTCAGAGGGCCGAGTCTATAGTACAGTAGATTCTACTGTGTACTTACACTAACAGTGCTACATATACATACCTGAGTCATAAGTGGGGTTTTTTTTTTGGTTTTTTAGGGGAAAAAAAGTGATCTACTCACCCAAACCGCTATTAGTAGGTAACCTGTATGACCCATGCCGCAAACATCTGCCTCGTGACTGATAGTGTACCGGTGGTGAAGTGCTGTTGCAAGAACAATTGAGGCTCTTTATATAGCTGAGAGAGCGAATGGACTAATCTTGTTTTCACCTTGAGCCCCACCCTATTCCAGAGAGGGTATCAAAAATCGCATGTACACGTATATGGGCTTATAGCTGGTGAATAGATAAGGCGGGGCACCTGTGTATACTAAGACTCCAGGGGGCGTTTTAACGACAGGTGTGACGCGCCAGCCCGTGGAGGGAGCTTTTTTGTTTTTCACCTAGAGAGCGTATACAAAGCCTACAGGGGGTGATTAACGCCCGGTGTGACGCGCCAGCCAGTGGCCGGATCACCTCATCTTCTAAGCTTTTGTTTTCACCTAGAGAGGGGATCGAGAGTGTATACAAAAAACTACAGGGATGTTTAACGCGGCCAGCTGCCTACATGCTATAGTCTAAGCCTGTTTTCAGCTAGAGAGGGATCTACATCACCTAAGCCCTTTCCACCCTTAAATCGATCTGATAATTACCATAAAGAAGAGTAATGCGCGTTACATGTATATGGGCTTATAGCTGAGTAAGAGCTTAAGATGCTAGTCAACTGTGTATGCAAAAAAACAAACTACAGGGGGTGTCTAAAGTCGATTGTCATGCGCCAGCGGGCGGACAGAAGTCTGCCACTCTAGCTGTGACTACAAGCGCGTGCGTGTGGTAGACAGCTTAAATCAAACACGAGTTAAGCTCCTTATAGCTTCCTACTGTCTGCGGATTCGAGTCTTTTGTTTTTTTCATGTATTTCCTCGGAGGGTCGAACAGGATTAAAGATGTAACGAACCCGCGCCTACACAGGTAGACAGCCGGTCGCCTTCCTAGTGAGAGTTTTCCTCCTGAGTTAAGAAGCTTATCTCGGAGCCTAGTACATAAGCGAGAGTGAAACATGAGTCCCACACACTTCTTCAACCACCTTCAGCATGGCGTCATCAGGAATCACTCTACGTTCTACCGAATGTGAGCAATCCCAACACTACTACAGAGCCGCGACAACACCACATGAGGAGACGTCCATGTTTACTGATGAGTCAACAAGTAGCAAGGTGGAGGTTGGTTTTTATCAAGATTCGTACGGGTGGCTGGAAAGTGTGAGGGCTACTTCTGCAGCTAATGCTGCTGCTCGTGCAAAACGTGAAGCTCGTAAGGTGGAAGTTGGTTTTTATCAAGATTCGTACGGGTGGCTGGAAAGTGTGAGGGCTACTTCTGCAGCTAATGCTGCTGCTCGTGCAAAACGTGAAGCTCGTATCGCTGTTCGTGCTACACATGTAGCATACGAAGTTGCCAATGCTGCTAACAACGTTGCTGTTACTCTCGCCGCTGCTGCTCGTGCTGCTAATCTTTTTGCTACTGTTTCCGCTCTTGCTACCGATGCTGCTGCTACTGATGCTGCAACGTCTGCTAAAAGTGTCGCTGTTGCGGCTGCTGCTAGGGCTAATGCTATTAATGCTTGTACAGCTGCTAAAAAAATAGCCTGTTTTGCTTATGCTAGTCGCAGTGTCGCTGTTACGGCTATGACTGATGCCCATGATGCTAAGTTACGGGCTTCTGCTTTTGCTGAAGATGCTGTTGATGCTCAAGATGTTGCTGCTGCTGCTGCTACTGCTGCTGATGAGGCTGCTGCTGCCGCTGCTGCTGCTGCTGAAGATGCTGCTGCTGCTGCGGCTGATGCTCTAGACACCTATGACGCTGCTGCTCTAGACACCTATGACGCTGCTGCTGCTGAAGATACTGCTGCCGCTGCTGCTACTGCTGCTGCTGAAGATGCTGCTGCCGCTGCTCTAGACACCTATGACGCGGCTGCTGCTGCTTTTGCTGAAGATACTGTTGATGCTGCTGCTGCTACTGCTGCTGCCGCTGCTGCTACTGCTGCTGCCACTGCTCTAGACACCTATGACGCTCCTGCTACTCCTGCTCTAGACACCTATGATGCTGCTGCTGCTGCTGCTGCCACTGCTCTAGACACCTATGACGCTCCTGCTACTCCTGCTCTAGACACCTATGATGCTGCTGCTGCTGCTGCTGCCACTGCTCTAGACACCTATGACACTCCTGCTACTCCTGCTCTAGACACCTATGATGCTGCTGCTGCTGCTGCTGCTGCTGAAGATGCTGCTGCTGCTGCTGCACTAGTCATCTATGACGTGGCTACTGCTCTAGACACTTATGACGCGGCTGCCGCTGCTGCTGCTGCTGAAGATGCTGCTGCTGCTGCTGCTCTAGACACCTATGACTGAAAACATAGTAGGCGTTATTTACAAACACTGCTGTTACCTATGCCTAAACTTAGTAGGTCTTATTTACAAACAAGATAGCCACGTGGTGTTGTTTACAAACAAAGAGAGCCACGTGGTGTTGTTTACAAACAAAGATAGTCACGTGATGTTGTTGTGGTCTATCATGTCAATGAAGGGGTCACGTGATCAAGGGGGCACGGTCTATTATGCAAATGAGGGGGTCGCGTGACCAAATGGCGACCTCTGATTGGCTGGTGATCAAGAGGGCGTGGCTTATTATGCAAATGAAAGGGTCACGTGATCAAGGGGGCGTGGCCTATTATGCAAATGAGGGGGTCACGTGACCAAATGGAAGCCTCTGATTGGCTGGTGATCAAGGGGGCGTGGTCTATTACGTAATTATGCAAATGAGGGGGCGTGGTCTATTACGTAATTATGCAAATGAGGGGGTCACGTGACCAAATGGAGGCCTCTGATTGGCTGCATGTCGATTGAGTAATAAACAGTAGTTAACTATAGTCCCGTTCCGATACATACTATACTACTTACACTCATCATCATCTGTAGGAAAGACACAGAGTCATCTGTAGGTAACGTAAAGCATGTATACAGTAAGCAGGAAGATGTCTAGAATTAGAGAAAACATTTAGAGAATTGTTTGTTAAAGGGGACTACCAAGTGTATGTTTTCAATAAGTTTGTTGGTTTAATCATGTAAGTTCTCTAAACAGTAAACCATGAAGGCATGATCCATTGTGTTATATGGTCTATTATGATTACAGTTTTGTGTACAAATAGAGCCACTTTTTGTATATTCTAATGAAAATCCACAAAGTTCCATTATTGAATTTATCTACTTTCACCTTCAATAGGGAGTGGTAATTATTTAACAACAGGGGTTGGGGTTGGTGGGTTTGGAGGGGGGAACCAAAATATTTTGACCCCTTGAAGGGGGGGATCAAAAATATTGCACCCCTCTTTAGAAAAAAACCACGTTAAGTGCGTTACTTTAGCTCAAATGGGTTGGCCGCGCTCAAATTCAACTTGCCTGAGAAAATCCACTGACCCCCCCACCCCGTAGAGGCAGGCTAAAAAATGACCACTCCCTTATTGGGTCTAACTGGATGCCTTTGGCCTCCGGCAGGTCGCATCCCTACCCGTCCCTCCCTTGCCTGCGTGACATGACCTACTTGACCTGACCTACATAGGCTGGCCGGTGACCTGACCTAGAATATATATGTCTAAATAAGGCAGACAGCTGGTGTCGCAGAATAGTCCTCATCGTGCGTTTCCCTGTGAGTATGCTACCCGGCAAAGATTCATTGTCAATGTATTTTAAAGAGCTACTCACCCACACAAGGGCCTGTGCCGTTGAGCACCCAGCGCCGGGCGGTACAGGTGTAGGTGTAGTCAGTGCTGAACCCAGGCCTGCAGGTGTACCTGATGCTGCTACCAGACCCAGCCCTGCCTTCAGGGACGTCAGCATGGGCATCTTGGGGAGGGAGGCCACACGCTGCAGCCGTGTACATAAATTGAAATGAGAACAAAATGTAAATCCATTAATCAGGATCGGTTGGACGAGGAAGTGGTTCCCTACCACTTTTTTCCCCACACTGAACTCTACGCTCATCGGTCAGACACCATGGACTTATCCATGGACACTGAGACCTGAAGGTTACAACCAACAGTAAGGGTAAATATCAATGGTAAATCCATTAATCAGTCTAGCATCTACCAGATTGATAGTAGATAAACTTTATCCTCTTGTAACCTGATCTCAAAACCTCTGGAGTGGGGCTCTATACACTAAGGGGCTGGTGGTGACAGGTGGCAGTAATATGTGGTAAGGTACAGACACTGGGACAGAGGGGGGATTACTAGGAAGGATGGGTGAGGGTAGACATGGGGAGCCTCACTCTAACAAGTAACATTATTTATTCCATGTGGAGAAACAAAGTTACTATGCTTAAGTTCTAGAACGGCTGTTCTCCACACACCCGTGGAGAAACTAATGCTCATTCTCCACAGCTCCATTCTCCACGGTATAGTTGTGAAACCAATCTTTAAATGTCGTTTTAAAATCGAATTGATCAACATTCACATGAAATAAACACAGAGATCCACGCAAGGTCCCACTCATGGAGAAACCTGTTGTTCAGACAGACTATCGTGGACCTCTCTCTATGTAGGGGTGCCAATATCCAGGTGTATTTCGGGTTCACCTTTCGAGACACCTACAGACGGCATTGCGTTGATGCCCCGTTATGGTTAGGTTTGACCAGAGTACAACAGGTGGCAGCACCTGTCTGCTCAGTCCTACCGCCACTAGACTTCTGCCAGTTCTGGTGGTGCCATATGCAACACCCTTATATAAGGAGCCGCGCAAGGCTACCTACGGGAGTTTGTCCCAGGACGAGCTCAGACTCTGTTCACACATTTCACAACCAAAGGGCCCCTACACCCTTTCCTATATACTTTGAACCAGCCTATGCTGAAACTTCTTTGTTCGCTTGCTCTAAGTGGCCGTGTTCATACATAGAAACTAATTCATACGGTTGATGATATTCCTACCTGTTTGAATAAGGCCTGAATAAACAAGCCTGTTGCATTCAAACAAAATTTGGAACCTGTGTTTCATACTTTCATGACCCCCACAATTATATAAGCACTACCTAAACATGGCTGAGGGTCGCCGGTCCCCTGGAGGCTTGGTGCCTTGCTGTAATACATTGTGTGAGAATGGCGGTGTGTGGCACCACCTTGTGTCTTTGTCATGTATGGGATGTTATCAATATAAAATAAAAGTATATTTGCTGGGTCCAGTTATTAAGCGAGTCAAGTTTATACACAACAATTAACAGTAATCACTTTGGTGCATGGCTCTTGTACAAGAGTGGACAATGTTGAAGGTACCATTATGGGACAGGTAGCTTTTAGTAGCTTTGAGATAAATAATGTTTGCTGGACAGTCCGTGACATTTTCCATTATAGGTATATTAGCCTACAGTGGGATTTCTTCCAGCAAGGGGAAATCTTCCCTTACTTCCTCCAGCCCCCAGGTCGGCCTCATGCCCTTATCTCTGTAGAGATAAGGGCCGCCGGTAGAGATAAGGGCCACCACTGGTCTGCACCTCCAAGGGGAGTTCTCCCAATGCAGTATCTTATGCAGGTGGGCTGGGGAGGAGTGGGGGGAGGGGGGTAGGAGTTTACATTTAAATGTACCTTATTTAGGCTACATTTTGCATTTAAATCATTATATCTCAAGAAATACAAAACTTTCATACAAGCCCATTCACATATACCTAGCCAATTAAATTGTCTTCTTCTATGTAGGGAAATGTTTTTCAGCAAATAATGGTAAGGTATTAGCAAATTGGATTTTCTGGTTAAACCTAAAATTACATGTATATCCACCCAAAACCAAGGGGAGAAACCCCCTCACTGTACTTTTTCCCTGCAAGGTATTAAAAGTAGGATTTTCCCAACCTGGTAAATGTTTGCATACATTTTAATGTTTAAATTCAAATGTATAATATCAAAGAGAAAGACTCACAATATAGCAATCACGGCAGCCAGTATATATATATGTACATATGCCATAAAACCTCGCGTATAAGCCACGGCTAGTACGCGAGTCAGATCGGCGGTGCGGCTTATAGCATCGGCCCAGGGTCAGGGTGCAGCTTATACGTGAGTTTTTGCTACTGTGGCACAGTACTAAGAGTCACCATAATCAGATCCCTGGTGCCGCTTATAGGATCGCCCAAAAGTCGGGGTGCGGCTTATACGCGAGTTAGGCTTATACGCGAGGTTTTACGGTATATATATATATATATATGTGATCGGTAGCTTGCAATAGGTTCCAGATACAACTAACGGGCACATGTTGGCATACTTTTTAAACTTCACATAACATTTGAACTCAAATGAACAATATCAAAGAAAAACACTCACACAACAAAATGGGAATCAATAATACAAGTATTGCCGTGACTGTAGCCAGTATATGTGTGATGAGTAGCTTGTAGTGGCCTCTAGATATAAATAATATTTGAATGGGCAAATGTTTGCATATCATTTAAATTTGCATAACATTTAAACCTAATTAATTAATACCAAAGAAAAAGACTCACACAATAAAATGGGAATCAGGAATACAAGTATAGCAATGACTGCAGCCAGTAGAACAATAACAGCAATGAGCAGGATCCAGCCCCAGCAGGTGCCTCCACGTTTGGCAGTAGCTGTAGCGGGTGTGGACGGCTGTCTGTAACTTCCACCGTTCAGCTCAGGGCTGGCCTTCCCTGAGGGCCGCTGGACAGACTTGAGTTCTTCATACGTGTGGCCGTCCTTAGGTATCACCACGTCTACATCTACAGTGCTGTAGTTGTTGTAGTCCATGTTGGTGTCCTGACCGTGGTTGATGTAACCCCCGGCTGGCTTCATGGTGGTGGATGACTGTAGAACAAGATTGCATATCTATGTAGAACAAGATTGCATATCTATGTATTATGTAGTAGTAGACAAGTACCACACTGTACCCAAAACACAGTGACTTATTCATAACACTAGCTGTATGCAGTATACAAGAGGTGTGAAATGCTTTGTTCTCCGTGCCCGCTGTGGTATAGAAATAGGATCACTTTTGATGCGGGGATTGTCGAATAGAAGCATAGCGCATGTTCATGAACACTGACTTGTTCTTACTGTAGGGGTCTGTATAATGATATTACCATACCGTCGCGATTTATACCCAACACAGGCGCTTATTCAAGATCCTATTTTAGTGCTTAAGGAACCCTTCAAGACCTCTGTACCCCCGGCGCTAAAACAAGACCGGCGCTCTTTTGAGACCGGCGCTTAATCGTGATGGTACGGTACTCTCCATAGTGGCCAGCTGGTTGTCAGCTCAGTCTCTGATTTTGTTTCAGGAGGGAGGGAAGCAAAAGGGAGGCAGGGAGGTAGGCAGAAGGCAGTCAGGGACCAAGCTGGGAGGCAGGTGGGGAAGCAGGAGAAATGCAGGGAAACACAAGACAGGTTGAGGGAGGGAGAGAGGAAGGGAGACAACGAGGGAGGCAGGCAGGAAGGAAGCCGAGGAGGGAGGCAGGCAGGAAGGGATGGATGGAGGGTGTCAGGGAGGCAGGGGGGCAGGGAGGAGCAGGCAGGCAGTATGGTAGAGAGGTAGGGAGGGAGGAAGGGAGTCAGGTAGGGGGGAGGCAGGCAGGTACAGAGAGAAGGAGGCAGGAGGAGGGGAGGGACAGAGGAAGGGACAGAGGGAGGGAGGGAGGGAAACAAGCGAGGCAGAAAGCAAGGGCAGCAGGGATGGAGAAATGCAGGGAGACAGGAAGGCAAAGAGGCAGGAAGGCAGGGACTGAAAGGGGGAGACAGGCAGGCTGTCGGAGGGCAGGGATAAAGGGAGGGAGGGAAGGAGGGAGGGAGGGAGGGAGGGACGGACGGACGGAGGGAGGGAGGGAGGGAGGGAGGGAGGGAGGGAGGGAGGCAGGCAAAAGGACAGACAGGTAGACAGCAGGCAGGGAAGTAGATAATGGTATTGAAACTAACGACTATTTATACATAGTCTATAAGAGCAGGTGCACCTAAAGGTTAGTAGGGATTTCCATATGAAGAGAGGGATAAGACAGGCAGAAAGACAGCAAGGTACACAGCAAAGCAGGTAGGCAGCGGGAGGGAAGCAAAAAGGGGGCAGATTCCCAGCAGGCAGGCAGGAAGGAGAGGCAGGCAGGCAGGCAGGGAGGGAGAGGAGGAAGCATGGAGGGAGGCAGGCAGGGAGGCAGGCAGGGGAGGCAGGGAGGGAGAAAGTTAAAGAGGTAGGAAGGATGGGAGAAATCAGGGAGGGAGACAGGCAGGGAGGGAGGGATGGAAGGAGGCAAGCAGGCAGGGAGGGAGTTCGGAAGGTAATAAGGTAGTAAGGAGTGACGGAAGGAGGGAGGGGGGAAAGGAGGAAGGCAGGGTGAGGGAGGCAGGCAGGCAGGGAGGGAGCAGGGAGGGAGGCAGTAAGGTAGTAAGTCAGGGAGGGAGGGAGGGAGGGAGTCAGGGAGGGAGGGAGGGAGGGAGGGAGGGAGGGAGGGAGGGAGGGAGGGAGGGAAGGAAGGAGGGAGGGAGGGAGGGAGGGAGGGAGGGAGGGAGGGAGGGAGGGAAGGAAGGAAGGAAGGTGGGAGGGAGGCAGGCAGGCAGGGAGTCAGTAAGGCAGGCAGGCAGGAAGGGAAGATAGGGAGAGAGGAAGTTAAGGAGGCAGGAAGGCAGGGTGGAGGGAAGCAGCCAGGCAGGGAGGGAGCAGGGAGGGAGCAGGGGGCGGGGCAATGACATTGAAACTAACAGCTATTTATTTCCGGTGTATAAGGGCAGGTGCACTTTAACAGTAAGTAGTGATTCTACAACCAGTAGTCCTTACCTTCTTGGTAATTAGCCGCTGTTGGATCCCGCACAGTAACTGAGTAGTCTGTCTGTGTTGTTAAATACTGAACGAGTCCCTCTGACCACCACCGGTAGAATCCTCCTGCCTTAATAACTCCTCATAATGTCAGGATATCACACGATACGTAGAACACAGACTGTACACCAGGTACACAGCATGATGGGTGTGTCCTGTGTGACATACAGTTCCAGGTGATATGGCAATCATTTCCGACTAAGCATCACAGACTTCTTGGATGCCCCTCAGCCCCCCAGCATCTATACTTAGCACCTGGACTAACCCTTTAAGGATGCATGTTGCTTAAAGATGATGTTTGTCATCATGATGCACCTCCAGCGAGGAACTAACAGGTGCTGCATTGGTGCATCATGCCGAACTGTCTCAAAGCCATGGGGCCGGCATGATACTTGAATGCAGAATGAGAGAGTTAAAGGGTTGAGGACGGCATAGTACATACATGCTTGAATGGGCAAGTTACTGCCCATACGAGTAACTTGCCAGCAAAGCATGGCAGCAAAGGCTAGGGTCAGTACGTTGGATTTTTTGATTTTTTTAAAAACTTTCTTTTAAAATTGAAAGCACTAGCCAGCCTGTATAAGCCCCAACATTTTTTTCTTCTTCTTTTTTTTTTTTTTTTTAATTGACAGTACAAGCCAGCCTGTATATAAACCCTGACTTTGATCAAAAATGGTGTGGAAATATGAAATATGTGCCATCACATAGGCCAAATACAAAAAACTAGTTTCAGGTAGTATGGGAGCAAAGACTAGGTGCAGTAGGTTGGATTTTTTTTTGATTTTTTTTTTCTTTTTAAATTGAAAGTAGTCTGTAGATATAAACCCTAAAATCAACCAAAAATAGTATGGAAATATGAAAATGTCTTTAAGATTGCATGAACCCCCATGTACCATGTAGCCTCTTCATTCTACTTCATTTTGAACCTATCAACCTTTGCGTAAGCCCTAAAATTGAAGCACAAAAAGTGTAAAAATGTGACAATGTCTTTAAAACTGCAAAGGGAAAACGCAGGGTCAGCCCTGTTTTGCTAAGCATAGTCAGGTGACCTGAAACAAGCCTCTTTTTTTGGCCTAACTGCATACGGTGCCATGTAGACCCCTCACTGTATACCATTAGGGAGCAGAGCGGTGAGTCCATAATTAAACCAGTTGTTTTGACTGGAGTCTGTGCTGTGAGTATTAACCCTTTAGGGGCTGCGTACTGCTAAGCCTTTGTTGTCATGATGGTTGTGTCATGTCATGAATGCAGCTTTGGCTGCACGGTGACTGAATGTGCCACATGGCCAGTCTACTTGACGGGGCTGTATCCATCGATACCATTGGGTTGGCACGATGCTTGAATACATCATGAGAACTGATAATAAGTGTAATGTGTTACAACACTATATGAGTTATATTATTTATTTATTGTGATTGATTATTTGTGATATAACTACAAAGGAATAAATGAATCTAACCTTGCCTGTTTTATGACTAAAGGCTAGCAGAAACGATTCAATATTATGTTTTTCCAGATCTAATATTCATTACATTTAATTAGATATAGTCAAACAGATATTTGCCCAGTGTGCTGTATGGTAGCTAACCTTATTCTGTCCCAA
Source organism: Harmothoe impar (assembly GCA_947462335.1). Classification (NCBI taxonomy): domain Eukaryota; kingdom Metazoa; phylum Annelida; class Polychaeta; order Phyllodocida; family Polynoidae; genus Harmothoe; species Harmothoe impar. Next base: position 62,131,416 of record OX381716.1, on the reverse strand, counting down.
GATGAGAGATGGCGCCATCCGTCAATTACCTCTCTGTGCGGATAACACACCTCAGCCACCAGCAGATAATGTATGTGGATAGTTGCAGTTGGTTTTGAGTCCAAACCACGACTGTGTAAGGAGAGCAAACACCTCAGGTGGGGATTAGAAGCCCACAGAGAGGTCACTCCTCTGCTGCAGAATGACACTTATGGCTGTTAGGTGGATACAGTGACAACATGCCCCCAAGTGACTGACATGAGAACTAAGTAGTGATGAATGGCATCTAAGTGGAGACCACTACGGTATATGGGCCAACTCCTTAAGCAATGTATAAATCGGTATAGGACTGCCAGATTAGATATTCATTACTCTAGAGAGAATATACTGTCACTACCTCTTCATTCTCCGTATATGAATGATGTCTTGTTTTTGAGGTCCTGAAACTTAAGATTGTCCCTGAGCATACAGAAATGACGCTGGACTTAAAAGCTTAGAGTGTACCCTCTTTTTTTCATGGGAATATTTGGCAGATTTCCTAGAAGATTATCTCTCTATACTGTAAGGGAAGTGAGTCAGAGGCAGGCTGGAGTATTAAATGTTATCAATGAATGAATAAAATTCACATTATAAAGATTTGATTGATACACACACATAATATTTACACATTTCATAATGTGAAATACAATATTAGGTAATAGTCGAAATCAATAATGATACCAAAATTGAAGGGTGGGTGGTAGGTGAAGTTGGTGATGTTGTATGTGGGTTGTACAAAGTTGTAATGGATGATGACCGGTGGTCATGTGATGAGGGTGATGGAAAAATGGTATACCGTATTCGATGTAACAAGCGCCCTCCCCCTAATAAGTGCCCACCCGCTAGTACTAAAACTACCATAAAAATTATGTTATAAGCGCCCAGGGTGATCATTACATCGAATATGGTAGGTCACAAACGGGGAAGTAAATGGTGCCATCTACCGAGTCATCTGGTATTCTGGTCTGCGTGGAAGAGGGTTCTGGCTGCTGATTGGGTTATATTTATTATGCAATAAAAATGGCTAAAATTACAGATGTTCCGAAAAGCCGTCTGGATAAAATAGCACATGTTTTATGCTATGTAAAGGGTTGGGAAATTTCTAAGCCATGCACAAAGTGGTGTGGCCAAAGGTTGAATTCCAAAACAGGGCAAAATAGGATTACCTGATAAAAGTGTCTTTCTTGAGATTTTCATGGTCATGCCCATCATGCAGACTACTACATTGTGTGTGAGGAATTGTTTAATAAGGCCAGGGCTAGGACTATGGTCAGCAGACCTTGTGGATGGCTGATTTTGTGCATTATGGTACATAGAAACATAGAGGAATAATAATTACTTTTCACATAGTATTTAATGATGTAAGTTGGCATCAGGTGGTGGTGTAGGTGTGATATGGTACACTTTCCAGCAGAGGGAGACAATGCGCCAGTGTGAATGTGATACCATACACAGTGAACAAATGATAAAGTCATAAAACTATAAATACGGTGGAGCTATTAATCTGTATCTGACATAATATTGGTGAATCAATACACTTTGCTTACTGTTAGACCTCAGTCAGATCACTAGAGTGGCATATAGTATGGGCCCAAAGTCAATATGTGGCTTTCCAGTAAATAGAAATACATCATTTTATGTCAATATAATGTGTTTAACGTTTTTTAACGTTTTGCCGTGAAAGGGAATAGAGAAACCTTACATAACTACAGTACTACTTCTGTCAAGCGTATGGCTGTGTCTCCCAACCTTGGGCCAATGTTTTTGTCTCTGACCGGGTGCCATCTCTGACCAGGTGCCGTCTCTGACCAGGTGCCGTCTCTGACCAGGTGTCAAAAAAAAGGTGTTTTAAAAAGTATTATACTCATATATATAAGGATTTGTAAAAACGTTATGGTGGTTGTTATATAATTATTATCATAATTATAATTAGTATCCTTCTGTTGGTATTTTGACCTTATCAAGCCAAGCCGGTCAGAGATGGCACCTGGTCAGAGACGGCACCCGGTCAGAGATGTCACCCGGTCAGGGAGGGCACCCGGTCAGAGATGGCACCCGGTCAGAGACAAAAACATTGGCCCAAGGTCGTGAGACACAGCCATGAGCATGCTGCTCAGTTTAAAGGGGCCGATCTCTGAGAGTGGAGGAGAGTGGATCATGTAGTTCATGTAGTAGTAGTGGTCTGCACGGATCACTAGCCACCCCTGTTGTTATAATAACCTTGAACCAGTGGACCCAGCCTAGTCAGGTGAAATTGGTAAGGGGACCATGAATCAGGCTTTGCTTGGTATGAAACATTCTATAAAATCAGGATAAAGCTATCATGACCTCCTTTAATTAATCATTGAACTAGGCTTCTAGGGATACACAATGCAGAAAAGAAACCTTGTGTATTTAAGTGTTTATTTTTAACCGAATCCATGGGATGTGGTATATTCAAGGGGAAGTATACCGATTTCTGTGGACACACAAGTGGTAGTCTAGACAGTTAGTACACTGGTGGGTATCAATAGTATTGTATACTACCACTGGCATAGTCTAACTGCTGGTCACACCAGTGCAACTTATGTAGAGCAGTGAATTGCTGGAAGGGAACAACCAGCATCCTATTTCTTGGTTGCCTGAGCCATTATTTTTGGGGTACTTTGCTAGGGAATACGATCCTACAGGGCTGGGACATGCCTGGCTCTCAGGGATTGTGCTTGGGCGATTCTAAATTCAGCTGAGGTGTTATATAAACTCAACAACCCTGCCAGAGGATTTTACGATTTGGTTTAAGACGTCTTAGCCTTTATGCCTGTAGTTGTTGCAGTTAAACATCACAATATACCAGGATGTTGTCAGCTGGGGCCACACAGTACCCCTTAAATAGAAATGTGAATGCTCAACTAAAGTGAAGATTGTCCTGCCACTCTTTCTGTAATACGTCTAAATGTTTACTCCCTAACCCAAAATGGGCCAAAATTGTCCCACAATATTGCCCTTTTCTTCAACCGTATTTATTTAGCATATCAAGTTGTTGTAAGGCAGTTTTATCTCAACACAATCCATATCTAGGTGAAGTTTTATTGTACACTGATTGTGACTATGACGTGGTATATAAAGGAGACATTGAATGTAACATCTATGATGGACAAAGGGGCATTCTATATGCTGATAGCTGACATGGTGTATAGACAAGGACCTATGACAGTGTTCATTGTAATCTGCCAACCAGGCCCTCTCTACAGATGACAGCCAACGCACACCTATGGGAGTGGTCATTTTTTGACAAAGGGGGTCAGGGTTGGTGGGTTTGGGGGGACCAACAAAATTTAAACTCTTTGAAGAGGGGAACCAAAAAAATTGCACCCCTTTTTTACGAAAAAGGCTGGGCGCTATTATACCTCAAAGAGGTCAAACACACTCAATTTCAACCTGCCTGGGGGGGAATGAAAAATTGTCGACCCCCTCCGCTACATATCTGACCCACCTGCGTAAAATTTCATGGATCCCCCCTATTGTTCAAACATTCCCAAGTAGGTACAAAGCATTATTTCTGTCCATATTTTTATCCATCAATACCTCATGTTGATCATGTCAGGGTCAGTGTCTTCACCATTTGACTCTTCATTCATACATCATGTCCTTGGTTGTCATGATGCATGAATGCAGCTCTGGTGAGTACCTTGTCAGGGCTTCATTCATGCATCATGCTGACCCAATAGCATTGAGACACCCCTGAAGGGTCAGCATGATGCAACAATGCAGCACCGGGAGTTACCCAAGGGGGTTGCATTGGTGCATCATGACGACAAATGTCATATTTTAAGGACATGTTGTCCTTGGAGGGTTAAGTCATGTGTTACTCTGAGTGAACTAAGCCAGAACATCAATATAACACAAAGACAACCTGTCTACGTACCCATCATATACTGCTGACTTAACCTTCCAATGTCCCGGTGATGCTACTCAGTAAGCTAATTATCTGGATGCAACATACCAAACTTGTTAGACTTATACCCTACGGAAATTTCAGCATGATGCACCAATGCATTACCAGTACCGTAAAACCTTGTGTATGAGCCGCGGCTTGTACGCGAATCAGACTCATCTTTCTTTTGATACCAAACATGCCTATATAGGGTGCGGCTTATACAAGAGTTTTTATAAGTATACTACAGTACTAAATTAACAATAATTCTGAGATGGCCTCTGCGGCTTGTAGGATCGCACCAAACTCGAGGATCGGCTTATATACGAGGCTTTTTTTTTATGAACAAATTTGACTTTATTGACCACAAGTTCTTAAGATTTAAAATTTTTTTGCTTTTTGTAGAACACTCGTGTATGGGATGAGGTAATTCTTTTACCTGATAACCAACAAATCAATATTTCTCTTTACATAGAGTCGAGTGTACATATTATCTGAGCTTGATCAATAAAGCCGATGACCCACTGTCAGGCTAGCTGTTGTATAGTGGTATCATCATATAATTAATCTCTTCATAATACATACATGAAATAACTATGAGTCCTTTTGCGGAAAACTTACAGGCAGCAAATACATTTGGTTTTAACTTCTCAATGATATAATATAATACCCCACTATTTAAAAAGAAAAAAGTTAAGAAAAGAACATACGATTTGATTGTCTCATGTATGTTTTAGAGTACCGGTATAGTATTCAGCATTTCTTCTTTAGCTTTACGCTTAAAAGACATGAAGTCTGGGATATTTCTATAGTCCGGAGATAGAGCATTAAATACTTGCGCACATGATACACCCACTGAATTTTCATATGAAGCACTATGTATGATATCATACTTCAACAAAGGTGCTGTACTGGCCCTTGTAATTCTTGTCTTTTTTTCTAAAAATTTGTCCTCTTTGGACCTTTTATAAGCGTATAGCTTAGTATGATAAAGACGTCTTTTTTCTAGTACCGGTAATTTTGCCTCTTTATGTACTTCCTCAGTTGGTGTCAAGATATGCTTCGATAGACAGGTTTTTAAGCACTTATTTTGGACTCTCTGCAACTCCTCAAGAGTCCCAGCTAAGGATCGAGAGTACAATACATCACAATAGTCAATAACTGGCAAAACATGACTTTTGTAAACCCGCAATCTGGCTTCTTTGGCCATACTCAGTCTTGTCCTATACAACAATATTGACTTGAATCTGAGGTTCTTTATCATATTACGTAAATACATATGGCTCACTCTCACCAGATCGATGCAACTATTATTTGGACGTACATGATCGGCGGACGTACATGATCGGCGGACGTACATGATTGGTGACGTACATGATCGGTGATGTACATGATCGGTGACGTACATGATTGGGAGTTATTGACTGCCCTACCCTTTCTGACCATGTTAAAACACAAATAAACCTTACCAAGATGTACATATGATGTGTATCTTGACATGTAAGATTTTAGGCATGTGTAAATGCGACTATAAGATAATTTTACATGATGTTTTAATACCGATCAAGTACGTCATGTGACGTACATGATCAGTGACGTACATGATCGGTGATTTATTGACTGCCTTACCCTTTCTAATCATGATATAACACAAATAAACCTTACCAAGATGTACATATCATGTGTGTCTTGACATGTAAGATTTTAGGCATGTGTAAATGCGACCATTAAAGAGAAATTTACATGACATTTCAATACCGATCATGTATGTCATGTGACGTACATGATCGGTGACGTACATGATCAGTGCCTTAAGTACCCTCTCTGACCATGTTTAAAACATAAATCGATCATAGCAAGGTGTACATATGATGTATGTCTTGACATGTAAGATTTTAGACATGTGAAGCAGTGGGTAATGAGAAAATTTTACATTACATTATAAACCGATCATGTACGTCATGTGACGTACATGATCGGTTGTACATTGAGCCTCCCCCATTTGACCCCTATAAATATTTTGGGAGTTTTTTTTTTCTAATAAACTCTCCAAAGATACATTACAGCCTGTAGGTATGGTTAGGAATGTTATATATCATGGTACAGGGGGTAATAGGTGCATTTTGTACTCTGCCGATCATGTACGTCCACCGATCATGTACGTCCACCGATCATGTACGTCCACTTTTTCAGTTGCACTGATTTGGTGAGAGTGAGTCATATTAAAATTAAGTTGCTCGTCGAGGATGACTCCCAGATATTTATATGAAATCACGTTTTTAATCTCCTTATGATTTACTACAATTTTGGATTTTTCTAGTCTTGTCAATTTAATATTTGAGGCAAAGGTCATAATTTTGGTGCCCCCCTTTAATTTCTGCCCCCCTTTACGGTAGTATGGGGGCAGAAAGACCATCAGAAATCATGTCAGCCTTAAAGGGTTAAAAGGACCAGATAAGGTCACCCTCGGAGCTAGGCTCACATATAACAATCAAAGATGGGGGAGTGCCCTACCCTCCCCCCCCACCCACAGCCATACACAGTTTACCTCTTCTCTACTGCACTACGTCAGGGCCTGAAGTCATCTCTAACTTTGTAATGAATCATATCAGAACATCAATACTCTGATACAAAGACCCTCTATGTAGGGACCCATAACATTGATCTTATTCGCGTAAACCTTACAGTGTAGCATAGGACTTTAATCATTCCCATTTAACATTAATGTGTGTAGCCTATAGCCTGTATACTGTAATTCACTCTCTTATCCTGCATTCATGCATCATCCAGATCGATCATATTGGCTTGATACACCATGGTCGGCATTACGCCCAAATGTGGTGCTGTGGTACTGGTATATTGTGCATTCTGGCAACAAATGAAGGAGAACTATTGAGCCACGGCTCTCATGTCATCTTTAAAGGTTTAGGACAAGATGATGTGTACTGCAGAGTTGGCCACTATAGTCTGTACCTGAGGATTTGGCAAAGCTGCCAAAAATAAATATGAGACCAGTAGTCGGTCATAGTGGACTACTGGTGTATATTCACGGTGACTGTTAGTTCCCATGTTACTCACCAGGTGGGGGTGCGTACCCACCACACCTGTATGCTGTGTATGATCTCATTGTGTGTTGGTCCGCGGACATGTAAACTACTCCAAAAAATCTTAGAGTGAGATATGACTAGGATCTGTGTCCAGTGTGGAGTGGAATATACGGGCAGGAGGAAAACTTGTCCAGAGTGCATACGTGCTAAGGAGCTTGAGGAAGCGGAGGCAGAGGATGAGCTTGACGAGGTATTATTTGATTTAAATAAGAGTCTTGCCGAACTGCATGAGGAGAACATGGCGGACAAGGCAGCCGAGGAAAAGGCGGCCATGGAGGCTGAGCTCAGCCTACAGGAGAAACAGGCTTTAATAGAGTCTGAACGTCTGAAGAAGGAGGAGGCCGACAGGATTAAGAAAGAGAAGAAGGAGGCGGCCAAAGTCGCGGCGGCGCGCCTCGACTCAGCTCGAGCTATGGCTGCCACGGCCATGGCGGAGGCCAGGAAGGCCCAGCAGGTTGCCGAGGCAGCGGTTGCAGAGGCAAAAAAGTTAGAGGAAGCTGCAGCACCTAAGCCGAAGAAGTCAGTAGACGTCAAGGAGCCTAAGCCCGATTTGACACGGCTAATGGACAAACTGGAGGTTACCATCGACAAATTGGATAAGTTCGTCACTTGTGCGTCTAAAAAACAAGATGGCGCAGGTGCCGGTGCTTCTCATGAGGATCTACCCCCGGGTGTGGAGGACGACGGACAAGGCAACGTTGATCGGCCGGTTAATGGCTGGTTGTATGTTGGAGATGGCGCCGTCAACCGGGGAAGAGGCCAATGGCGGGGCCCGGGATTAACCAGAGGTGGGTCCAATCCGGGTCCGGGCCCGATGGGTCCTTTTCAACAATACCAATATCAGCAGCACCACCAACAACAGAGGGAGAATCCAACAGCTCAGCATCCACAACGTTACCCAATGCATCAGGGTGACCAGCAGGGGGATTGTCAAAACTGCTGCAGATCAACTACTTCAGAGATAGAGCTCAGTAAGTTTGACTATAGACGTTACCTCCCTGTAAGTGAGAGGAAAAAACAGCTCATTATTAACAGTACCGAGGAACTATGGAACTTTCATAACAGCTTGTTGAGAGATCTTATGTATGTGGGTGAGGACGTGTCAGGATTCATAGATCATATGAATTACGTGTCAGAAATGGCCCGCACAAATATTTATGACATACGGGCCCTAGTAGCATATGACGAGGAATTCCTGGAATTGGCCCGTAGTTGGGGACCCAGTGTATTTCATGGGGCTGATACAAAATTTACCAACACTAGGTTGGGGGCATCAGGCACTAAGCAGGCTATGGCAGCCAGGGATAATTATCGGGGTAGATATCAATCCGGTAGAGGTAGAGGCAATTCCAGGGGGAACAGTTTCCGGGGTCAAAATCAGGGCCGTACCAGTGGGGGTGGTTGGGACCAAGGGCCCCGCGCACTCACAGGGTGGAGGAAAGTGGCAGCCGACAAAGGTATTTGTTTCAAGTATAGTCAGGGTATCCACTGTGATAATTGTCAGTTCAAACACCAGTGTGTCAACTGTGATAGCACCACTCATAACATGTTAGACTGCCAACGTCAGGCGGGCGATAATAGGGGTTGACTAGGTAAGGCCGGCGATCAGGTCGTCCCCACTTCGAATTATGTAAATCAAGGCGTAACAAGCAACGACATATTGTCTACTAATGTATCGATGGTACTTGAGGACACCAATAGTTTGGTAAATAGGGGTAACGACCTTGTTGTTGATTGCGTAGTTGAGGAGGTGGCGCCCGAGGCCGGGGCGGTGGCGCGCGACTGTGAAAATGTTGACTCATTTGTGGGGATTTTTGTCGATCCTTGCGAAATATCTAATAATGTAGATTTGATCGGTCTGGTGGGCAGCGATGAAATGTTCATAAGAAATAATGAAGATATGGTCTACGGTGGTCCCGATGTGAAGGATATTTTATTTAATAAAATAAATCTGGCGGGAAAAGATTCCATGATCGCGCACGCCACCGTGATCCACGATGGCGGTTTGCGGGTCGACGTACACATTGGGGAATCGGATTATTGGGAGAATCTCGATGAGTTTGTGAGTATTGATTGTAATATTGATACCATTGATGAATACTTGTGTGTCTATGACATTGAGCGACCGGTAGCCCTTGTGGAGGTCGGACCGGGTTGTGTGGTTCCTATCTTACAATGTTGTGTGGAGGGAGTCTGTGCGTGCACGTATAGATTATGCGGTGCGGAGTGTCAATTGAAACCATGTAGATTTGGTGCCGCCGTGTTAGGCTTTGGCAATGATATCACACTTGACGATTTATTCGTGTTGACGGGAGCATACCGAGGGGTGAGAATTGTCGATCATGGCACTGATTGTACTTATGAGTGTAGGAATTATGATTCCATAACTGGCGAAAAATTTGTACATGAGATGAATTGTAAATTCCTTGAGGAGATTTCTGAGGATAAGGTTAGAATTGTAAATGACCGACCCAGGTGTGTCCATTCACTAGGGGGACGGGTGAAGTCAAATGGCAAACTGCGCCCCATCACAGACTGCTCCCAACCAGAGGGGGCATGCATTAACGAGTACATGACTACTACGTGCAGGAAATTCCGGTACAAAACTGTGGATACGGTAGTGGAGGATTTATACCCACGGGACTACGGCGCTGTTAGTGACATAGCCAGCGCTTACAGGTCGATACACTTAGTACCATCACACCGGGGCTTCCAAGGAGTGAGTTGGGACTTTGGCAAGGGTGAAGTGTATATGGAAGACATGCGACTATGTTTTGGCCTGAGGTGCGCGCCATACATATTCACTCAGTACTCGGACTTTATAGTAAAATGTTGTTCCAAACTGGGGTCAAGTAGGTGCTACAACTACTTAGACGACTTTGCAATATTAGGCAAGGACTTACTGGAGTGCACTCAGGCGCAGCAGACTCTCCATAGGGTACTAGTGAACTTTGGATTCAAACTGGCGGAAGATAAAGTATCAGCGCCTGCTCAGTGCTTCAAATATCTGGGCATTCTCATCGACTCTGTAAAAATGACGGTCAGCATCGACGATGTCAAACTGGCCCGGGTTAAACATGAGGTATTATTGCTGCTCGACAAATCATCATGTAAGAGGGAAACCCTGGAGGAGGCGGCCGGACTGCTGGCCCATTGCGCGACCGTGGTGAAGGGGGGGCGCACCTTCGCACGTAGAATCTACAACACCCTCAGAGACCAACAGGGGAATGTGATTCAGCTGGATGAGTTAATACGTCAGGATCTGATATGGTGGTCCAGCTTCATAACCTGGTTCAATGGGAAGGCCAGGGTGTTGGGCGCTCTGAACAATTGTATGATGGTGTATACTGACTCCTCAGATTACGGGTTCGGGTCTCATATAGACGACGACTACTTCTGGGGGGTGTGGGGGAAGGAGGCCCAGGAATGTCCTCATTCAGAGAATCCCCCTCTCATAGATAGTTACCAGGACCACATAAATATTACTGAGCTATGGCCGGTGGTGGTGGCTATTCATAGATGGGGTATTAGATGGCGTAACTCTGACGTCATGATAGTGACTGACAATACCCAAGTGCAGGGTTGGGTTAACACAGGGCGCAGCATAAGCCCATATGCAATGGCATGGCTGCGGGAGTTGTTCTGGGTGGGGGCCTTTTACAACTTGAACATCAAGGCGTGCAGGATATCTTCTAAGGACAATGTCTTGGCGGATGCTTTGTCAAGATTAAATGATGCTAATTCAAATATTATATGTGACAGTTTATTACCTGGGTTTTCTGATTGTTGCAGAGAAACTCGCGCTGGCTGAGGAGTGGGCCAACATACGGGAGTTGTGTTGGTCAGAGAATACTAAGAGTGCCCGTAAGAGTCAATGGAAGCGGTACTTCCTTTTTTGTGAGGAGCATAATCTCGTGGCGCTGCCGGCGGAAGTAGAGACTGTGGGACTTTATATAACCTTCCTGTCACACCGTTGTTGCTATGTGACCATTATCAATTACATCAGTGGACTCTGGGCTTTACATGACTACTGGGGGATACCGCATATTGACCCAGCTATATTTATTATCAAAGCTACACTGAAGGGTGCCAAGCGCCTCTTGGGCTGCGAGTCCACGCCAGCTGATCCCCTGTCTCCTGAACAGATGCAGAGAATCTGGTGCATGTTGGACATGAACCGGTATTCAGACTTACAGTATTGGTGCGCCTTGTGCATCATGTACAGGTGCTTGCTCAGAGTTAGCCATGTGACATCTTCCCCTCATACAATGAAAGTACAGGATATTGTGTTAACGGACTCAGGCATGGATGTGTACGTCCGGTCATCAAAAACCATCCAATTCAGAGAACGCGTCATAAAAGTACCGGTAGTGGAGTCTACCGGTAGCATTCTGTGTCCATGCAGCTACGTCAGACATTATCTGCATAGAAGCAAGTTACTTCCTGGTTCATCTATGTTCCCATATTCATATAACCAGTTCAATACTCGACTTAAGTTGTTGTGCAAGTCAGCAGGATTGGTGGGCCACTTCAGCACACACAGCCTACGCCGTGGCTCAGCCACATTCTTGTCTACTTTTCTGCCACTGCATGACATAAAGACATACGGGGACTGGCGATCATGGTCAGTCCTACTCTACATATCAGACAGTTATAATACGAGGAAATCAAAGGACAGCCTAGTGGCTTCAAAGTTGGCGGAGTATGTGAAGCCATAGTCCATGTTGGGGCAAAAGTTATTGTTATTGTTGGGCTCTTGGCCGCCTGAGCTGGAGGCTAGGGGCAAAAGTTCACCCTCGTTGTGTTCACTACATTATCACTAGTACAGGTTAGGGGGGAATATGAGACCAGTAGTCGGTCATAGTGGACTACTGGTGTATATTCACGGTGACTGTTAGTTCCCATGTTACTCACCAGGTGGGGGTGCGTACCCACCACACCTGTATGCTGTGTATGATCTCATTGTGTGTTGGTCCGCGGACATGTAAACTACTCCAAAAAATCTTTATTTAATAAAGGTATTGGCCGCCTGAGCTGGAGGCTAGGGGCAAAAGTTCACCCTCGTTGTGTTCACTACATTATCACTAGTACAGGTTAGGGGGGAATATAGACAAATTACTGGGGGGCTGAAGCTCCAAGAGGCCTTACCTCTAACTGTCATGTGGTCAGTGTAAAAAAGAAATATAGATAAATTACTGGGGTGGGGGGTGGGGGGTGGATGGTGAGGGGGGAGTAGCTGTTATGTGGTCAGATTGATTTCCTGCAGAGAGGCTTAGTGTTAGAAGAGGACTTAAATGGTGTCAGGTGAGTATGTGATGTGGATGAGATTCTGTATTGGAGTATTGCAACCTCCAGGTAGTAGGACTGACAAATCCTCCATTGTTGACTATATCAGTATGTGTCTCGGAGAAGTGACATTATCTAGCTGCATCAATAGCACAAGGTGCAGTGCTGTGTTATCACTACAAGCACTGATACACATCATGGTATTATGCATTATGACTATTGGGGTTTACAGCCTCTTCATAACTTGGATATCTGATGACTAGAGCAATATAAAGGCTGCTTTATTTTAAAAATGAGGTTATCTAACTCTGCATTGTGACTATAATCAATATGACGTGATCACACATACGCAGTAACAACGCTTGTGGTCAGTATAAAAGGCCCATGTGTGGAGGATGAAGGTAAGTCTCGGTATAAGGCGTTGCCAGTGTCCTATAGTACCAGAGCCCATGTGTGGAAGATGAAGGTAAGTCTGCTACCAGGCGTTGCCAGTGTCCTATAGTACCAGATAAGACCAAGTGTCACTCCAGGCCCCGTCAGTGCCCGGCAGCCCCAGATCACCGTATCAGAAAACCGTCTCCATTCATCTAACTCTACCACTGAGAGGTAAGTCTATGTCTATCATATTTACCTTTAACCCCTAACAGTTAGTTTCCAGGTTTACTGCATCTTCATTGCAAGGTAGGATTGGGATCTCTAGCTACTAAAGATTAGCTTGAAATTTATGATGGTTCTAATAGGTAGGCAAAGCAGGGATAGAATTCCCAGCCATGTGTCTGTTCCAATGCTAAACAATCAAAATGAATTTCACAGCTATGAAATGTCCTATAATAACATGTGAATTAGGAGTAGGTTTTATCTGGAGGAGGCTGGAATTGCTACCTACCCAGGAAGGCGTTTCACCGTATGTTGATGTTATACCTAACATACGGCCTTAAGATGCGGACAAGATGCGGACAAAATACATCTAAACTACTTTTTTTGTTTCAGTTGGTGCTCCGTATACCCTCCGTATCTTTTATTATAAAAATACAACATACGGCATCCAACATACGGCCCTCTCAACATACGGACATTGTCACCTGTCTCTTTTGGAAAAATGTGCAAAAACCAGTCTACATTCCGGGGAACCCCTAGGGAATTCCCTCTGTGACGTCATAATATGTAGCAACATACGGAGGTAGGCTGGGGAGGGTATAAATAGGGTCCGTATGTTGGGGGAAGAGACAGGGGAGGGACAGGAGAGGTTTGGGAAGGGACAGGATAGGTCGGGGAAGAGATAGAAAAGGTCGGGAAAGGCACCTCTGTACTCTGATAGCTATTGTCTGTTTAAACACAAGGAGTCTGTGGGCAAAGTTTCAGCTCTGTAGGGCCATTATTTACCGAGCCACAGAAGAAAAGACATTTTTTGGTATAATTTTGTTGAAAATCAATTTTTTTAATTTATCTTTTTTTAATTATAAAGGTAGAAGTTGGACTTTACTTATCTAGTCATTAAAACAATATTAGAGACTTTTTTTTTACATATATATGTGCACTTAAAAAAGGGAGAAGGGAGGTGGGGGACTGTACTAAGCTTACAGAATAATGGTTTAGGTCAACATGACCTCCAACATTTGGCTTGCGATCTCTATTCCCTTATATATATATGAGAGGAGTTGAGGCCAGCTTGACTTAGCCTCTAGGTGGCAGCACCAACACAGGCCGGAATTTGCAGTCAATGGCTATACTAATGCTGCACATATGGGTGTAACATGGATCCACACACAATTATAATTATAATCAATATACATTTGCTATGGCCCTTAGCCAGCTCCATGTACACACCAGTATAATCATATATATGCAAAAACCCTGTGTAAATGTAATGTAATCCTGTCACACTGCTACAATGTAAGTGTTGACTGGGTATCTGGAGTGGGCCACCCCTGTACTGCGGCGAGTTCATATCCATCCACACAGGTGCAAAACCTCTTGAGTGCTAACATTTCAACTACTACTACTTTTAAAGTGCTATATATATGTGTAATAAAATGGCCCTAGAATTATTCTAACGAGTAAATGAGTTAAGTCCAACTTCTACCTTCATGATAAAAAAATAAATAAAAAATTATATGGATTTTGGGAGAAATTACATGAAAAAGAGTCTTTTCTTCCATAACTCGGTAAATAATGGCCCTACAGAGCTGAAACTTTGCCCACAGACTCCTTGTGTATAAACGGTGGTAGACAACAGAGTACAGAGCTGGCTGTAGTGGTGACGAAATGGTAGTAGTGGCTCCTACCATTTCCTCATGGCCCCTACCATCTCCTCACGGCCCCTACCATCTCCTCACGGCCCCTACCATTTTCTCACGGCCCCTACCATCTCCTCACGGCCCCTACCATCCCCATCTCTTTGTCACCATTACGATCTGAAGTGATATGACACATACGGAGCAAAAATACCACATACGGCACACAAAAGACACATACGGCCCTAAAAAGCAGGGTATATGTGCATTTCTTGACATAGCACCCCCCCCCTAACCCTCCGTATATCTTGAACTAAATACGCCAAAGATGCGGAATTTTTGTGCTCCGCATGTTGAGCTGAAACGCAATGTACATACGGCGGCTGTATCTTTTTCCGTAAGATGCGGACATGTTGAGCTGAAACGCAAAAATGAACTGAAACGCAAAAAAACCTCATACGGACCCTCCGTATGATACGGTGAAACGCCTTCCTGGTGTTAGACTCCTGCATAAATTGGTCGAGTCAGGATCAAAATGGGTAAGGGGTGGTCACATCCCAATGCAGTGGTGCTATCTCTGGCAGTTTGGAAGACTAGTTACTGTAGGCTTCTATGGAGCAGTGTGATAATTAAAGACAATCTGAAGCCACATCAATGCTGAATTTCCCCGTTTATACAGTACATATCATTCTATTTATTTCTGCTCTCAAGATCAGTAGAACTATCCTTAGAAAGTTCCAGTAACTGTCAACTAACACAGGTTTCTCTATTCTTTTCATGCCTCTGATATGCAGCAGGCACAAAGGGGAATGTACGCCTCTATTTTATGTGGATGTATCATTGGTTAGTTGTCAAATGTTGCAGTATTAGAATATTATGGCATTTTGTCAGGCATGCTGAGTTGGAGATCAATTGTGTAGTTCCTCCGTTCTCCAAGAGATGGAGTGCTTGCAATTGGAGCCCCCCTCCCTAGCTTTATCTCAAAATGTGGGCTTGTAACCCCACTGACTATAGATAATGCGATTTTAATCTGTAGATAAAATGCAACTTCAGTGACAAAGATGAATTGGAACCATATATTGTGGGTTTGGTTTGAACTATCCCTGTGTGTGTCAGTATTATTTAGTACTTCCCCTGTGTACATAGTGACTACTTATTGAACTACCTGTCACTATATTGTTATAATGTACAGGAATCTTTTCCACACACAGGCATAATGGTTTTTTATCTGTTTACATCATGAAAATTATACAGAGTATACTACCCAAACTATTGGGAACACCATGAGTGTGCATGGGTAGTCCTTAGCTACATATAATAGCCACATAAGCCCTTTTATTTCCTTCTCCTAACAACATTGGCATGTTGGCATTGCCTCCTTCAATGTTGTCTTTGCTTCTCATCTTTAAATGATAGATAGCTGTATTTTAAAGCCTTTAAATCTGGTATAGAGAGGCCTGCTCTGCTATCTTGTTTTGTTCTGAAAAACAGTAAAATCAATGAGAGTCGCTTAAATGGTACCTTTATTCCTGGGTAGAAGGAGATCTGAAGAGGTGAAGTTGCAGCTTTAACCTGACGATTTATTAACAAGTTAATGATTCCACAGTGAATACTCATTTAAATTATGATGATCTGTTAAATATGTAGTCCCCAACGTAATGTTTCCACTAATATGCAACGTTTAATTGGATTTTTCAGAAACTTTGCAATAGCTTAGTTTAGTGCACCCTATCTTTATATTGCCTCCCAATTTCATACATGGCTCCAGTAAGTAAAAGCCTTTGGAAATAAAAGGGAAATGAATAAGCCATTAATTCCAAAAATTTTTCTTTTCTTGTTCAAAAAGGGAAGTATACTTAACTGGGATGTCTTGAATTTTAGAAAATCTAAGATGGCCAGATATATGCTCAATTTGGTATTTGCTCATATGAAATAGTCTTTTCCTCATATGACATTCATGGAACCACTTTTAGATGCAATATGAAAATGGGCTACACTAGACTAAGCTATTCTAAAATATTTTACTTCTTTATCCAATATAGCCATGGCTCCATGTGTCTCCACGTGTCTCCTGCTGCTGGCCGTGTGCTGTGCAGGCTACAGCTCAGCCCCCACGGGGACTACAAACCAACTTCAGCTCCTGGACCACCAACTCAATACCCTCTACTCCAACCCAAACTCCTCAGTAGCAGATCGCCTTAATAAGTTGGATATTCTCATGAAGGTCAGTTTAATCAACACACAATTATCATTGACATTTATGTAGGTAATGAACCTGTCCCCTTGATATAGTGGACATGAGTCTCTTTTTAGATAGGGGGCAGGGGGGTGAAGGCTATATGGTACAGTCTCACGATAGTCTTTGACCTGGTGATGTCTTTGACCCGGTGACGTCTTTGACCTGGTGACGACTTTGACTGACAAGATGAAAACAGCTGAAAAGGGGGGCCATGTACACGGAAATGCCTGGAAATTTGTAATATATACATCAACTTTCAACCCCCCCCCCCCGCATTTCTTTCTAAATAGGCCCCTGGTCAAAGACATCACTCAGTCAAAGACTATCCAATTGTTACAAAGTTGTGAGACTGAGCCACATATATATCAATGATTTTTTTATGCCAAAATGGTGGCATAGCCACCTGGTGGTGCCACCAGGCACCATCAGGACGAGGTATATGATGTTTGCACTTTACCAGAAGTCAGAACAGGTGCCGCCATCTTGGATTAAGGTGTCACAACACAAATTTATGCTATGTAATAACAATAATATTAATCAACCTTTGATAGATCATGAGGTTGATTGTAATTGTACCTACCCCCCTTAACATCGACCCAAGGAATTCAATGGTTCTATTGGTTTGTTGCTAATACAGCTGGTTGCCTAGCAACAGCCATTCTAAT
Organism: Harmothoe impar; assembly: GCA_947462335.1. NCBI lineage: Eukaryota > Metazoa > Annelida > Polychaeta > Phyllodocida > Polynoidae > Harmothoe > Harmothoe impar. The sequence continues at coordinate 62,113,954 of OX381716.1, read as the reverse complement.
TGTTTATCTGCCTAGCAACACCCATTTCCATGGTCCTGAGGTTGATTATAATCATACCTACCCCCATACATTGGACCTGAGGAATCAATGTTTCTATTGGTCTGTTGCCTTTACAGCTGGTAGCCTAGCAACAGCTATTCTTACACAGTTGTGATGTCACACTTCGTCGCACTGATGTCACGCAGTGCCTGAGGCATTTTTTTACGCGCCAACAACCGCAATTCTTGTTAATAATATCATAAGTTGATTGAATGGGACATACTTCTAACAGTGATAGATTCTACATGCTGTCATCATGTGCATATATGTATCAACCTATCTATAGTTTTATCAATATAATTATATCAACCCGGTTATAGTCAGTACTTACCTATGAATGACTACCCAGAGTGAATGATGGTATTATATTTGCTTTTTGTTTTATACAGAGAGTAGCAAGTGGCCCCAAAGCTACTACAACCAAACATGATACAAGTCCCACAGATTTATCCGACACAGCACCAGTGACCAGTAAGTTCTCCCTTACAGCTCCCCAAGCCTCTACCATAGCCTGTATAGATATCACTGTGACATTGGATAATATAATGTTTATAAAGCCATGAAAGTACTTTTAATTATACACAAGTAGCATAAGTAAAATTAATTAGAACCCAACTAACAAAAGTATATTATTTCATATTAAAATGACATTTTTAACTTCATACAATATAAGTTTGCCAATAATAAGGAGCCATAGAGAATCATATTGAAACATTAAATGAAGTTTTTGATACACTATGTTGAAAAGAGTTCAACTGTCACTCCTGGAACTTTGCCTCTGTGTCTAGGATAGTATGCTTATAGAGTTACATACTTGCCAATATAACAATGTTTATTAAATGACAGCAAGATGGCCATGTGTTTTGGTGATCTGATGTAGCCACACAGATACCTAGAGTACACACTATCGATGAATGAATACACCTATTTCTATGGCAGCTATTAAGGACTGCGTTGATGCCTACTCTAAGAGATTGACTAAGTCTGGCGTCTACAAGATTACTCCCGATGGTCAGACTCAGATCGATGTGTTTTGCGATCAAGCAACACATGATGGCGGCTGGATTGTAAGTGACAATTAAAAATCTAATATTTTCTCTTTTATGGATAATGTAGTTGGTCGAGTACTACGAGTGTAACGCATGAGAATCAAACACCGGACAAGGTAAATTAGACTTTAATATACGGCGACTTTATTAAAAAGGGTAACTCTGGAGTATTATAATGACAAGTATAACCATCAGCTATACAGGGATCAGATCAGATCACTATAATACAGTGGGGCAACCCTACAGCATAGAGTTAAGCCCGGAGCACAGGGTGGTCTTGTCACGACAGTCCCAAACCTGACTGGCTTCCAATGGGGAAGCAGTCACCTTATATACAGGCCTGTGGGGGTCACCTGACCACACCACCAGAGCCACCTGGTGTAGATGATTATGTAACTTGTTATGAAACCGTCACGGTCACTGCACATGGAATAGGTATACAAATAACACAGCAGTCTGCGCTGCCTGTTACACTACCCCCCTTTAGAATGTAGGTAGGGTTGGAATTATAATAATAATACCTCTTAGATACATTATATACCACGTATATCTATTTAGCAACAAGTAACATTTTTACTCATAGTTAAAACAGGCATACATACATGAACATACAAGTTAACATGCACATAACAGTTTATATCAACAATATAGTCTTTGTAAAAACCATAGTCCCGTAGGCACATGATATAGAAACTGTCCAACTGATAGTCCTTGACTAGTATCAGTTACTAAAACAAGGCACCAATAACCACCTTGGAAACTCAACACATCACCTACTACGTTCAGCAATGGTGCGAATCCGTGTGGAGTTAGTGTCCTTATATATAAATAATGGAACTATAGTAGTTCCCACTTCCTCTGGCGAAGAATAGTTTATATATAAAATCCATAAATGCAGATCCTAAATAAGGTGGGATAAATCGTCATCCTTATTAGGGTTGGTACTCCCGTACCTAGCAGTTCATGGTGGTAGAGATGAATAGAGTCCTACACTGGTATAATGTAATATCATCTCTTGTGAAATAAAGTATAAAAAGGCAGGTCCATGCCTCCATATATAATTATATCACAGGAAGGCGATCCTTAAAAGTTCATAGGTCAATCACAAATGACCACAGGATCAGTAGCCCCGGCCAGCGTTAGAGTCGTTGATGACCGACGGTTGTGGCCTAGGGTAGCCACGGTAGTACCATCGGTTTGCTTCCTTCAGGAGTCGGTAGCGACTCCACTGTCGGTTTGCGTCTCTCCGGTCCGGGGCGGGTAGCGATGTCGGTTTAGTTTTACCTCCGAGGGGCGGAACAGTGCTCCCCAGAGGGCCTGATAAGGCACGACTTTAGGTGTCTAGAGGGACACCACCAGCCGGCTTTTCCACCTTATCAGGGCTTTTCTCAGGTGGGACAGGTGCAGCGCAAACTACACTAGTCACCACCTGAGAGGAGAGGCCATCACCTGCTGCCACCGAGGAAGTACTCGGGGTAGCAGGGGTCACAGATACCCCTCCACCAGCCTCTAGGCCGTATGCTGCCCAAAAATGCAAAGGGAGCATCGTACCGAGGAGGCTGAGCCAACAGTATCGGGGTGGTCAGTAATGATGGCGGCCTTGGTGGCAGCCCCAAAACTGTCCTGAGGTCTGGAAAACCAGCCCTCTCCCAATCTGTTAGCTTTAGCCCGAACTTCCCAAACAACCTGGCGTCACAAGTACTCAGTCAGGACTCGAGCTGGGTGATCGTTGCCTTATCAAAGGCGTGATCTTGATCCAGATTCTGCTCACTCTCGGCAAGCAGTCTGGCACGTTCAGCCGTCCGTACCACACCCTGTCGAATGGCCTCCACTCCCAACAACCAGAGGTTGCTGAAGTAGTACCTTACTTGGGTGCCTTGATACCAAAGCAGTCTACTTGAGTTGACTGCCAACTTTTCTCTGAAGAGCTCAAAGCCAGCGGCCAAGAGATCAGAGAAAGCAGCATCAAATCGAGGCATGTCTCCAGGCTACAAGGGTAACACCCGAGCCCTTCAGCATCCCTGTGGTCGGACACAGAGGCACCATCCTCAACCACCTGTGGAGGTGATGAGTGAGCCTCCTGCTGTGGAGGGCCAGAAGGCTGGGTTGACGCCCCAGTCGACTGCTGGTCATCACCCTGGTTGTCATCAACAAACAGGCGAGACCTCCTCCTGTGTGGTATTTGACGATACATTCGTCGCATCCCACACATACTCTTTGTGGCAGCGCCACAGGGAAATACGGTGATAGTGTACCAGCGTTGGAGGATATGATACAGCAGCATGCTTCTCAGCGATATGTGATCAAAGCTAATCCCATACTTAGAATTAGCCGGCGAAGCCAGTCACCCGCCCCGAACATGTGCTTTTCTACCTCCAACGGATAACCAACACCGGATAGCCCTCTGCTTCTCGTTGTGTTTTGGTGATCGTGTACCGGGAACGGAGACCACCGCCCCAGTACTCAATAGTCCAGGGAAATATAATCAAGCCAACAGCTATTTGTCGTCAACAAGGTAAGAAAAAAACGTTTACGCATTCTTTTCTCGCTCTCGAACACGTGCGCTCCTCCGTAGACCTTCTGTCGGTAAGTCTAGCGGTTGCGGTACCGGTGGTACCGAACTACTATGTTTACCGGCGTCTACGGTCAGCCCCTTGCGCGTAGCCGGCCTTTTTTTACGAGGCCTACCACGCTTGGGCTTGGTAACACACGGCTGTGGTTCAATAGGTATTTTCCTCGGACGACCCCGTCGTCGTGCCACTGTTGGTACCGTTGGTTCAACCGTCGGTTTTACCTTAGGTACCGTCGGTGGCACAGGGTCGGTCGGCGCTTTCACTGGACCAGTGTCAGCGCCTAGGGCCTCATTGTCGTCATCTACATATGGCACCCCATACCAAGGTCTGAGTCTTGCCACATGTGATTTGGTCAATGTTCCCTTTTTCAAACGGATCACCACAGTAGTTTCACTAACCACCATAGTTACCGTATGCGGTCCATCCCAAGAGTACAGGGTCTTGACTTTGGAATTAGGTGTGCTAAACCTCGCGACCTTATCCCCCACCTTAAATTGGCGGAGTTTAAGGCCCGTGTCATAGCCCACCTTCTGCAAAGTAGCAGATTTTTCCAAGTTGTCCCTTACTACTCCATAGGACTCGCGTAATGATTGTCGCAATGACTCTACAAACATTACTGTGCAGGGTTGCTCGAGCTGGTGTCCCTGCACGCCATAGACCATGTCACTCGGCATGACTATGTCTTCACCCATTACGAGCATGTTGGGCGTACAGCCCGTCGACGCATGTTCGGTAGCGTTGTAAGCATGAGAGATATAGCGAGCGTGCTCATCCCAATCATCTCGATGCTCATTAACCATTGTCGTGAGACATTGGATCAATGTCCGATTGAAACGTTCCACCATACCGTCCGATTGTGGTCGATAGGGGTTCGTATGCGTCTTGCAGATGTGTATTTTACTACACAATTCTGCCCACAGTCGAGATTCAAACTCACGACCCTGGTCGGAGTGAAGCATTAAAGGACCTCCCCACGTGAGGATCCAATTCTCGAAAAGTGCTTCAGCGCAGGTAACAGCTGTATGATTTACCAACGGATATACTTGGACGTACTTGGTATAGTAGTCCTGTACCACCATCATACAGGTATTCCCACGGGGGGTCGTGTTGAAACCACTAATGATATCAACAGCGATCCGGGCAAACCGAACACCGAATAGCTCTTGACTTAGAGGTAGTTTACCGATACCAGGTCCAGGCTTTGATAAACAGCATTGGGGACATTGCTTCACCCAACGCCGTATGTCCAAAGTCATACCAGGCCAGTAATATCTACTCTTAATCTTTGCCTCAGTTCGTTGTCTGCCAAAGTGTGCTGAAGTTCGGTGGCCATGACAGTAATTGAGCAACTGTAGTCTGAGTGACAAAGGCACTACAGACTGAGCTGTTCTCTTCCTGCCAGGTTGCACCCTCCAGCGGCACAATACACTGTTCCGTATAAAAAGATTATCCCACTGCGCTAACAGTTGTCTAACTTCTTTACATTCCAGCGAAAGTGCGGGGCGAACAGGCTTGGACAGGCCCAACAACTTCAAGGAGTACACCCTCGAAATAGCCAGATCTGCAAGCTGCTCATCCTTCAAGTGATTTAACGTCCAGTTAGGAACTTTCGCACCCACAGACACAATCACTGCATTGTGAGACCCACAGTCTCGGCAGTCTACACGGTGACAGTTCCGGATAGGATAGCGGGACAGGCTGTCCGCATTCACATGATCTACTCCACTCCTGTGTATGATATGCTCATTCGTCATGCCAAACTCAGAGAGGTGGTTCAACCATCTACCCATCATCCCCTCAGCGTCCTTGAAGTTAAGGAGCCACTGCAGAGATGAATGATCCGTCCGTACGAGATAATTCCCACCATATAGGAAATGTCTGTACTTTTTTGTGTAAACCACCACTGCCAAGAGTTCACGCTTGGTTGTGCAGTAGTTACGTTGTGTTTTGCTTAAACTGTTGGACGAAAATGCCAGCGGCACTTCTCGCCCATCCTGGATCTGCGACAAGGCAGCACCAATACTTGTATTAGAAGCATCAGTGTCCAAGATGAACTTACCAACAGGTGCAGGGTAGTGCAAAACAGGTGTTTCTAAGAAGAGTCTCTTTAACTCACTGAAAGACTGTTCTGCGGCTGGAGACCAGACTATCTTAGCCTTAGCCTTCTTCTCTCCAATCATCAGCTCTTGTAAGGGAGCTGCGACTCTCGAGAATCCAGGTATAAAATCTCTGTAGTATGAACAAAACCCGATGAAAGAGCGTATCTCCTTCGTGTCCATCGGACGAGGCCAGTTCTGTACCACTTCGATCTTATGAGGATCAGCCATGATGCCATGTTCAGAAACAATTCTACCTAGGTATTCAACTGATTTCCTAAAAAGCTTGCACTTTGAAGGTTTCAATTTCAGACCATATGATAAGATGCGTTTCAGCACAGCTTGGAGGTTCTGTAGAGTTTCCTCCACAGAACCCCCGAAGACGATGATGTCGTCCAAGTAAACTAGGCACTTTTTCCAAAGTAAACCCCGTAACATGGTTTCCATCATTGCCTCAAAGGTTGCCGGGGCATTGCATAGCCCAAATGGCATGACGTTGAACTCAAATAGTCCCATATGGGTAGAAAATGCAGTTTTTTCTCGGTCCCGGGGGTCCATGCCGATCTGCCAATAACCAGATTGTAAATCTAGTGTACAGAACCATTTCGCCCCACCCAGAGATTCCACACATTCATCTATCCGAGGTAGAGGATATGCATTCTTCCTAGTGAGTCCGTTCAACTTCCTATAGTCGATGCAAAATCGACAGGAACCATCCTTCTTGGTGACCATCACCACAGGACTTGACCATGGACTCTCGCTAGGTTGAATCACATCTTCATCCAACATCTTTTCTACCTCAGCCTCCATAGCACTTTTTTTAGCCATGGGTAACCGACGGTAGGGAATTCTACTGGGAAGCGCGTCCCCAGTATCAACCCGGTGTTGTACCGTGTCGGTACGCCCTAGAGGATCTCCTGGTTGCGCAAAAGCGTCAGAGAATTCTGACAGCTCATGCGCCACCATTTCGCTCTCCAGGGTATCTAGGTGTGACTCACACAACAGGGATCTTAGATGTTTCGGTAGGCTGGAGTTTGCTAGGGCATCCTCATGGGCAGGATGTCCAGCAACCAGACCTACGTCCACAAAATCCGTAGTCAGCGAATCAACACCATATGCTCGCGTAGTGTTACCAATAGGTGTCCCCTTTCGTAGAGTGACTTCTCTACTACTCGAGTTACAGATTGGTATCACCCCCCAACGAGCGTTGGCCAGGTAAGTATGATAGCCAGCAAGACCTAGCTCGGCGAGCTTTTGATCTTCTGGTTCAAACATTCCCGGCCGTTTGGCCTGCACTCCCACGCAGCTGACTAGGACATCTGAAACATGTCCCGGTGCTAGCTTTGTGTCCTGTGCCACTGACGCCACAGAAGAACCATTCCTTAAAACGCACTGTACAGATTGTTTATAAGGATGTTTAATCTGAAGTCGGCCTGTTGCGGTGTTCATTGTCACTCCGTAAAGAGCAGCAAAGTCCATCCCCAGGATGCCATCATCAGTGATGTCGGTGATGGTTGGACATATCCAGTATGTCTTGCCATCCACCAACATAGGTTTTACAGTTCTGCCATAAGTCTGCATACTATCTCCCGTAGCAGTCCGAGCCTTTACTCCTAGTAGCGGAGCATCGGGCTGGTTGCAAAGACGGGCCATGAATTTACGATCAACCAGGGTGTGAGATGCACCCGTGTCGACCAAAAATTCACCACGCGTCCCGGAAATAACCAGACTCAGGTACCAACGTTGTCCCCGTAAAGGAACACACTCAGAGGTCAGCATCGGCCTGTCCCCTCCATCCATAGCAACCCCTTTTGTCAGGAGGTAATCCCAACATGGGTCGCTCGGGGAGTCTTGAATCGCACTGCTCTGGGCAATCGATTCTAACCAAGACTCCTCTAAGCCAGCGACTACAGAATCCTTAGGATTCCGTTTGTCCTTGCCAGCCCCGCCTTGCCAGACGCTTACAGGTTGATCAGACCCTTCTGCCTCTGCGCGGCCTTGGTTCATGGAAGTGTTAACACCGTCTACTAAACCCTTACAGGCATGGCTAACTGTGGGGGCGCCATCCTCGCCAAAAGGATGGGCCCCATTCAGTTTTCCGTCTCCTTTTCGGTTTTAGCAGCAACAGGTTCAGGGGCTTTGCATTCGCTAGCCCAATGACCCATCTCCTGACAGCGTCGACATGGTTGAGGTTTTGTGTCCTTCTTCTTTCTCTTTCTCCTTCCAGAGTCAGAAGTGGACGCGGAGCTCTTTTCCAAGTGCTTCCGCAACAAACCCTCAAACAGTTTTTCCATGTCCCTTTCAGACGTCACTGCCGCCACCTCCTTAGAGGCGGGCTGTTTCTCCTTTGGTGGCTTTGTAGCAGCCTCCGTCACCTGAGCTCCTTTCGGGGCTACAGATGGGGATGCCGCCACACCGCCACTTGGAAAAACAGCCTGTTTGGTTTCATACACATCTGCATGGTCAAACAGGTCAGCCAGAGACAAGTCCGGCTGCCATTTTTCCCGCAGATATGCTTGGAGATTAGTGTCCCTGACCCCATTGACAAACCTGGAGGTTAACTCCTGGATGATAGTGGGTGTGTCAGGTCTACATCCCTGATAACACTCGGATATCAGTTCCTGTAAAGCAAATCCGTAGGATCTCAGATGCTCGTCCTTGCGTTGTACACGCTTGAGCAACTGAGTCCTTGGGTCATGCTCACCAATCTTACCAATCGCCCATTCAGCAGTCTCCTCAAGTGAGCTCAATGTCTTGACCTTCACTTGCTCAAATGCCAAAAGGGCTGGTTCACCTGGCCCGTTGCAGAGTGCTTGCTTCAGAGCAACCAGCGCTTGCTGATTGTTCCAGCGATTGCTCTCCACAATAGCCTTGAACCGAACTTTGTACTTTCTCCAGGGTGGCGACCCTGTGAAAGGCGGAATATCGATGGCCTTTTGACGGGCTGCATCTGGATGTTTGGTCTCCCCAAAGTTGAAAGGAGCATACCGTTCATCCAAATCATCGATGTCCCACGGGACGATGTCTGTCCCCAGCTTCTCTATGGCCGGGTTCCTGTCGTACTTAGCCCGCTGGACCGGGGTTAAACCCTGTCTAGCTCTGGGCTTCGGTACTGGAACCGAGACCAAGGTCTGCTGCTGGTTCAACATCGTTGAACCAGTAGATGGGTGGGTGTACCCTGGAGGTGTTGCCAAACCCCCAAAGGCGCCACCACAGACCGGAGTCTGTAAGTAGCCTGCCCCCATCTGAGGTGTCATACTAGGGACCGTAGTATGTACTATCGTCGGGACACCAGCAGGTGTCACCGATGTGTACAAATTAGGTGTAGTTACGACCGGTGGTACCACCGGAGTTGGTGGTGGTACCTGTTCTGACTTCTCTTTTAGCTCAAGGTTGGTTTGCTTTAAGCTTTCGAGATCCCGCCTGGCTAAGTGGAGCTGCGCGCTCAAATCCTTTCCCAAGGTATTCAAGCTTGCCACCTCACATTCACCAGACACCCTCTGTCGCAAAAGTTTATCAACCTCAGCCTTCTGAGAGGCCATCTCCTCTTGGAGTTCCAGAAGGAACCTTTTCTTCTCATCAACCTCCCTAAGGAATAAATTCCTAGTTTGGTTGATGGAAGTAAGTTCCCTCCGGGCCTCTTCGAGGTCCTGCAGTTCAGGCTTCTTTGTCCCGATCCCCATGTCAGCCAGTAGAGTTGTATCCAACGGTAAGCTGGATGGTTCCTCTACGGCGGGCAAGTTCACAGTTACAGGAGCCTTTCCTGCCACGTCAGTTTTTCCCGACGGTCTGCCCCTAACCACACCCTCGGGTGTGGTAGTGGCACCATCAGAAAAGACCGATGTATTTGGATCCAATGAAGGATCCGCTACCGTCGGTGTGGAACCGACGGGAGCAGGGCCGAGAGAACGCGTCTCTCTGCCCGGTATTTTCTGACCCTCGGGGCAGAAAATGTTAGTGGAAAGGGAGTCCAACGATCTCCTGGGACTGATATCAAAGGGTCCTGGGACCGGAGATTGCTCTCCGTCCTCACCTCGGGTAAAAGCCTCCACAATAGGATCACCTATTGCTCCTTGGGAGAGGTCGTCACCGGGCACCTCCAAGGCTGCCCGGCTCTCCCCCCTATTTGATTTGCCCGTGAAGAACCGAACATTTTGTACGGCCTCCTCACGTTCCTCAGCAGGGGTTTTAGTCCTGCCGCTGAACGAGCTGACAATATCGTATAGGTAATCCATACACTATAAGCCTATTTAATACCTTATCACGGTCGGTTCGATCAAATGGTCACGGCACCAATGTAGTTGGTCGAGTACTACGAGTGTAACGCATGAGAATCAAACACCGGACAAGGTAAATTAGACTTTAATATACGGCGACTTTATTAAAAAGGGTAACTCTGGAGTATTATAATGACAAGTATAACCATCAGCTATACAGGGATCAGATCAGATCACTATAATACAGTGGGGCAACCCTACAGCATAGAGTTAAGCCCGGAGCACAGGGTGGTCTTGTCACGACAGTCCCAAACCTGACTGGCTTCCAATGGGGAAGCAGTCACCTTATATACAGGCCTGTGGGGGTCACCTGACCACACCACCAGAGCCACCTGGTGTAGATGATTATGTAACTTGTTATGAAACCGTCACGGTCACTGCACATGGAATAGGTATACAAATAACACAGCAGTCTGCGCTGCCTGTTACAATAACATGACATATACATATCTTAAAAAGGTCTAGAGTTCCGTTAGTAGCTGCAAGAACACTGACAGTTCCATGCCAAATAATTGTTCTTAATGTTAAATGCTGTCCAATCCTTTTATTCTGTCAAGTTGGTGTCATTATCTATCAATGTATTATGCCCTTTTGCTGCATGGTTCATAAATGTAAAACCTGTCAGCATCATGTAACAATGTGACTCCCCAATACTGCATTAATGTTTTATTATGATGAATCATCAATGATCCTTGAGGTTTATGAATATTACAATTATTGTTTGCAGGTCATTCAGAGAAGAGTGAATGGTATGGTAGATTTTGACCAGACATGGTCGGTCTACAAGGACGGTTTCGGTTCTGCAGAGGGCGACTACTACCTCGGTAATGACAATGTGCATCTCTTAACCTCCAGTAAAAACCACAAACTGAGGGTTGAACTGTATCATCATGGACACGGCTTTGCTTATGCGGAATATTCAACCTTCAAGCTAGGTTCTGAAGCAGAGAATTATGCCTTAACCGTGAAAGGTCACTCTGGAACCAACTCCCCTGGTAAGTCAACACTATTATTCCAATCATACTGGAGCCATAATGACTGACATGATGTTGCTAAATGGAGGGGTCAATTGATATAAACTAATCTGTAGAAGGGACTGTGCTAAAGATATCAAGATATAGTAGTTATACTTGCTATCATGTGAACCAGATATATGATTGGATATAAATAATCCATAAAAGTCAAAAAGAAAAAAAATTCCCTATTGGCCTTCATTGATTTGCAAACTATTGAATCACAGAGGGGAATTAAAAGACGCATAATAGATGTTCATGCTAATGTGTAATAATATGTACATAATTAATACTTTGACAGTATACATTCTGCACTTGTTACATTCAATTTGAATTAATGCCCATTTTATTTCAGGTGATTCTCTCACTTATCACGACGGGCAGCCCTTCTCAACGCGTGACCGTGACAATGACCAAGATGGCGGCCATTGTGCAGATTGGTACCGGTCAGGTTGGTGGTACAAGGACTGCTGTACTGCCAACCTGAACGGCATTTACGGCAGCACGTCTGAGAATGGCATCACGTGGTCATCATGGCTGGGCAGAACCACGTCTCTATCCACTGTCAAGATGATGGTCAAACCAGCAGAGATTGAAGGCAGGAAAAACCTTTAGCTTGATATCATTTTGATGAAGTATAATTCACATGGATTCTGTAGGGGTTTACTAGTATGGGGAACTATATACATAATTATCCTACACTACACTGGCACGGTTAGATGTTACGTAAGCCGGCACTGCTGATCCTGTTCCTTTGCCACGTGGAGGTTTGGGTGTTACCTTCATCCTTCATTTCATTGGGTAACCTCATCCCATGTACAGGTCCGGTAAATTGAGGAAAACCCTCCCCAGAGCCGTTATTTACACCAGTGTTAATTTTCACAACGCAAGTAGGTGTGAAAACACTGCATGGCTAAAATTAGCAACGGTTTTGCTTGTAGCATAATCACTACAGGGCTAAAATTAGCAACGGTTTTCTTACAACCCATTTGCTGAATTGTCCATCAATTTGCTGTTAAATGTATATATCCCATAAGATAGATTAGTGTATGCTCTTGAATCATACATGGAGAATAGTGAATCATACAGGTGATTGCCATGAAATCACATATAAATAAGCTTTTTCTATAGACTTTGCCTCTGTGCTCCTCCATTTCACCCAGTAAGCAGTGAGCCCTGCAATGTTTTCACACCTACCTGCGTTGTGAAAATAAACACTGGTGTAAATAACGGCTCTGAGGAGGGTTTCCCTTCATTTCCCGGACCTGATGTACCCTTGGTACTAGATGTCATTCCCACATGTCAGCCCTGGCAGCCTGCCCCACTATATAAGGTAGCCCGTGATCGAGGACTAGTCTTGGACCAAGCCTGGCCCTGACTCCCCTCAGGCTTCCCTCTTGTGGCTTGTCTCTGCCCCCACCACTGCCCTACATGAGAGCATAGTTTATTAGAATCCTGTTGATCCAGTTCAGATCATCTAACACACACTTTAAGGCTGGTTCAGATCACCTGAGTGACTGAAGTCACCTGTCCCGAGCTTCAAACTACTCATCTTTCGCATTAATATTGTCCCGTACCACAACTTAGCTGTTGTAAGCAGGATTCCTGAAATAAATGTGTTATCTATATCCAAGCAGAACCGGTGTGTTGATGAATCTATTGACTACAATTCTATAAAGTAAGAAATGTGTAGATGGGTTCAGCATGACAAAACAGCCTCAATGTAGCGAGCCTGCCAATTCTCTACTCTGATCTGCCAAACATCATTCTATCATGAGACACTATGTTGCAACAGGCTGTTTATTACTCTCTGTCTGCCTAAGGCCATCTGTAGTAACAGACAGTGAATGTATGTATGTTGAGAAGCTTCCAGATCAAGTCTACCATTAAGACTGTGATGGGAGATTGGCACCAATACTGACGATCCATGATTCAGAATGTGAAAACATTGTTTTACACTAGATGAAACATTGAAGTAGCATGTGTCAAGAATCTTAATGAGAATAAATCACAGTTTTTGATGTCATGCCTATTGTTGTAGTTGCATGTTCTCTATGATGTGTTATCTTGTATACCTTCTTAAACTTAGGGCATGTGGGCAATCCATTTTGAAATAACTGCCCATGCAAACCTGGTGATGGCCAGAATAAGGAGAAGTTAGTACTCTACATGTCCACACTACTCATTGCAGCTATTTCTACCACAGAGCCAACTACTAGATCAACAACAGACCCTGAAACCACTAGTCAAACTACAACTACTACTACACCAACAACCACACCAACAACTACACCAACAACCACACCAACAACTACACCTACCACTACTCCTGCCACTACACCAACAATGACAACTCTCCCTACCAACACTACACCAACTACCAGTAAGATCATTTGGAGAAATTGATCTTAATTTCCTCAGTTTGTGCTTTTGTTTTTGGATTAAGTTTGGTGAAATGTGTCAATAGTATGTTTTGCAGTGACACTAAAAGTTTACATATGTATTTGGTAAGTAGGTTAATATAACATGACAAATTGATCAGTAATCACTAAAAGTTTCATGTACTCGTATTCACTGGCCAAAAGCCACCATACATGTGACCTTTTTTATTTTGGACTTACAAGGTAGTTTGGTTTTAAAAAATAAAGGTAATATTTTTAAAGAAGTATGTCACTTCTCTGAATTACAGTTTATCGTGATTGCCATGAGGCGTACACCAGAGGACAGACCACGTCGGGTGTATATACCATGTCACCTGACAACACAACATCAGTAGACGTTTACTGCGAACATGACATTTACAACGGAGGCTGGACGGTGAGAAATCCATGAGATAGAGTGAGGTCTTGTATTAAAGATTGATGAAATGATGTAATTTCAATACCAGTGTAAAAGTCTCCACTAAAGCATTGGAAATCATTGTAAAACCTTGGATTGACAAGGAAAAACAAATAATTAAAACTCCCTCGTTCATACTGTATTCCAGGTGTTCCAGCGTCGCGTAGACGGATCTCAGGACTTTTATCTGACCTGGGCCAACTACCAACATGGATTTGGGAACCCGTCCAGTGAGTATTGGGTCGGTAATGACCAGCTTCACGCCCTGACAGCAGATGGAAACCAGCAGCTGCTGGTTGAGCTACAGTATGACGGCAAGACGGCTTACGCACAGTATTCCAAGTTTGTTGTTAAAGATGCAACGGAACTCTACAAACTTGAGGTTGGAGGGTTTACAAACGGTCAAAACAACCCCGGTAAGTAAAACATCAGTATGGTCATCCCTCACTGTTTCGGACTTGAGAAATGCAATAGTTCATATAACCTGCTCAGGAGGTTGTGTGTATAACCTCCTCAGAACGTTATAGGTCAAGTCTGCCTTTAGTGGATTCGAACCTAGGCTCCCTAGTAGCAAACATGCTCTGGCCCCGGACGGGGCCAGACCGTGTTTGCAAATGTGGCCCAGAGTGGGCTAGCAGCTTAGAGCACTAGGCTTTGGTCTGGCCCCATGTGGGCTGCCCCAACCCCATCGACAGGGGGAACGATACTAAAAATAGAGTCAAATAGGGTGTATCTAATAGCAGTAACAAAATATTCATGCAGATATATGTTATTGTATGACCATTCTGTAACCATAGTTGGGTAGCTATGGGGGTGACCGTGCTCAGGTCCACAATGCATTGAATTACAGAGAACTCCCAAAGAATTTGTGAATAATATTAATATATAAGATAATGCATAGTTTGAAGATGCTGAACAGTAAAAATATAAAATATTGTGCTAATATTCTTTAATCTATGAGCCATTACTATGAAATAGTGACCATGCATTGGTACATCACTGTGCGTAGGTACATCATCTAAACTTTATAAGAAAACACTATTAATCTACACATCACCATACATAGATTTGTCACCATGTGTAGGTTCCTTATCATGCATAGGTCCATCAGAAAAATGATTATTTATGTGAAAAATATTATTTACAAGATTTGATTGTAGGGCCTATATGTTTCTATTGTTATGTCATAGTGTGTCGCAGAAAGTTAGAAAAATAGCATTATTTAAGCTTAATATAGCATATTGTTCCTGTCACATTCCATTGGTGTTGTCACTGTGCGTAGGTCCATCTTTAAAGGGCCATACATATTACAATTATTCAGATTAATGGTTCCAATCTGATGGGTATACTCCAGGTATACTCCCTTGTATAGTGGTTATAAGCTATGAGAATATTGTATATCCCACACTGGATGTTTGATTTGCGTATAACCTGAGGTTTAAACCTGGGAATTTACAGTAGTTATTGTAACATATTGTCACTCAATTATCACCCACAACCAAGAGAAGCCAGTCTACCAGTGACTCTGCACCAGTCTCTACATAGACATAAACTACTTATAACACATCTCCTATTTTTGCTTTAGGTGTGGTCAGTCCCTAAAAATGAGGAGTCATTAAGAAAAATTGTTAGTCAATCTACAATCAGTTAGAGTGTATTACCTACCTTCAACACTGTTAACTGAGTTATTTTACGAGTTGACCTCCAGTCATAATTATAGTTTATATTCCAGTAAGCATATGCCTTCCTTAGTTCTTGTTTTGAACTCTTTACAATGCTTCTGTCAAGGCTGTTCTAACATTGTGTTTCTATCTGATGTATGATTTGATGTTTCAGGAGATTCCCTGGACTACCACAATGGCAGCCCCTTCTCCACCCATGACCGGGACAATGATGCCTATGGTGGTAACTGTGCACAGTCCTCGTCAGGTGCCTGGTGGTACCACAGCTGCCACTCCTCCAACCTCAATGGGCTGTACGGTGACAACAGTACTAAAGCAGTCACCTGGTCCAGCTGGCAGGGCTGGAGCACCTCCCTGTCAGGCACCAGGATGCTGGTCAAGCCCAGATAACCACCGCAAACACACAACAGGCAACCACACTACATCTGGTACAACTAATACTGCACCTTCCAGCACAAACATCTATCTTTATTAATAACCCCAATGACTGTATGTTGACAAAAAAAATCCCTTTTGAATTTACATGAAAAGGGCGGAATTTCATAGTGGAACTAGCATTTCTTCCTGAAAAGGCCTGAAAACAATCCTTCTTTTTATGTTTTTATTTAAGTTGCAAATGGGTGAATCATGAGCAACATTGGTAAACCAATTGTTCTCAATGTAATTGGGTACATACTAGTAACATTGCTGACTCCTATGGATATGATTGATGTGGCATCTGTTAGTTTGGGAATTCTTTATGATAGAGTACTATAGCATTAGTGTATTGGTAGACTGAGTAGCTTTGTATACATTGTATAGACTATGATTGATGTAACCTAGATTATCTGCTAAAACTCCTTATACTAGAGTCCTGGTATACTAGCATGATGTCCATTGTGTATTGTCAAAATGTATTGACCATAGATGCCATTACACATTAGTTAGTCAGGAAATTGTAACCATTAAAAGGTCTGGACAGCATAACGGCTTTGCCGAGTCCAGTGACATATTATGTATTTACATAATAGCTGTATATCTTTAATAAAAACACTTTAAAAAGGAGATAGAATTGTCCAGTGTTGTCTTGTTATTTTATTCCCCCAAAGAGCAAAAAAAGTCAGCGTAGACAAGATAAGTGTAAGAATGTTAAACAAAAACTCCCAACTCCCCTTTACACAAAAGGGTGATAGGGGATTTTTGATTGAAACAATAGCTGGAACCTATAAGCAATTACACATTATTGAATATCAGTTTGTCACTTTTTGACTACTGCAATTGCATGATTATAAGTGTGTTATTTTAATTAAGCAGGTTAGCCTTCAACACTAAATTTGCTCGTTCGTATTTAGGGCTACAGGTTTCCAGAATGATGTTATGTCTATATAGCATAATGTTATTCATATCTGTCATAATGTCATCACCGGAATATATATATTATCTACCAATACCTGTGTTATGATGTGAGGATGCACTTATTGAGCCATGTGTCGTCCAGAATAAATAATAGAATATCATATTCAAACTCAATTGCTCAGCATCTTGTGTGAATATTCTAATTAGACAGAAGGATTATTTTTAAATGGTTTAAGGAAATATCAAGTCGGGTAGAGTACAACACTGAGCCTCGTATTTCCTCAAAGGTGAATAACCAGCCCCCGTATTTCCTCAAACCTCTGTATTTCGTGAAAACTTCACTTCCGATTGCGCGTAAGGATACCTAAGGTCAGCGGCTCAAATCCCCTACTGAGTGTGCGAAGCCAGGCTATACGAGATGGTCTAGTGGTAAGCGCTCTCGCCTTCCACCGTGTATTGGTAGACTGAGTAGCTTTGTATACATTGTATAGACTTTGATTGATGTAACCTAGATACT
The DNA here is from genome assembly GCA_947462335.1 of Harmothoe impar. NCBI lineage: Eukaryota > Metazoa > Annelida > Polychaeta > Phyllodocida > Polynoidae > Harmothoe > Harmothoe impar. The sequence goes on along the minus strand of OX381716.1, from coordinate 62,096,535 downwards.
TTGTTACAATTCCTTATACTAGCGTCCTGGTATATTAGCATGATGTCCATGATGTCATGTGGCTCGATACATTGTCAGAATGAATAAAGAGTAATTTCTAAACAACCTATTTTCGAATCTGGAGTTTTTCATAGCTCATGCCTATCTTAGGATAGCCAACAGCTACAGTATGCTTGAATGCAGTTCTGGCAAGTTATTTGCCAGGACTGCATTCATGCATCATGACGACCAAGAAGGCATCATGCCGTCCTTAAAGAGCCACCACTAGATAGAATTTGCAGTTGGTTTTGATTCCAAACCACACTTGTGTTAGGAGAGCAAACACCTGAGGTGGGGATTAGAAGCCCACAGAGAGGTCTTCTGATCGCTCCTCTGCTGCAGAATGTCCCACACAGAGAGGCCTTCTGATCACTCCTCTGCTGCAGAATGACACGTATGGCTGTCAGGTGGATACAGTGTCAACATGCCCCCAAGTGACTGACATCAAGACTTAGTAGTGATGAATGGCACCTGAGTGGAGAAGACTATGATATATGGGTCAACTCCTTAAGCAATGTAAAAATCAGTATAGGACTGCCAGATAAGATATTCATTACTCTAGAGGGGATATACTGTTGCTACTTCTTCATTCTCCGTATATGAATGACATCTTGGTTTTGAGGTTCTGAAACTAAAGATTGTCCTTGGGTACACAGAAATGACCATGTACTTAAAAGCTTAGAGTGTACCCTCTTTTTTCATGGGAATATTTGGCAGATTTCCTAAAACATTATCTCTCTATACTGTAAGGGAAGTGAGTCAGAGGCAGGCTGGAGTATTAAATGTTATCAATGAATGAATAAATTTCACATTATCAAGATTTGATTAACACACACACATATTAATCTATCCAAGGGAAGTGAGGCGACACAGGAACTGTTTGGGATCCGCGCCGCTGGATAGACGGCCAAAGTCCAAAATTATATAGTATGAGTATAGAACAATAACCTTAAATCATGAGTATAGAACAATAACCTTAAATCATGACAAATATAGCTTAGTCACTTAGAGCGCACCCTTATGGTGCGTCGCGTACGACGACAAGGCCTTGGAAACCAGGGAGTCTGTCGCCACCGGATTGGTGAAAGGCTTGGTGAGATACACCAATGCCGCCATGCTGGACCAATCCCCACATTGTCTTATATCCTCCAAGGAGAGGCCCAGATTGTACATGTACAATGCGCCTGTGCGTCGTAAGGAGTGGCAACCCACCCTCTTAGACTCCAGACCCGAGCGGTCTAGCAGGGACTTGAGAAAGGATAACAGTTTGCTGTTGGTCAAAGGCTTCGGGGTCCCAGATCCCACCAGCATGAAGGCTGGGCTGTTTGGATCTGAGCTTGGCAAGTCCATGAAATGCTTCCGGACCCAAGTCACCGCGCACACTGGGGAACCCCCAGCTACAGTGACAGGGACTCAGTGGATCTTTTGGCAGTACTGAATGGTTTTTGGAGCTGGACACTTTTATCTCTAGCCCTCAGTCATGGAAGACCACGGCTCCTCTACGCAGGTATTGACCCTGCAAAGCACTGGAGTCCGGGACAAGATTACTCTTCCTTAGAAGGCCTCTGAAGGCCAAGGTGATGCATGCCCACATAGTGATCTCGTTCGGATTTGAAAGGTCCAGGCTGTTAAACATCAAGTGTAAGTCCTCCAGGAATAAAGTAAGGCGGTGAGGTTCTGAGTCGCCCGAAGCCCGGCAGATACCTGACATTGTCATAGCAAAGGTAAACTCGAACCTGAGGTAGAGCACATCATGGCTAAATAGTTATTAAGGCTGATCACAGCGCTGATGTAGTTCTGGATAGTAGAATATTTCAAAGATTTAGAAAGGTACACCGCGTAACGGCACATGACTTTAAGCTTGGTGGGTACCGGGGTGGCGCCAGCTAGAGCACAGAACCCGAAGAACTTCTTTCACTGGGAAGTTTTCGTTTTCCAGGTGGAGGCCGACCATGCCATCGACCTCAACTCCGCAGCCCTGATGTCCAGTTCCCTGACAAACTGGTTTGTTTTTACAACATAAATGGAAAGGAATGTCATTAAAGCATTAGGCTCTGGACACTGCATCGGCAACAACATTCTTGTAACCCGGCAAGAAAGCCCCCACTAGATGGCAATTAAATATCACAGTGTCCCAGAAAATGAGGCGAAGGATGTCCATAGACCTGCTATTGTCACTCTTGCCCGTATTCAAAGCGGCCACCACCTGGGTGTTGTCTGTCACGCATTCTACGCGTGTGTCGCGCCACTCTCCCCCCCATCTCCTTAACGCAATGAGGATAGGATATAACTCCTGCATGTTAAAGTTAGAAGGGATGTGCATATCCGGCTTAGAAGCACAATGACTGTGAAGATCTCTCGGGTCCTTCCAACTCTTATACCACGAGCCGGCGGCCCAGTCGTCGCCGTACACAGCCCCCCACCCGACCGTGGTAGCTGCATCGGTGTGAATGACTGCCTTGTTCATTGGGCCCGGTTTGATGATCTTAGCTTCCCCGTTAAACCACGCTGCGAAGTTTGACCACCACAGGAGGTCCTGGCGGAACAACCTCGATAGCGAAACACATCGCTTGCTGGGGGTAAAATGCGAAAGCATTTTGATGACTCAATGACTGAAGGTCCTGCCCCCCTACCTAGCGTGCTGCAATGGGCTAGAACCCCACATAGGCGCTGCAGCTGCTTCCCTGGTGCCCGCAGGCGACCTGAGAAGAAGTCTATTTCCTAGTGTACGCTGGCTTCGTGGGGCAGACGAAGCTTCATTTCGATGCAGTCTAACTCCACTCCCAGATAGGTCTGGATTTGGGGCGGTGACCTGACCTTTTTATAAGAAATATAGAAACCCAACCTCCTCAAAACACTATGGAGGTAAAGCTGAGCCGTCTGGCATTCGTTGAAGTCGCGACCCATCACTAGAAAGTCATCAAGGTGATTAGCACAAAAGAAACCTTGTCCCTCCATATGACGTGAGACCGCATCGGTGATGCGAGTGAACACACTGGGAGACATCCTGGTCCTGAAGGCCAAGAAATTGTCCTCTATAAAGCACGGGGTACCGTCTATGCCCCACTGCAAACCTTGAAACTTCCTGTCACTCTCTCTTATCAGAATTGACCTATAAGCACTAGTAATGTCTGTGACTGCCATAAAGCAGTAAGGCTGCATAACTCCGGAAACCGTATCTATGGTTTTATACTTGAAGGTTTGAAAGGTTGATTCCATAAAGGAATTGATGGATGCCCCTAGCGGGCAGCTAGCATCCGTGATAGGCCTATATGAGCCCCCTTTTTTCTCAACGGCACCGAGGGCATGGATGCAGTGTGGGGTACTCGGCACCAACAATAACTTGCCACTACTCAACTCTTCGAGAATAATCTCGCTAATCTCATCCTTGGCTGAGACAGTCGCAGACTTATAGTTTGTACACAAATAGGGGTGAATCACAGCGCCTGGGTCAACCAATTTAAAACTGTGGGTTAAACTGTCCAACAAAAAATGTGCGTCTGGGTCGGGGGCGGCTACACCATGTCCCGACAGGATCTCCCTCCTGGCAAATAAGTTCATCTGTGATCACACACCCCCCACAAAGTGGGTCTCCTTGACATCCCATAATGGAAGGTAGTCAGAATACATGTTACGCAAATCATCTACACTCGCACATACACAAATAGCATCACAATCTACACTGATGTCCCAGGTCTGCGCGTGCACTCGGCTCGGCTCTGCACTGATGGCTGAGTCACATGGTCACATATGATGACCGGGGTTGCCCTGTTGGGCATGAGGGGGACCTTGAGGTGAGAAACCACTCCCATATCCTAGAGGGGGGTTAACCATCATCTGAGCCTGGTTGCCATAGAAACCGCTAGGTTGGCTCCTGCAGTATCTACCTTTATGGGCCCCCGGCAGTTGCTGCATATATATGTTTTTTTTTGTTGCAAGGATTGTAATCGCACATGTCGCGGAAGTTCCACTGCCCACATATATCCGGGAGATACAGTCCTCCTTTGTTGCTGGAGCCCTGTCCCCCTTTGTTGGCCCCCCGACTATTATTGCGTGCCTCCTCCCGGGCCAGCGCTCTGCGTACTGGTCCAGTGTTATCCGCTCCCAGGCAGTCGTGGCGGGCATCCTCATCGCATGCTACAAAATCTGTGAGATCACCTTCTATAACCTTGGTGGAGACCTTGAACTCATACTTAGCCAGAGTGTCAGCCTCATAAGCCTTGGACAAGCCCCTCTTAGTGATGAACTTCATATGGGCAGAGTAGCCCCTGGCCGAAATTCACCTTTAATGATACACTCGTGCACACATGTCATACCAAACACAAGCTCATTGTAGGACATCTACTTATAATCCTTGTCTACATCCAGGTGGTAATCAGGTCTGATTTTCTCCCTAGACCTTTTCCTCCTACTATACCTAGCATAACCCCTCAGCTCATCACAGAGATAATCTGACAAACCTTGGTGCTCACGGGGTCCCAGGAGAGCAGCATCAAAGTCTGGGGAGAGTAGCCCCAGAGACTGGTGTGACAGCCCAGCCCTCTGTAGCCCAACCTGGATGGTGGCTGAAGCAGAGGACGGGTACAGAGGCTGAGGCCTCTGCTGCTGTTGCTGCTGTTGAAACGGCTGTTGCCGCTGTTAATATGGCTGCTGCTGCTGTTGATGAGCTTGTTAGTGCTGGGATTGCTGCTGCTGCTGTACCCTGAGCAGGTAAGACTGGTAAGAAGTGTCGGCACTGCCATTTGAATACACACCACCAACCTGTCCTAGCTCATCACGGGCGTCCTCTCGGTCTCCACGGCCCGCCTCTCGCTCTGCGCGGTCATCCGCGGTAGAAGGGGCTACCCCCAGCAGTTTAGAATCATATTCACCCTCCTGGCGGTATTTATTGGCTGAGAAACGATGAAATTCTGCTTGCAAGCTTCCCTTGGCCAAGAAACCGGAAGGAAACGAGTGGGCGCCGCCATCTTTGTTGTCGTCCGCGGCAGCGTTCGAGTCTGCACCCAGGTGAGTAGAAGTCGTTGCTGGTCCCCGGGTGTCCGAGTGCCGCCCGCCAGCAACCAGCCGCGAGTTCGGGCCCTGGTCGCTCACTGCAGTGCTTTTCCGACCCTAGAAAGCCTCCACGCCGTCTGCCAGGTACGTGTCCTTTTCGACCCGGTTATTGCTTGCTCTGAGACTGGCTAGTTCCATCTCCGCCTCTTTTAACCTCTGAGTCCGCTTTAAGTCTGCTTCACGGGCTCTCTCTTTGATGGTGAGATATTCAATCTTGTCCAACGCCTGTTGTAGCTCTACATCCCGGGCTGCGCTGTACTCCGCGGCCTGCTCGCTGTGTTGGCGGGCAGTACCACCCGGGGGTGCCCGCGAGGCAGAGCTGCCCAGGCCGGTCTCCTGCCGGCCCTAGGAGCCGCCATTGTCATCCCGTGCCGGCGAGAACTTTCTAGGTGTGCCTTATATCAGGGTTAGGGGCCTCACACTTCGAGCATTTGGCTCGATTTCCATGGTACTCTTGACCACAAAAGCATATAGTCATTTTGAGGCGATATAGAGGCGATGTGGAGGTGATGCACTAGAAAAAATAAATTGATGTGTCCATGTTTGAAAGTAGAAGCCAGCAGTGACGTCACGGCGTCACGGCGGGAAAGCTGGTATTCCCCCTGGTGATCAATACTATATATTTACACATTTCATAATGTGAAATACAATATTGAGTAATAGTCGAAAACAATAATGATATCAAAATTGAAGGATGGGTGGAAGGTAAAATTCGTGATGTATGTCGGTTGTACAACGCTGTAATGGATGATGACTGGTGGTCATGTGATGAGGGTGGTGGAAAAAAGGTATACCGTATCCAATGTAATAAGCGCCCTCCCCCTAATAAGTGTCCACCTGCTAATACTAAAACTACCATGAAAATTATTTCATAAGCGCCCAGGGTGGTTATTACATAGAATATGGTAGGTCACAAACGTGGAAGTAAATGGCGCCATGATTGGGTTATATTTCTTATGTAATAAAAATGGCTAAAATGGTGGGGGGAAAATCACAGGTGTTTGCAAAAGCCGTCTGGATAGAATAGTACATGTTTTATGCTATGTAAAGGGTTAGGGAATTTCTAAGCCATGCACAAAGTGGTGTGGCCAAAGGTTGAATTCCAAAACAGGGCAAAATAGGATTACCTGTGGATAAAAGTGTCTTTCTTGAGATTTTCATGGTCATGCCCATAATGCAGACTACTACATTGTGTGTGAGGAATTGTTTAATAAGGCCAGGGCTAGGACTATGGTCAGCAGACCTTGTGGATGGCTGATTTTGTGCATTATGGTACATAGAAACATAGAGGACTAATAATTACTTTTCACATAGTATTTAATGATGTAAGTTGGCACCAGGTGGTGGTGTAGGTGTGATATGGTACACTTTCCAGCAGAGGGAGATAATGCGCCAGTGTGAATGTGATACCATACACCGTTAACAAATGATAAAGTAATAAAACTATAAAAATGGTGGAGCTATTAATCTGTATCTGACATAATATTGGTGAATCAATACACTTTGCTTACTGTTAGACCTCAGTCAGATCACTAGAGTGGCATATAGTATGGGCCCAAAGTCAATATGTGGCTTTCCAGTAAATAGAAATACATCATTTTATGTCAATATAATGTGTTTAACGTTTTTTAACGTTTTGCCGTGATAGGGAATAGAGAAACCTTACATAACTACGGTACTACTTCTGTCAACCGTATGGCTGTGTCTCCCAACCTTGGGCCAATGTTTTTGTCTCTGACCGGGTGCCATCTCTGACCAGGTGCTGTCTCTGACCAGGTGCCATCTCTGACCGGCTTGGCTTGATAAGGTCAAAGTACCAACATCAAGAGGCTAGTTATAATCATAATTATGATTATATAACAACCGCCATAACGTTTTTATAAATCCTTATATGTATGAGTATAATTCTTTTTAAAACACCTTTTTTCTGGTCAGAGACGGCACCTGGTCAGAGACGGCACCTGGTTAGAGACGGCACCCGGTCAGAGACAAAAACATTGGCCCAAGGTCGTGACACACAGCCTTATATTATGGCCCTACTGTAACATGTGTTTGGTCATAGCAGTGCCATCTAGTTATTAATATATAAACTACCTAGTCTACCATCATCTTTAGACCTCAGACAGTGCCACATGTCTATACCCAAAAACACAATATGGCCACCTAGGGTTGAGAGATGAGGAGCAGCAAGCTCTGCTATACCTTGTGCTATATACAGGCATCTACAAGTATGAGCATGCTGCTCAGTTTAAGCCTGTAGTTGTTGCAGTTAAACATCACAATATACTAGGACTGTGTCTCACGACCTTGGGCCAATGTTTTTGTCTCTGACCGGGTGCCGTCTCTGACCAGGTGCCTTCTCTGACCAGGTGCCATCTCTGACCAGGTGCCGTCTCTGACCAGGTGTCAGAAAAAAGGTGTTTTAAAAAGTATTATACTCATATGTATAAGGATTTGTAAAAACGTTATGGTGGTTGTTATATAATTATTATCATAATTATAATTAGCATCATACTGTTGGTATTTTGACCTTATCAAGCCAAGGCGGTCAGAGATGGCACCCGGTCAGAGATGTCACCTGGTCAGGGAGGGCACCTGGTCAGAGACGGCACCCGGTCAGAGACAAAAACATTGGCCCAAGGTCGTGAGACACAGTCCTAGTATATTGTGATGTTTAACTGCAACAACTACAGGCTTAAACTGAGCAGCATGCTCATGGCTGTCACATGGCTGTCATGTAATTATTCTTCCTCTATGTTTCTATGTACCATAATGCACAAAATCAGCCATCCACAAGGTCTGCTGACCATAGTCCTAGCCCTGGCCTTATTGAACAATTCCTCACACACAATGTAGTTGTCTGCATGATGGGCATGACCATGAAAATCTCAAGAAAGACACTTTTATCCACAGGTAATCCTATTTTGCCCTGTTTTGGAATTCAACCTTTGGCCACACCACTTTGTGCATGGCTTAGAAATTCCCTAACCCTTTACATAGCATAAAACATGTGCTATTCTATCCAGATGGTTTTTGCAAACACCTGTGATTTTCCCCCCACCATTTTAGCCATTTTTATTACATAAGAAATATAACCCAATCATGGCGCCATTTACTTCCACGTTTGTGACCTACCATATTCTATGTAATAACCACCCTGGGCGCTTATGAAATAATTTTCATGGTAGTTTTAGTACTAGCAGGTGGACACTTATTAGGGGGAGGGCGCTTATTACATTGGATACGGTATACCATTTTTCCACCACCCTCATCACATGACCACCAGTCATCATCCATTACAGCGTTGTACAACCGACATACATCACGAATTTTACCTCCCACCCACCCTTCAATTTTGATATCATTATTGTTTTCGACTATTACTCAATATTGTATTTCACATCATGAAATGTGTAAATATATAGTATTGATCACCAGGGGGAGTACCAGCTTTCCGGCCGTGACGCCCTGACGTCACTGCTGGCTCCTACTTTCAAACATGGACACATCAATTTATTTTTTCTAGTGCATTGCCTCTACATCGCCTCAATATCGCCTCAAAATGACTATATGCTTTTGTGGTCAAGAGTACCATGGAAATCGAGCCAAATGCTCGAAGTGTGAGGCCCCTAACCCTGATATAAGGCACACCTAGAAAGTCCTCGCCCGCACAGGACGACAATGGCGGCTCCTAGCGCCGGCAGGAGACCGGCCGGGGCAGCTCTGCCTCGCCGGCACCCCCGGGTGGTACTGCCCGCCAACACAGCGAGCAGGCCGCGGAGTACAGCGCAGCCCGGGATGTAGAGCTACAACAGGCGTTGGACAAGATTGAATCTCTCACCATCAAAGAGAGAGCCCGTGAAGCAGACTTAAAGCGGACTCAGAGGTTAAAAGAGGCGGAGATGGAACTAGCCAGCCTCAGAGCAAGCAATAACCGGGTCGAAAAGGACACGTACCTGGCAGACGGCGTGGAGGCGTTCGAGGGTTGGAAAAGCACTGCAGTGAGTGACCAGGGCCCGAACTCGCGGCTGGTTGCCGGCGGGCGGCACTCGGACACCCGGGGACCAGCAACGACTTCTACTCACCTGGGTGCAGACTCGAACGCTGCCGCGGACTACAACAAAGATGGCGGCGCCCACTCTTTTCCTTCCGGTTTCTTGGCCGAGGGAAGCTTGCAAGCAGAATTTCATCGTTTCTTAGCCAATAAATACCGCCAGGAGGTGAATATGATTCTAAACTGCTGGGGGTAGCCCCTTCTACCGCGGATGACCGCGCAGAGCGAGAGGCGGGCCGTGGAGACCGAGAGGACGCCCGTGATGAGCTAGGACAGGTTGGTGGTGTGTACTCAAATGGCAGTGCCGACACTTCTTACCAGTCTTACCTGCTCAGGGTACAACAGCAGCAGCAATCCCAGCACCAACAAGCTCATCACCAGCAGCAGCAGCCATATTAACAGTGGCAACAGCCGTCTCAACAGCAGCAACAGCAGCAGAGGCCTCAGCCTCTGTACCCGTCCTCTGCTTCAGCCACCATCCAGGTTGGGCTACAGAGGGCTGGGCTGTCACACCAGTCTCTGGGGCTACTCTCCCCAGACTTTGATGCTGCTCTCCTGGGACCCCATGAGCACCAAGGTTTGTCAGATTATCTCTGTGATGAGCTGAGGGGTTATGCTAGGTATAGTAGGAGGAAAAGGTCTAGGGAGAAAATCAGACCTGATTACCACCTGGATGTAGACAAGGATTATAAGCAGATGTCCTACAATAAGCTTGTGTTTGGTATGACATGTGTGCACGAGTGTATCATTAAAGGTGAATTTTGGCCAGGGGCTACTCTGCCCATATGAAGTTCATCACTAAGAGGGGCTTGTCCAAGGCTTATGAGGCTGACACTCTGGCTAAGTATGAGTTCAAGGTCTCCACCAAGGTTATAGAAGGTGATCTCACAGATTTTGTAGCATGCGATGAGGATGCCCGCCACGACTGCCTGGGAGCGGATAACACTGGACCAGTCCACAGAGCGCTGGCCCGGGAGGAGGCACGCAATAATAGTCGGGGGGCCAACAAAGGGGGACGGGGCTCCGGCAACAAAGGAGGACTGTCCCCCCCGGATATATGTGGGCAGTGGAACTTCCGCGACATGTGCGATTACAATCCTTGCAACAAAAAACATATATATGCAGCAACTGCCGGGGGGCCCATAAAGGTAGATACTGCAGGAGCCAACCTAGCGGTTTCTATGGCAACCAGGTTCAGATGATGGTTAACCCCCCTCTAGGATATGGGAGTGGTTTCTCACCTCAAGGTCCCCCTCATGCCCAACAGGGCAACCCCGGTCATCATATGTGACCATGTGACTCAGCCGTCAGTGCAGAGCCGAGCCGAGTGCACGGGTCCACCTTAGCTGTCAGTGCGGAGCCGAGCCAAGTGCACGCGCAGACCTGGGACATCAGTGTAGATTGTGATGCTATTTGTGTATGTGCGAGTGTAGATGATTTGCGTAACATGTACTCTGACTACCTTCCATTATGGGATGTCAAGGAGACCCACTTTGTGGGGTGTGTGCGATCACAGATGAACTTATGTGCCTGGAGGGAGATGCTGTCGGGACATGGTGTAGCCGCCCCCGACCCAGACGCACATTTTTTGTTGGACAGTTTAACCCACGGTTTCAAATTGGTTGACCCAGGCGCTGTGATTCACCCCTATTTGTGTACAAACTATAAGTCTGCGACTGTCTCAGCCAAGAATGAGATTAGCGAGATTATTCTCGAAGAGTTGTGTAGTGGCAAGTTATTGTTGGTGCCGAGTACCCCACACTGCATCCATGCCCTCGGTGCCGTTGAGAAAAAAGGGGGCTCATATAGGCCTATCACGGATGCTAGCTGCCCGCTAGGGGCATCCATCAATTCCTTTACGGAATCAACCTTTCAAACCTTCAAGTATAAAACCATAGATGCGGTTTCCTCATATTTGCTTTATGGCAGTCACAGACATTACTAGTGCTTATAGGTCAATTCTGATAAGAGAGAGTGACAGGAAGTTTCAAGGTTTGCAGTGGGACATAGACGGTACCCCATGCTTTATAGAGGACAATTTCTTGGCCTTCAGGACCAGGATGTCTCCCAGTGTGTTCACTCGCATCACCGATGCGGTCTCACGTCATATGGAGGGACAAGGTTTCTTTTGTGCTAATTACCTTGATGACTTTCTAGTGATGGGTCGCGACTTCAACGAATGCCAGACGGCTCAGCTTTACCTCCATAGTGTTTTGAGGAGGTTGGGTTTCTATATTTCTTATAAAAAGGTCAGGTCACCGCCCCAAATCCAGACCTATCTGGGAGTGGAGTTAGACTCCATCGAAATGAAGCTTCGTCTGCCCCACGAAGCGAGCGTACACTAGGAAATAGACTTCTTCTCAGGTCGCCTGCGGGCGCCAGGGAAGCAGCTGCAGCGCCTATGTTGGGTTCTAGCCCATTGCAGCACGCTAGGTAGGGGGGCAGGACCTTCAGTCATTGAGTCATCAAAATGCTTTCGCATTTTACCCCCAGCAAGCGATATGTTTCGCTATCGAGGTCTTTCCGCCAGGACCTCCTGTGGTGGTCAAACTTCGCAGCGTGGTTTAACGGGGAAGCTAAGATCATCAAACCGGGCCCAATGAACAAGGCAGTCATTCACACCGATGCAGCTACCACGGTCAGGTGGGGGGCTGTGTACGGCGACGACTGGGCCGCCGGCTCGTGGTATAAGAGTTGGAAGGACCCGAGAGATCTTCACAGTCATTGTGCTTCTAAGCCGGATATGCACATCCCTTCTAACATTAACATACAGGAGTTATATCCTATCCTCATGGCGTTAAGGAGATGGGGGGGAGAGTGGCGCGACACACGCGTAGAATGCGTGACAGACAACACCCAGGTGGTGGCCGCTTTGAATACGGGCAAGAGTGACAACATCCCCCCCCCCCCCGTTGTTAAAATATGACCACTCCCTAACTCACTGTAAGGCATTACATCTATTCGTTTTCATGATGTATTCAAGCTCCATGCCAACCTAATGCTATTGATATACTGTCAGAAAGGTTGGCATGATGCATGAATACAGCTTGTCAGGTAGACTGGCTGCATTCATGACATGACACAACAATCATGACAACAAAGTTTTAGCAGTATGCAGCCCCTAAAGGGTTGATACTCACAGCACAGACTCCAGTCAAAACAACTGGTTTAATTATGGACTCACCACTCCGCTCCCTAATGGTATACAGTGAGTGGTCTACATGGCACCATATGCAGTGAGGCTTGTTTCAGGTCACCTGACCGTGCTTAGCAAAACAGCAAGGACCCTATACGCTTCTTGAAAACAGGGCTGACCCTGCATTTTCCCTATGCAGTTTTAAAGAAATTGTCACATTTTTACACTTTTTGTGCGTCAATTATAGTTTTAACACAAAGGCTGATTGGTAGTTTCATGGTTAAAAATGAAATATGATAACTAGGCTACATGGTACATGGAGGTTTATGCAACTTTAAAAACATTTTCCCATTTCCATACTATTTTTGGTTAATTTCAGGGTTTATATTTACAGACTGGCTAATACTTTCAATTTTAAAAGAAAAAAAAATCAAAAAAAGAAATATCCAACCTACGAAACTTAGCCTTTGCTCCCGCACTGCCTGAATCAATTTTTTTTTGAATTTGGCCTAATTGGTGGCACATATTTCATATTTCCACACAATTTTTGGTCAATTTTAAAATGTATATACAGGCTGGCTTGTACTTTCAATTTTTAAAAAAAAAGATTTTTTTAAAGGATTTATACAGGCTGGCTAGTGCTTTAAATTTTTAAAAAGTTAAAAAAAAGAATCCAACCTTCTGACCCTAGCCCATTCTTTGCGAAAACTTTTTCATCCCACAGGACATTCGGTCCTGCAAATTTTCAATGTTGAAGGACATTTTTAGAGGACCGGATAGCCACATATCTGATAATTTCTGCATTTTAAGTATAGAAGAGTTTTGTCCATAAAAATACATTTTAGTTGTAATCATTTATGGCCAAATCAGGTTAGATATATACTTTTACGCAGTATATTGACTTACATATTACAGCTTTAGAACCCCACTGAATTTGTCTAGTTCAGAAAGGCCCAAAATGTGACTGGACATTCGGTCCTGCTATGCCTGTAAAGCTGCTGGACCAGCAGCATTTTAGAAGGACATTGCCACTGTCCTGCATGTTTTCACAAAGACTGCTAGCCTTTGCTGCCATGCTACCTGAAACACACCTTTCTCTACATTTAGCCTGAGTGAGGAGGCTCCGACACCTGCCCCAGGTGAGGTGTCCTGCATCTCATTACTCCAGGTGCCACAGGAATGCAGCGTGTCCCCCTGCAGGGTCGGCACTCCCCACACTGCCAACACGCGCCTCTCACACGTCTTAACACTCTAAGGATGACATAATGCATCATGCCAACAACAGCATGATGCATTAATGCATTATGCCGTCTTCAATCCTTAAGGGTGGCATAATGCATTAATGCATCATGCCCTTGGTCATCATGATGCATGAATGCAGCCCTGGTGTGTAAATCGCCAGTGCTACATTCAAACATCTATGTACTATGCCGTCCTTAACCATTTTAGGAGGGCATTAATGCATCATTCCCTTGGTCATGCAGTGCTGCATCTAAGCATCATGCTGGCCCTTCCAGAGTGTATCAACCCCATCACATATGCATGATGCTTAAATGCAGTCCTGGCAAGTTACTCACCAGGGGTGCATTCAAGCATCATGCCAACAATTTAATGGGGCATTATGTACTCTACCATCCTTAAAGGGTTAGTCTAGGTGCTAAGTATAGATGCTGGGGGGCTGAGGGGCATCCAAGAGGTCTGTGATGCTTAGTTGGAAATGATTGCCATATCACCTGGAACTGTATGTCACACAGGACACACCCATCATGCTGTGTACCTGGTGTACAGTCTGTGTTCTACGTATCGTGTCATATCCTGACTTTATGAGGAGTTAGTTAAGGCAGGAGGATTCTACCGGTGGTGGTCAGCGTAACGTGTTCAGTATATAACAACACAGACAGACTACTCAGTTACTGTGCGGGATCCAACAGCGGCTATTTACCAAGAAGGTAAGGACTCCTGATTGTAAATCACTACTTACTGTTAAAGTGCACCTGCCCTTATACACCGGAAATAAATAGCTGTTAGTTTCAATGTCATTGCCCCGCCCCCTGCTCCCTCCCTGCTCCCTCCCTGCCTGCCTCCCTCCCTCACCCTGCCTTCCTCCTTCCCTCCCTCCCTCCTTCCGTCCCTCCTTACTACCTTACTACCTTCCTAACTCCCTCCCTGCCTGGCTGCTTCCCTCCACCCTGCCTTCCTGCCTCTTTAACTTCCTCTCTCCCTGTCTTCCCTTCCTGCCTGCCTGCCTGACTGACTCCCTGCCTGCCTGCCTGCCTCCCTCCTTCCTTCCTTCCTTCCTTCCTTCCCTTTCTTCCTCCCTCCCTCCCTTCCTCCCTCCCTGACTCCCTCCCTCCCTCCCTGACTCCCTCCCTCCCTCTCCCTCCCTCCCTCCCTCTCTCCCTCCCTGCCTTACTACCTTACTGCCTCCCTCCCTGCTCCCTCCTTGCCTGCCTCCCTCCCTCACCCTGCCTTCCACCTTCCCTCCCTCCCTCCTTCCGTCCCTCCTTACTACCTTACTACCTTCCGAACTCCCTCCCTGCCTGCTTGCTTGCCTCCTTCCATCCCTCCCTCCATGCCCGTCTCCCTCCCTGATTTCTCCCGTCCTTCCTGCCTCTTTAATTTTCTCCCTCCCTGCCTCCCCTGCCTCCCTCCCTGCCTGACTCCCTCCATGCTTCCTCCTGTCCTTCCCTACCTCTCTCCCTCCCTGCCTGCCTGCCTGCCTCTCCTTCCTGCCTGCCTGCAGGGAGTCTGCCCCCTTTTTGCTACCCTCCCGCTGCCTACCTGCCTTGCTGTCTACCTTGCTGTCTATCTGCCTGTCTGACTCCCTCTATCCATCTCTTCATATGGAAATCCCTACTAACCTTTAGGTGCACCTGCTCTTATAGACTATGTATAAATAGTCGTTAGTTTTAATACCATTATCTACTTCCCTGCCTGCTGCCTAGCTGTCTGTCTTTTTGCCTTCCTCCGTCCGTCCGTCTGTCCGTCCGTCCCTCCCTCCCTCCCTCCCTCCCTCCCTCTCTTTATCCCTACCCTCCGCCAGCCTGCCTGTCTCCCCCTTTCAGTCCCTGCCTTCCTGCCTCTTCGCCTTCCTGCTTCCTGCCTTTCTCCATCCCTGCTTTCCTTGCTTTCTGCCTCGCTTGTTTCCCTCCCTCCCTCTCTCCCTCCCTCTGTCCCTCCCCTCGTCCGTCCGTCCGTCCTGACTCCCTCCCTCCCTACCAACCTCTCTACCATACTGCCTGCCTGCTCCTCCCTCTCCTCCCTGCCTCCCTGCCCCCTGCCTCCCTGACACCCTCCATCCATCCCTTCCTGCCTGCCTCCCTCCTTCGCTTCCTTTCTGCCTGCCTCCCTCGTTGTCTCCCTTCCTCTCTCCCTCCCTCAACCTGTCTTGTGTTTCCCTGCATTTCTCCTGCTTCCCCACCTGCCTTCCAGCTTAGTTCCCTGACTGCCTTCTGCCTACCTACCTGCCTCCCTTTTGCTTCCCTCCCTCCTGAAACAAAATCAGAGACTGAGCTGATAACCAGCTGGCCACTATGGAGAGTAATATCATTATACAGACCCCTACAGTAAGAACAAGTCAGTGTTCATGAACATGCGCTATGCTTCTATTCGACAATCCCCACTTCAAAAGTGATCCTTTTTCTATATCACAGCGGGCATGGAGAACAAAGCATTTCACACCTCTTGTATACTGCATACAGCGAGTGTTATGAATAAGTCACTGTGTCTAGGGTACAGTGTGGTACTTGTCCTATAACTACTACATAATACATAGATATGCAATCTTGTTCTACAGCAATCCACCACCATGAAGCCAGCCGGGGGTTACATCAACCACGGTCAGGACACAAGCATGGATTACAACAACTACAGCACTGTAGATGTAGACGTGGTGATACCTAAGGACGGCCACACGTATGAAGAACTGAAGTCTGTCCAGCCGCCCTCAGGGAAGGCCAGCCCTGAGCTGAACGGTGGCAGTTACAGACGGCCATCCACACCCCCTACAGCTACAGCTAAACGGTCTGCTCGTAGAGGCACCTGCTGGGGCTGGATTCTGCTCATTGCTGTACTTCTGCTACTGGCTGCAGTCATTGCAATACTTGTATTCTTGATTCCCATTCTGTTGTGTGAGTCTTTTTCTTTGACATTATTTACATGTAAAATTTAAATGGTATGCAAACATTCTAACATTATTTATACCTCAAAAGCTACTTCAAGCTACCAGTCATATTTCTATGTGGTCCCTTTAACATTGTTCACTCTTATACGTACATGAACAAAAGTGATTAAGTAAATTCTTGCGTATGTAAGCCTAGCTCCAGTATAAGCTGCACCCCGACTTTGGGCCAATCCTATAAACAACATTAAAGATCTGATAATGGTGACTTTAGTGATTTATCATAGTAGCAAAAACTTAGATATAAGCTGCACCCTGACATTAGGCTGATCCTATGAGCCTAAATCTGCCTCGCATACAAGCCACAGGTTCTATGCGAGAATCTATGGTACCAATAATTACGGGCTTAGCGAATATGATTTTGCATACATTCACTGATTTTATATTGATATCATTGTGATATCTTACCATACATGATAAAAACACAAGATGGTGCCACACACCGCCGTTCTCACACAATGTATTACAGTAAGGCACAAAGCCTCCAGGGGACCGGGGACCCTCAGCCATGTTTAGATAGTGCTTATATAATTGTGGGGGTCGTGAAAGTATGAAGCACAGGTTCCAAATTCGGTTTGAATGCAACAGGGTTTTTTATTCAGGCTTTATTCAAACAGGTAGGAATATCATCAACTGTATGAATTAGTTTCTATGTATGAACACGGCCACTTAGAGCAAGCGAACAAAGAAGTTTCAGCATAGGCTGGTTCAAAGTATATAGGAAAGGGTGTAGGGGCCCTTTAGTCTGAGCTCGTCCTGGGACAAACTCCCGCAGGTAGCAGAGCACAGCACCTTATAAAGGGGTGTTGCGTTTGGCAC
Source organism: Harmothoe impar (assembly GCA_947462335.1). Classification (NCBI taxonomy): domain Eukaryota; kingdom Metazoa; phylum Annelida; class Polychaeta; order Phyllodocida; family Polynoidae; genus Harmothoe; species Harmothoe impar. The sequence continues at coordinate 62,079,255 of OX381716.1, read as the reverse complement.
CACTGGAAGTCCAGTGGCGGTAGGGCAGAGCAGACAGATGCTGCCACTCAGGTCAGCCATATCACACTTTAGCACCGGATTGAAAACACGGATCCTGAAGCAATGAAACGAAGCCATTTTGAGTCTGCTTTTTCCTATATTCAGAGGCTAGCCCCACAGGGGTTAATCATTTAATTTTTTTCCTGAATAAATTTCCATTAATTCCCTTATATATCATCATACTTTGGCTCCGGCTGACTTCAGAAAATAGCCCTTTTTAGGCCCTTTTTTTCCTATTGAAAGAAGCTAGCCCCACAGGGGTTAATCATTATAATTTTTTCCTGAATAAATTTCCATTCATTCCCTTATATATCATCGCACTTTGGCCCCGGCTGACTTCAGAAAATAGCCCTTTTTAGGCTCTTTTTTTCCTATAGAAAGAAGCTGGCCCCGCAGGGGTTAATCATTGTAATTTTTTATGAATAAATTTCCCTTATATATTATCGCATTTTGGCCCCGGCTGGCTTCATATAATAACCATTTTTAGGCATTTTTGCCATTATTCTGTTTATTGGGTTTATTTTTCACTGAATACGGGGCATATCCTTCTGGCATATGTAAGTCTAATAGGCCCCTTATTCAGGGAAATACCTAACCACCAGATAATTGTGTGTCAATGCAACACCATGGGTGCTACCATCTGTTGATATCCTGAACCCAAAATACACCAGGATATTGGCACCGCTACATATTGTTACTTGTTGAAGTGAGGCTCCCCATGTCTCCCCTCATCCAACCTTCCTAGTAATCCACTCTCTGTCCCGGTGTCTATACCTTACCACATATTACTGCCACCTGTCACCACCAGCCCCTTAGTGTAGAGCCCCACACCAGAGGTTTTGGGATCAGGTTACAAGAGGATAAAGTTTATCCACTATCAATCTGGTAGACGCTAGACTGTTTACCGTAAAACCTCGCGTATAAGCCTAACTCATGTATAAGCTGCACCCCGACTTTGAGCCGATCCATAAGCCGCACCAGTGATCTGAATAGGGTGGCTTTAATACTGTACTATAGGAGCAAAAACTCGTGAAAAAGCCACACCTGGACTCTGTGCCGATCCTATAAGCCGCACCAGCGATCTGACTCGCGTACTAGCTGCGGCTTATACGCGAGGTTTTACGGTACTGGATTTACATGTGTTGTTTTTCTCTCATTTCAAATCATCCACAAAACTGCAGCGTGTGGCCTCCCTCCCCAAGATGCCCATGCTGACGTCCCTGAAGGTATGACAGGGTCTGGTAGCAGCATCAGGTACACCTGCAGGCCTGGGTTCAGCACTGACTACACCTACACCTGTACCGCCCGGCGCTGGGTGCTCAACGCCACAGGCCCTTGTGTGGGTGAGTAGCTGTTTTTATTTCATGGTGAATACGGGACAAAAGGTTAAAGCAATGTGACAGCGTGCTACGGTGACCTGCACGGAATTCAAAATGGCGGCCGACGGAAGTAAACAAACACCACGGAAGTAAAAAACAAAGAGAAAGAGATTACAAACAAACGGCCAGCGTGCAATACGGCCCAGGCACCGCTCATGCAGTAACCAGTGACTCAGTCACTTTAGCGTGCAGCTCTGTCTATAGACCCGATAAGGGAGGAGGAGGGGGGGTCAGTGGATTTTCTCAGGCAAGTTGAATTTGAGCGTGGCCAACCCCTTTGAGCTAAAGTCAGACTGTAGTACCGTAACGCACTGTTTGTTTTTGCTAGAAAGGGGTGCAATATTTTTGATCCGCCCCCCTTAAAGGGGTCCAAATATTTTGGTTCCCCCCCTCCAAACCCACCAACCCCACCCCCTGTTGTTGAATAATTACCACTCCCTAAGGTGAAACTTGATAAGTTCAATTGTGGGACTTTGTGGATTTTCTATTTGTACACAGAACTATAATCATAATGGACCATATAACGCAATGGATCATGCCCTCATGGTTTACTGTTTAGAGACATGATTAAACCAACAAATATATTGACAAAAAAACCTTGGGAGTTCCTTTCAACAAACAGTCCTTTAAAATTCTCTAATTCTAGACATTATTCCTGCTGACTATATTAAACTGTCTGTTTTTCCAACAGATGATGATGAGTGTACCCTTACCACCCATACCTGTGACACCAATGCCCATTGCCTCAACACACCTGGGTCTTATCAATGTGTGTGTATGGATGGCTTTGTAGGAGACGGCACTTCTTGTAGTGAGTGTTCATTTATGTCAGAATATGTTCACATTAATCTGTTGATTCAAATTTTACCATTTCAGTATCCTAGTAGCTTTATTTTGAAAATACCCACATCATTTTTAAACAAAAAGTGTCAGAGACATAACATAACATGTTCTTGAGAAAGAGATTACAAACAAACAATATCTCCACTTTTTTTCAAATTTCCACTCTTCACTATTTTCACACCTACAGCAAGTAATTGTACTTTCACAGTTCCAGCACTACGTGTGGCTTAACCATAGATAGCAGGGGTAGACACTAACGCTGGCCCGGGAGCCAATGGCCCGTAGTTTTGGGTCCGGGCCCGCAGTTTTCTGCATAAAAACCTTCCCATGGGCCCAGGCGGCCTGCAGGAATGTTTGCAAGATATTAAAAACATTTTTCATGACCATTATAATCATGTAATATATCGTTGGAAAGGGGAGAATCTGCCTGAATGGGTTACATTGGCTCGAAATTATCATCAATCAACCAGAAATATTTATGTTTTTCTCTTTAGATAGAGCATAATTTTTATCATGGGCCCTTGAGTCTAGCTGTTGGCCCATAACTTCCTAGAGCCAAGGGCCCGGGTGGCCCACAGATGAAAATGTTAGTGTCTACCCCTGGATAGCATAGAGACTCTGGTTCTTCATATGACATAAGAAGCCACTCTGGTTATTGTAGAGCACACAAGTATTGCAAAATGTATACAAAATAATGTCAATTAACTCATTTCAAATCATGTACACCATTGCAGCACAGCGATGTGGACTTCCTCCCCAAGATGCCAATGCTGACACCCCTGAGGCTGCAACAGCTGATACCAGCAGCATAGCGTACACGTGTAGGTCAGGTTTTAGTGCTGACTACTCCTATACTTGTACTGCTGGTACATGGGTACTTACTGGTACAGCGCCTTGTTCAGGTGAGTACTATCTTATACCTGCTCTCTGTCACAACCTTTCATTTTCAGAATCATATCAGGGACCTTCATTTTCAAGGTAAAACATCTAAACAGTTATATGTAATTAGTTAAATACATAAACAAATAGTGTTTGGTATGACATATGTTTATTATAATTACCTAGGTGTTCGGCCACAGCGTCGCTAGAGGGGCCTGTGACAAAATTCTGAACATTGAGGGGATCTAAACACTAGCACCAAATGTGTAATAGGGCTGATCAACAGTTTTTACTGTCTGATTATGAGAATTTTGAACTCTTGACAGAACCCATATCTATCACCTGCATGGTACCTTGACACCTTTAGTAGACTGAGTCATCTTTATAAGGACAGGCTTTAATATATGTTTCCATTGATTCAGATACAATATTCCTGCTTATTGTATTACTCTCTTTGTTCCCTACAGACGATGATGAGTGTACCCTTACCACCCATAACTGTGACACCAATGCTCAGTGCCTCAACACACCGGGGTCTTATCAATGTGTGTGTATGGATGGCTTTGTAGGAGACGGCACTTCTTGCAGTAAGTAATGACGTTAAAAGATATCCGCCCAAAATGACACACCAGCACTGTAGATGTACATCTTTCCATTGTAGCTGCCAGTATCTCTATCTCTATCTCTATTCAAAAGTTGATATAGACATACTTATATTAAAGACATAATAGACATCCTATAATTGCACCTATATATTGATAACTGATTACTACTTATAATCATTCCAGAAACCTTTATTTTCCATATTTTTCTAAAATACAAATCTTCATTAATTACTATTTATCAAATCATATCTCTTGATATCACATTCAGCTTACTGCTTTATATCAATAATGATAAAGTGCTGATGTATGATAAAGATATGTCACTCCAGGTCTTATTATGCAGGGTCACATTTTTGCACAAAGTCAGGCTATTCTGTTCATTTTTGAGATGCATTTCCCGGATTTACATATAATAAATCATGATAATAAAAAGTTGTTTTCATCTATCTACCTAACTGCAGCACAGCGATGTGGAATTCCTCCCCAAGATGCCAATGCTAATGCCCTTGAGGCTGCAACAGCTGATGCCAGTACCCTGACGTACAACTGTAGTTCTGGTTTTAGTGCGGGTGGTAGTGCTGACTACTCCTATACTTGTACTGCTGGTACATGGGTACTTACTGGTACAGGGCCTTGTACAGGTCAGTACTAGCAGTTATTGTACTTGCTCTTTGTCAAGACCTTTCACTTTTAGAATTATATACTTGTTTTTATATTGTGGATAGTTTGACTTTGATTGACATTTGTAATTGCTGTGCAAGTATAGAGCACAGCTTTATGCATTAACTTGTGTTTTGTGGGTGGGTGTGTTCGTTAAAATTAGATAAAGTAAGATCAACAGTATAATAATGGTATCTTCTTACAATTACCTACACCAATGTGTTGTAACTAATTTCAATGCATTACATTATGCCATAAACATTAAGTCTCCTTTCCTAAAATGCAATACATATGAATAAGAAATTGTTTATTGTTAAATACCATCCGGCATTGATTGAAAAGGATTCGAATTTAGGTACTATAACTCAAACTGTTCATTACTAAGAATAACAACAATTTGCATCACGTGCCATTTGTCTATAGATTCCGAGATGCTTACTGTATGAATCTCCTTGTTCCATACAGATGATGATGAGTGTACCCTCACCACCCATAACTGTGACACCAATGCCCATTGCCTCAACACACCAGGGTCTTATCAATGTGTGTGTATGGATGGCTTTGTAGGAGATGGCACTTCTTGTAGTAAGTGTTTTTTGTAATGTCATATATCAAAAGTTGATTTCTTCATGGTCAATTCTCACTTTTTTTTTTTTTTGAATTGCTTTATTTGACATTCACAAGGTGATTTACAAGTCAAATCTTCATCTCGCATTTCGTCATACAACGTAATATTCCATAAATAGCATAAAGATCTTTGGAAGGACACATTACAAGCTATGTCAATCTATATACTAGATAATCCTTAAACACTAGAACAATTGTTAATAATTGGATATTTGGCGGGTCAGACCTAAAAGAAAGATTACATAGTAATATGCAGCAATTTATGAATGTACGAGTACAGTTACTTAAGTACTCGCTGTTGTGACTTTGTGAGGGCAGTAAAAATGTCATGGAGTATACACATATTTTACTATAGAAGTATCACTTAGGCATAAAACAATATGATATCAAAATGCTAATTCATATAAATTAATTCAAGTACAATTTTATAATTGTGTAACAGTACATGGCTAGAAAGTCCACTGAACTTACTAGCAAACAGTATAAGAGACTCATACATTTACCAAAACATCATTCCTTGCTATGATTCTTCGTTGCCTATTGATGCATTCTCTACTATTAATATATTGCTTTCTTTTACCTTTCATATATGTGTTAAAGTGAATTTTGACTTTTCTTTTAAATATGTCTTTTTTAATTAGGTACTGCGTCTCTCCACTCAATTCATTCCATAAACTTACACCTCTATAGTAAGGAGATTTTGCATAGAAACCAGACCGCGGTCTTTTTAGTGGGAAATTAAATTTATCAGCACTCCTAGTTTGAACTACAGAATGTGTGTTAATCATTTTTTTGGATTTTCTAAACATAAGTGATGTTAGTAGTTCTTTTCTACGGTCTACCAATTTTGGGGTTTCACAACGAAAGTGTAGTCCATTCACAGTCTCATTTCTCATTTTGCACTTTAAACAAATTCTTACCGCTTGATTTTGCAAGGTTTGCACCCTAGTGATTGTATCCCGTCTACTAGCTGAATCTAAGATAAACGAACAATAGTCCGCTAAGGGTAGAATTGTTTGTTTGTAAATAGTAATCGCTGTACATTCATCCATCATAAACCTTAAATTTGCAAATTTAAAAATACTATTTGTGATTTTCCTATTAATGTCATCAGCAAACTTCGACAGAGTCAGTTCTGTATCTAAAGTGGCACCTAAGTATTTATAAGACTTCACTTCTTGTAAATGCTGTGCTCCAATTTTTAAAGTTAGACCTGGCGCCAGTTTTATCTTCTGAGAAGAACCAAACCACATACATTGTGTTTTTTTAACATTAATTGTCATGCTATTGTTATCACACCAAGAAGATACACAATCTAAATCCATTTGAACAGCTCTCTCAGCTAATCTGTAATTACTGTTATTATTATATAATACCACATCATCTGCATACATTAGAATTTTAGAGTTTGTAACACAGTCAGGTAAATCATTTATGAATAAAATGAAAAGCAGTGGCCCCAATACAGATCCTTGGGGGACTCCAAAATTTACTGGTAAATTATCTGATGAGATCTTATCAATTTTTGTTTTTTGGACCCTGTTTCCTAAATAGGATTCCATCCACAGTAAAAATTTATAGTTTAAACCAATTTTTGACAATTTAGTTAATAGCATGCCATGATGTATACTATCAAAAGCTTTACGCATATCTATGTAAGTAGCAGCAGTATAGTGACCAATGTCCCTATTCCTAAACAAATCATTAACAAGTTCAAAAACTGCTTCCCCTGTACTCCTATTTTTTCTGTAACCATATTGACAATTGTTCAAAATATTATTGACTTCTAAATGGTTCATGAAATGAGTATGAGCTAATTTCTCTTGTAGTTTCCCTATTAGAGGCAAAATGCTGATTGGACGCAAGTTTGACACTGAGGATGAGTCCCCTGGCTTTGGCAGTGGAGTAATACAAGCAGTTGACCATTCATTTGGAAAATCACAGGTATCAAAAGAGTGTTGAAACATATGAGCCAGCTGTGGTATAATTAATTTAAAAGCATCTTTTAAAATCTTAGAGGTCACAAAATCAACACCTGAAGGTTTGCTTATATCTATATCCCTAACTATTTCCTTTACATTATCAAATTCAATTATTACATTAGGTTCAGGGTTATTATATGTCTCTTGAATTGGTCTGGAATAAGTAGTTTGATTTACATCCAGTCCAGCTACAACTTTCTCTTCAAATAATTTCTCTCCAACTGACGCAAAATACTTATTAATATAATCTGGAGTGTCTTCATAATCAACAAAATCATTTGAAAATTCATCTTTCAACCTTAGCATTTGAATTTCTTCCTTTGGTTTCAGCAGACTGTTTATGTTCTGCCAAAACTTCTTTGCATTTCCCCTTGACTGTTCCAACTTGTCAATCATTAAATTGGATTTTGCCTTTTTAATTGTAACAGTTATCAGCTGTCTTAAGGTTTTTGCTTCCTCAAGATACTTTGGGTCTTCAGTGTGTCTGTAATGAATTAAATTATCCCTCCTAAGATTTATAAGATCCAGTATTTCATTATTAAACCATTCATTTTGATAATCCTTAAATTTTATCTCCCTTAAAGGACACATTTCATCTAAGTAGTCAGTAATAATGGTTATAATAAATTCCCATTTTTTACCTGTTTCACTAATGTTATAGAAATAATCCCAATCTGAGAAAAGTAGGCGTTCCGCTAAATCATTGAAGTTATAATCTTTATAAGTCCTCCCTATAGTTTGTCTAACTGTAAAATGCAATTTTTCCTTCTTCTTAACAGCAAATACTGGTAAATGATCTGATATTAAAACATCCAGCACCCCCGACTCATTGATATGTCTACTATTTGTTATTATATTATCAATACAAGAGCCAGCCCCTCTCTTCCCATTCTTTTTCTTTTTATATCTGGTTATCTGTGAAATTAAAGGTAATGCTCCAAAAACTTTACATTTACTAACAATATTTTTGTAACACTCTGAATCTGTTTTCCTAAAATCAATGTTATAATCACCACAAATCCAAATTTCTTGATCAGCATTTTCACCAATTAACCGTATATGCTCAGTAAGAATATTGATATCTTTTCCTGGAGGTCTGTATATGGTTGAAACAACCATTTTCTTCCAATTTGGATAAGCCACATTAATGGTTAAACATTCCAGATTAGCATTTGAAACAGTTAGATTCTTATTAATCGTACAATATGGGGCCAGAAAATTTGGAACTAAGCACATGACTCCACCAGCTTTTGTTAATTTTCTATCCAGTCTGAATAAAGTTTTCCCTGGCCATTGAATCATATTCCTTACATGCTTATCTTTCAACCATGTTTCTGAAAATGTTATAATATCAAAATTGTCAAATAATTTTCTAATCTCATCCTTTTTGCCATAGTAACTCCTACAGTTCATATGCAATACACCTAAACCTTTAAAAGTTTTAGCGTGCGAATCCATACTTCCAAATATAGATCCTCTCCAGTTTCAAAAGCTGCATGACCAAAAAGAAAAGTAAATTGATTGTTTCTGTCAAAGAACGTCAATTTGACAACATTAACATTAAATATATACAGAGTAGTACCACCACTAAACATCATAGCGATTAATACTAGGCACAAAAATATTGAATAGCCTTGTCAAACTGAATTGACAGAACACTCTAATCTATTGTACCGTACAGTTATTTACAAGAATTTACATTTTATCTTAAAGAAGATAAGTGGTTAATAATACAATATTTTACTAAATACTGTAGTATTGAAATACAATAAATATCAGAAAGATATTATGGAAAAAGGACTAGTCAATGTTAATGCCGTAATTTACTTTGTTATTGCATTTGATTATAATATTTAGTTGTACAATATTCTGTTGTATAATAAGTTAAATTTTAAAAATTTAAATTTTTTTTTTTTTTTTTGTGTAAGCGTTAAAGATTTTGTGTAAGCATGTCATCAAGTTATAAGTAGTTTTCAAATATACATGTAATGTTGTACCTTCTCATATATGTTATATATTGATAATAATCTGGTAGTTCTCTGAACAGGCCAGATTAAGTCAATATTATATATAATTACAATTGGAGGAAAAAACACATTCTCAACTAAAGGTGCATTCCTATATGGTTGACAAAAACAGACCCCAGCAGTCCTCTGAACTGATTAGGAAGTCTTTCTTACACATGCATGCTTTAATCAAAAAAGCCTCCATGTTACGGTGGGGGTAGTCGACTTCATTCTAGAAGAGGTAACTTCCTAGATGTGTTCACATGTAGTGGGCAGTGTAGCTAACTGAATTTTCATATTTAGTGCACACAGTTGTCCACTGAACAAACAGGTAAACACTAATTGAGAATTGAAGCGGTACATATTCACAGCTAGTAATAACTAGAGTTTGTACGGGTAGTCACTTGAAAATCACATAAGATGTCCATGTTGAATCATGTAATTCAAGATGAATAGATGACGATGAGAGAATGAAACAATGAAACAATGGCAGTTCACTGAACAGGCCATATTCTCAGTGCTATACTGTTGATTTATGAGTGCTAAAATGCTTTACCGGTAGTCCACAGAACAGACCAGCTAAACAATCCAACAGCCAAAAAACACAGAATTGACTCCTAAGTGATTGGATCCTGACTGTCCACTGAACAGTCTAGTACCCTGACTGTCCTCTGAACAGACTAGTACCGCGATGTGATCACTTCATGATTGCCCTGCGCTTATCTTGTTGAAGGCTTGTAGGGCCTTACCAATGTACACCACAATACTTTCAACTGCTTCTCCTCCTGGATGGCATCCATCGTACAAGCGACTGTATTTGTTAGCGCCACTTGAGTGGTTTATGATTGTATCCAGCCTTACTTTCACTGCTGTTTCAGATTTGTTGATCCCATGTAACTTGGCATTGGTAAGTCTCACCGCGTGATTGAGTAGTTGCTGATTTTGATGCTCTACTACAGGTGTACCTTTAGGCATGTGTTTGATGTTGTAGACTCCCAAGTCCATGCCATAAATGCCTCCAATTATCACTTTGAGGCTAGGCTGCCTCCTTTTGACGTAGGTGTAGTATCTTTGATACACATTAATTATCTGCTCCGCTGTTTTGTCTGGGGTACAGTTATATGTCGTGAACCCATCAGATTTGAAAGTAATGTCACAAATGCCACATAGTAAGATGACCGCGTCAAAGCTTTCTTCTTGGAGTTTCATCTCTGTTACATAGCGGGCCTCCTCTATCTTTAGGCCCATAGCGAAATGCAGCACCACTCTAGTTGAAAAATATTGAGGTATGTGCTTGTAAATATCCTTCAGTCTTGAGTCTCCAATAATATATATTGATGCACTCCCCTGTACCCAGCCCCCCGAAGCTTTTTCATATACCGTTTTGTTTAATCTAGGATAAGTAATTTCAGTGGTGCCAGGAAAGCCATATTTTGGATTACTACCTCTATTTGTCGCCATTGCAATAATGGGAGATTTACTAGTGAAAAAAGATTTTAAAAGATTTTTAAAGATTTTTTTGTTTTTGTTTTCTAAAAATATTATCTGAATTTTTCCAATTTTCTATTGAACTATTGAACTGCCAAACAGATTAACTAATATGCAAGCTTTAGAAGGGTCTGGTTTATGGGGGACAAGGAACGCCTAGCGTTGTGGTATGGTTGAATCAACTGATTCTGTGGCGTGATACCTAGTGCTGCCTGATTGGGCAAACCCGATGAAATTGTCAGCTGATTGATAATGTTTGGTGAACTGACAACTCCTTGAGCTGGGCCTACTTGCTGGTGAAAATGTTGTAGTTGTTGCTGCTGTTGTTGTTGACCATTGAACTGTTGACGTTGTTGTTGATTTGTAGGAGACAAGCCATGCTGCTGCTGTACTTGGGTGACTAGTCTTTGTCTGGGGCTAAGTTGTAGAAAAGACAGTTGCCGTTTTTGAATTTGGGACTGTTGTAATCCTACATCATCCCTTACCGGTACTTGGTATTGTTGATGATGTTGATGTTGATGTTGATTGTGCTGAGGAGAGCCAGGACCAACAGTAGAACCACGATGTTGTAATTGAGATTGTTGTTGCTGTACTACCTGTTGCAGTGGGGGATGTTGGTGTTGACGATTGACATCTCCAGTCTGTTGTTGTTGTTGTTGTTGTTGTTGTTGATGCTGTCTCGGCTGTTGCTGTTGTTGTTGTCCGTGCTGCTCACGTCTATTGAGATCAAGAGTATGAATTTGTACGAAATAGTCTCTCACTTTTTCAGTTATTCTGCCTTGTTTATTTTCTCCAACAAAAGATCCCTCATCATAATGTGTGCTAAAGAAGTCAGCCTTTCCACCCCAAGTAGCACATAATGTACTCTCTACACACCTTTTTGGCGCAGTCGACATTAACCTCTTTTGTAGGTTCTCATTTTGGGTGTATTTAGCTAGCATCAGTCTTTCCATTAAATCCTCACAAATGTTTAACCACTCTGGTTTGGGTACAAACTCACGGGCAATTGATTTCATTTGTTGTGGAGTCGTGGCAGAAAAGACCCTGTTAGCGCAGTCTTGTTTGTCATTAAAAACACACTTTATGAAGGCGTACGCTTGCTCCAAACAGCGGTAGGTTCTCTCTTCCTGGTTCCATGTGAAATTAAATCTCGCTGGGTAAAAATTACTCATAAAAGCAGTTGGACCATTGTAGATTACACCATAGTCCGTGGTCCGAATCCTCTCTTGTTTTCCTAGATTTGTGTCATCATAACGTTGTTGTCTTTGCACCATCCGACTTTTCCGTGCGTCTGGGCGCAGTGCATCTTCAGTGGGAGTGTTCGCTAAATCTTCCTTGGTAACCGTCTGGGGAAGATATATGGGCGGGATTGAGTCCAAGTTGTCAAACGGATACTGTTGTGAGTCAATTGAGATGTAGCCATCTTCAATTTTTGCGCTGACCTCATTTTCCATGCAAAATCTCACTATTTTTCGTAGTTTGTTTTTCAAGATTCTGAGTTGTTTGGGCTCATCTTCACAGATAGAAATTTCCGTATTTGGGTTAATGTCACGGAGCTTGTTTTGCTGTCGGTAAATTTTGGTTTTCACAGACAAACTACTGAGACACAGTATAATTGGCACTTTTTTGCTCAAATCAGGATTATGATTGGGGTTTCGCATCCTTTGAGCGCGGAGAATGTCTTCGGGTAGAAAATTGATCCCAATATCAGTGATAATATTCTTGACATGAATGAACACATTTTCCTCCCTTTTTTCTGGTACGCCATGGATGATCAGATTTCTTGTTGGGTGTTCATCACTATGACGAACTGAATTCATTGATTTAGCTGCTCCAGCATAAGATGTTGGTTCCGCACCATGGATTGCCTTAATTTGCGCCGTGAAATCAACCTTCAATTTTTTGAGATACTGTTCCGTTTGTTGTTTGAAGTCAGAAAGCTGTTTCTCTTGATCTCCCAAATTTTGTATTTTCACATCTAATTCTGCAATGTCTTTGCTCAACGTTGTTGCTGTTGTTTTTGCAAAAGTGTCCGTCATTGCAATATCCCTCTTAATTTCCGTGACTTCCCTGATCACTACTCCTTGAATTTTATCCTCAAAATTCGACAGTTTCCCCATTAAATTTGAGATCTTAGTGTCATAATCATCAAACTTACTTTTTTGCTGGGTTGAGAAGCGCATGAACTGATCTTTTTGTTGCGCCACATGTTCCTGCATCCTGTCATTTTGCGTTGTAGATAGTTCCTGTAGCTTATCCTCAAACTCCATCTTGATTTGTCGCAAGTATTCAGTTGTATCTACTAAATTTGTCCCACTTTGACCTACTTTACACTTGGTTTTAGTGAAAAGTTGTTGTTTTGCGCTTTGACACTTTCCCGAACGCAACCGTCGAGTTGATTCAAAATCGCGTGACGCATCTCTCTCTTCTGGTGACGTCACACCGTTGGCAACGCCCGCATTCACGTTGGTTACCATTGCATTTTCCCGTGTAATGTCCAAAGTAATGCATTGATTCTCATAAGATATATCAGAAATGATTCCCTGATTCATCTTAATACTTTTACTCGCGACAACATCTGCAATTGGTGGCATATTTATCGAGATAGAAGCAGTTGAATTTTTTCCGTGCGTAGTCGCTTCACCGTCCATGATTGAATCTTTCAAGACCGAGTCTCGTTCAACCAAATCAATTCACTATTTACTTGAAAAGTTGTCGATCAAATTTCTTGAAAATTTTGTGACATATCCTCTGAATATTCACACTCACCTTAGTACTAACTTGACATCACTACTAGTCCTTTTTCCAACTTAAAAATCTAATAACTTAGATGCGCCATTTGTTTCACAAGTTGCTTCTTCGCGCATGCGCACTCCATCTCAATCTTCTCAATTGCCAACGGGTTCAAAACAAAGATAGGAGTATGGTTGAAACCTTATGTATGTACACGTATAGCGTGGGGCAGGGCATTAGTTGGATATATGAGGGTGGGTTAAATGACTACATACTGTACTAAATGTAAACTTCAGTGGAAAGGTGAAATGTCATATTGTGGGATAACTTCTGATACAAAGTCCCTCTCTACAAGCACTTTACTAAATGCACATTTACCATAAATGTTAGAACTGTGCTTTAGTGAAAAAGCCACCCTATGTAAGGATTGAGATCAATATACATTTTGGGTTTGGGGCATTGCATTTGGGGCAGGAATTCCTGTTGCCATGGTACTCTGTTCCGCAAAAGCAGACAGTCATTTTGACCGAATTTTGACCGAAATTCTAAACCAAAAAAACAAAGTCTCTGCTGGCCTGCTGCTGGCCTTGCTGCCTGCTTGCTTGCTGCTGGTACCTCCCCTCCCCTGGAGAAGAGTTCCGCGGCTGGTGCCGGTGGGAGGCACTAGGTGGCACTGGTATGTACACTAATATGGGAATAACTTCCCCAATGGAAGTTATGCCCGACAAGGATTGAGATCAATATACATACATGTACATTATTTCAATTTACCAACTTTTCGTCCCAGGTCCATGTTGGAATCCCATAAAATCTATACACTATTCATTGGCAAATTTTATGGTTCTGTTATTAAAGTAGGCCACATATATGGTTACTTTATCCATAATGGTGTAGGGGACTCGAATCCCACTCGGATCGTAGTTACATAAGCCGCCGTCATGTAATGGTTCGTGACCCATATATATAGAGGGCGCGAATGTTGGTAAGGGGGCGCTGCGATCGGGTAGGGAGAGATATATAAGGCCGGAAGGCTCAGTAGTGGACAGACCTGACACGGTCTCATACCGAATCGAACCGACTCTAGATTGCCTGTATTAGGAACGTGAAATGAAAACCTCTCTCTTTTGCATCCAGAAATCATAAAGAACCTTCCGAGTTGTTTATTCGAAAACCGCAAACTCTACATTGGTGCCGTGACCAGTGGAGATAGCAGGTCATCGTGGCGGAAGCTCGACCAGAAGAGGGGGAGGGAGAATCGAGGATTGAGGAATCGTTAGAGGATGGGGAACTGGACTGCAGTTTAAGAAATATAGATCGAGTGTGGGCCAGCGCATCAAAAATGCAAACCCCAACTGAGACAAGAACCGCTAGACGGGAACTGATGGACTCGTTAGGCTTGATTACGCCTGGGATATTCGACATTGGTCGGAAGACAGAAGATAGGGATAGAAAGAGACGACTGGAAGAGGACCGGATATATCAGGAGAAGGTACGGGCCGATCAGCGCATCATGCAGCAACAGTATAGTGCCATGAATGACGAATTGGTGCAATTAATGAAAGATAGGGATGAGCAAATCGAATCGAATAGAAGGATCACGATGGGTTTGAGGGAAGGAACAGAACAGTTATCCCGTGATAAAAAGTACATCGCTGACCAGCTGGCTGAACAACAGAGACTTCTTGCAATACAGAAGGGAGAGGAGGTTTCCATTCGGAAACGAATGGATCAGGAACGAGCCATCTTGGAGAAAGATAGAGAAGAAGCAAAGAAATCGAGAAGTCTGACAGATCAGTACGAGATTGAAGTGAACCGACAGTCCGTGAAGATGAATTCCATTATAAAGGAACGACAGGAGAAGGAAGCGGACGCGCTGCGATTTTTTAAAGATTACGAGGTAGAGAAAGAGAGAATCGCAGAGGAACGGAGGTTGGTGAACAGGTTGAGGACATACCCACTATTCTAGTACGGCCTAAAGGAGCGGCACCTGAACTCACCATCTAGGACGTACCAGTAAAACGGGCTACCCACCAGCATCAGTGCATCTAGTTATTTATATAATATTTCACACAAAGTCACAATATACTACATATCATGTTTGGTACCATTAGAAAGAGGACATCTTAATCTCTACACTGGCCGATTAACAAACTACAATCACTTATATTTATCCAAATATCATGCATTAAACATGACACAGGCATAAAATAATCTTATGTAGATCCAGTATAATCCATTTCCGAATTTTGTGTTAGATTTGCTGATAAATATAAATACACAGGTTAATAGAGCAGATACTGATCTATCACTCTACGTTTGGGTTTTATTTCCTAATGGAATGGTAAGGTCATAAATAGATAAAGTCTTGAAAAAAAAGGGTATTTTCTCCCCCACCCATGCCCTCAGTGTTGGTATAGCTAAGACCCATTGTTCTATGAGCACTGCAGACCCACCCATTGGGGCCAGTATTCTAGTACAGCAGTCTGTTCATGGTCTAATGGTCACACAAAATGTACCAGATTAATGGTACACACCAGAACCAGGCACCGTACTACTATACTGGTACAGTCTGTTTGTATAGACTGTACCAATAAAGTAGTACAGACTAACAACCTATTCCCGTCCCCTACCTGGTGAAAGAGGAGTTGGAGGAGTTGAGAAAAAGGAAGGAGGAGGTGACCGATTCTTTCCTGGCCTATCAAATGGCGTTGGAAGATGAACGAAAGGAGCAGGAAGTTGATGCCCAGTCCACTCCAAAGCCAATTCTGAAGGGTTTCAACCCTTTTACTAGTGATAAAGGTATGTCGCATGTAAAGGAAGGCCGATATCAGAATGACCAGGACTCGAATAGACAAGTGACCATTGGTCGTACCGACACGAGGGATATTACACCACGATAGGTCCAAAAAGACCGTGTGGAGCACAGTTACGGATCGTTGAACCCGTTCGCGGATGACACGATAGGTGGTCCGCATCCGTCAAACGGAGCCCCGATATATAACGCCACGTACCAGTATGCGATGCCAGGTGCAGCACCGATGGGCGCACATACAGTTAACCCCGGTCAGACAACTAACCCTAGTCCGACACATGATACCGGGAGAAACGCTCCTGGCACCACCAGGAATGATGCCAATACGGGTACCACTGGCAAGACAGGTGGTGGTGGCGGGAACGCCGGATCGGTTGCCGAGAAACGCAGACTTACAAGGCGTGCTTTGATGTCCCCAGCGACAGCAGCGATTTATGACGCGGATCCTTGTATCCAAAACATAGGCGTAGATTGTTGTAGCCGGAAGGGGGATGAGGCAGCGGAAATAATGGATTGGAGTCAGAGGCAGTCGGATCGCTTGGTTTGGAGTGCCAATGCTGCGAGGAAACCGATTCGAGAAACGAAAAGATTTAATGGGCTGGACTGGAAGGAGAGTTATCAGGACTTCTGTGACGATAACAAATATCACGGATGGGATAAGAACGCTTCGTTGGGACCATTGATAAAATGGCTGAACGGGGGACCTGGACGGATCGCTGTGGATGAGTGGCGTTTGATATATGGAGACGCCGGTACATACGATCAGCTGGTCAACTCGGCTACTTATCTCTTCGGCACCCTAGTGGCGACTGACCCGTGGCAGGAGTTCCAATCTCGTACACAGAAACCGAAAGAATCTCCGAAAATTTATGGGCTCGAGCTGCAACGATTACTTCAGAAGGCAAGACCAAACTGGAGGTGTGATGATGAATATTTTTTGGACGAATTGTTCACGCACTATATCAAAGGCTTAAGGGATCCGGCACATGCCAAATAAGTGCAGAAAGAATGGGTTCGAGGCACGTCTATGATTGATCTGTTTGTTTCATTGGACCAATTTGAAAAGAAACGTCGCCTACTAGCAGGGTTCGTACCGCAGAGTCGGGTACATGCTGTACATGAGGAGGACAGGGAGGATTCCTCTAGTGACTCGGAAGACGAATACATTGCTGGGGTCAAGGTCGACGGGAAAAACAAAAGTCGATGGAAGAAGAGGTCTACACCAACAGAGAGTCACAGCAAACCCGTTGAGAAACCCGTGGAACCTAAAGTCGAATCATCCAGCAGCAATGCTCCGGGGGAGACGAGTATGGGTAAGATCATGGAGGCCATGATGAAGCAGATGAAAGATATGATGGAGGTTAAACGAAAACCGAGAACAGACCGATCAACGATTAAATGTTTTAGATGTCAAGAAATGGGGCATTTCGCCTCGTCTTGTACCGCGGAGAAACCCGTATGGAAGGAACGTAAGGAAGAGGAATCGGAAAATTAGAGGGGGTTATTAGTAACGGCAAGCCGATAGCCCCTGTGGAGAGTTGCCAAAGTGCCTTCGACGCGAATGATATTGAATTAGGTTCCGACCATTCGCCCAGCAGCACGGGTCAAGGAGAAGGGCCAGAATCGTGTGGGGCTGGGGAGACTAGTGAAGGAATTGCCATGGGGAGCAGAACCGGGAAACCGGACACTAGTACAGAGGAAGGGTGGCTAGAGGAGTTGACCAGAGTAAGTGGCATCCGCCTTCCCCGAGGTCATCCGTGTCTGAATTATTTAAAGAACCATGGATTCGATCTTGGGTTGGAAAATGATATCAAGAGATTCGCTAGTAATCCGTCCGTGATGGACGGGAAGAGATGGTATGTGTCGGTATCAGTGAATGGCAGGTTGGGAGATTTTTTGATAGATAGTGGGGCTAGCCACTCCGTTATCTCCAAGAAGTTCTTCGATTTGGTGTCCGACATGGATGAGGACCTCACAACGAGGGTAAATGCATGTGGGGCCGACGGAAGCAAAATACAGACATTTGGTAGGACTTGTATGATTGTAGTATTAGGAGGAAGGGAGTACATATTTTCACCGACAGTGGCGGAGATAGAGGATGTTGGAATCTTAGGAATGGACTTCGCGTCATTATATGGCGCTATATTGGACTCGGTTACGGGCAAATTGAAGTTGAACCATCCGTATAGAGACAGAATCCAATGTATAGCCAAGAACGTTAGTGGGATGGCGTGTGTAGCACAAACCATCAAAATACAGCCCTGTACGGCCTGTGATGTCTTGATGTCATCCATCAGATGTTTTAGGGGTCAAGCGGGAGTATTCGAACCGGACATGGAAATGTTGAGAGAGAAGGGATTGGAATCAGCCGACACATTGGTGGGAAATGCCTCATGGGCAGTAACTCCTGTGACCAATCCGGGTTTGAAGACTGTATATCTAAATAAAGGCACTGTGATAGGCAAGGTTGTACTCGCGGAGGCGGTCACCGGTAGTCGAATGGACATATGCAGTATAAGTGAAAAACCTGAACTAGAAGAGGGAGTGAATCAATTGTTGAAAGATTCTGCGTTGGAGGGTGACGAGCAGAAAGGGTTATTAAGGAAAGTCTTGGAGGAATGTGCGACAGCGTTCGCAAAACCAGGAGAACCATTGGGGAGGACTGATAAAGTATTGCATTGCATAAAAACCGGGGATGCGGAACCTTTCAAAATACCATACCGCCGACTGCCTCTAGCCAAGAAAGTTGTGGCTGAGGAAGAGATCGGAAAGATGTTGAAAGAAGGGGTGATTGTCCCGAGTACCAGCCCTTGGAGTAGCCCGGTATGTATGGTAACCAAGAAGGATGGAAGCATCAGATTCTGTATCGATTACCGTAAGTTGAATGGATTGACCAAGAAGAACTCCTATCCTCTCCCTCGGATAGACGAGACTATTGATTCCCTAGGAGGAAACGAATGGTTTTGTACGATTGATCTACAATCCGGATACTGGCAGGTGGGAATGAAAGAAGAAGATATGGAGAAGACCGCGTTTTCGAGCCATATTGGTTTGTACCAATATAATGTGATGCCTTTTGGGTTGTGTAATGCCCCGGCCACGTTCGAGGCGATGATGGAGACGTTATTGAGTGACATATTATGGAAGAAATGTTTAGTATATTTGGATGATGTAATAATATTCGGGAAATCGTTTGAAGAATGTCTGGAGAACTTGAGGATTGTATTGAAACGGATTATATCGAATGGATTAAAATTGAAACCGAAGAAATGTAGTTTGTTTCATAAGAGTATCAACTATTTGGGACGAATCATCTCCACGGATGGAGTAAAGGCAGATCCGGAGAAGATTCGAACGGTAATGGAATGGTCGGCACCTAGAAGTCCAAAGGAGGTGCGCTCGTTCTTGAGTTTTTGTTCATACTATCGGGATTTTTTGCCCGGATATTCAAAACTGAGTTATCCGATTCAAAGTCTGTCACATTGGACACCGGGGAGAAGGAAGGAATTGTTTCCGTGGGGTTTACAGCAGGAGGAGTCTTTTCGAGCGATAAAGAACCTTTTTAAGGAGACCCCGGTACTCAGATATCCGACTCGGGATGGCCATTTTATTTTAGACACGGATGCCAGTAATGAATGTATAGGGGCAGCCCTCTCGCAGGTACAGGACGGGGAGGAGGTACCCATAGCATTTGCCAGTAACACGATGAATAAGGGGCAACAGAATTATTGCATGACCAAGAGAGAATTACTGGCGGTGGTTGTTTACATGAAAAAGTACAAACACTTTTTGTGGGGATCGGATTTTACTTTGAGAACGGATCATTCATCATTGAGGTGGCTATTGAACTTCAAGGACGCGGAAGGAATGATCGGACGATGGCTCGCCCATTTATAGGAATTTGGATTGGATCACAGTCAGATACAACATAGGAAGGGGAAGTGTATTAGAGTGGGGAGACGAATCGATTAGAGCATTTCAGGAGAAGGATTCGAATTGTATGCGAATGAAAGAGTTGTTAGAGGCAGGGGGAAGACCGGTGAGACCAGCGATTTCAATCGAAAACAGAGAAATCCGTAGACTGATTGCACAATGGGAGGAACTTGAAATCGTACAGAACACCTTATACCGTTGGAAAATAAATGCGTTAGGGAACCGGATACGGCAGATTGTGATACCAACTGCCATGCGGAGGGATATAATGTTCTTCTGCCACGGACACCAGACCAGCGGACATTTCGGGAAGAAGAGATCTCTAGAACGGTTAGGAAGGAAATATTACTGGCCGGGGATGAGTACAGATCTACTGAGATGGATAGAAACCTGCCCTAAGTGTTGCACTAGTAAGACGGGATGCGGAATGGGTAAGATGCCTCTAACTCAGGAACTATTCGGGGTAAGATTTGCGAGAGTGGCTGTGGACATTATAACCGGATTCGTAACGATCCCAGAAGGTAATACTTGTATGATGGTGGTAACGGATTATTACCCGAAGTATACACGAGTGTTTCCGATGGAAGACCATAAGGCTGCCACATGCGCTCGACGCTGGTGAAAGCTTGGATCCTGTATCTGGGAGTACCACTTATGTTACACAGTGATCAGGGACGGGAATTCGAATTGAATCTGTGGCAGGAGATGTGCCATCAGTTGGCGATTTGTAAGACGCGTACTAATCCATACCGACCGCAGAGTGACGGACAGGTGGAAAGGTTTAATCGAACCCTTATACAAGTACTAAAGGGACTAGTGAATCAGATAATGGATGACTGGGATGAACAATGTGACTTTGTGTGTCATGCCTATAACAGCACCGTACATGCTAGCACTAACTGTTCCCCTAACTTACTAGTGTTCGGGGAGGATCTGATCATGTCCGCGGATCTTGTATTTGGGGTAGTAGGAATGAACCCTGAGGTACCATGTCAGATAATGTTTGTGGAGGCTCTGAAAGAAGAGTTTAAAAATGCATACAAATTGGTTAGACAGGAGTTACAAAAAAATGCTAAATGGCAGAAGGTCGGGTATGACACAAATCTTAAGATACGGAGATACGAGGTGGGAGAGTTGGTAGGAAGGTACCATGAACCGTTAGTAGGGATAAAATTAAGTGACAATTGGGATGGACCTTGGCGGATCACACAGCGGATCAGTGACAATACGGTGCTAATGAGGGATACGCATGGTAGGAATCAGAAATCCAACGTCGATCAGCTGAAACCGTGGAAAGGAAGGGAGTACTCCGCGGAAATGTTCAAAATGGGGACCGATGAATTAAATCAGATAAAAAAGGAAATTAAGAATGTGGCAGTGAAACGTGGGGTGGGACGCCCAAAGAAACGGAAGGTGCAGGACGGAAACTGACCAACACGATCGGTGAGTAAGAAATCCAAAGTCTTGGCAGGCGAAGGGAAGCGCAGGGGGAAGACGTTGAGTGTGGCCCGCTCACTGTCCGAAAAGGCCCCTGTCGCCATCAGGTACCTAAAACCGCACCCAGGAGGGATGAGACGCAGTCCTAGATTGAACCCAGGGACTGCAATTACCTAGCCTGAAGCACAACGAATGTAATCCAGTTTTATGTTATGTCATATGATTATCCGGTGGAGCAGACCGGGTACATCTGTCCTATGTGTTGGAACGATACCCGGGCACTGGAGGAGGGGATTAATTAACCGGATTAGAGTGTTCCTGAGGGTGGTGGACGGATAATCCGGCGGGTTGAGCATATGCTACCTGTAAATACATCTACCTATACTCCTGATGAGCTCATTCCGAACCTATGAAAGACTCCGACAGACAGCAATTAGTACCGTAATGAGTGGCGCAAAAACCCTTTTGTTTACATCTGGAACGAGGTCAAGAGGTCACGCCCCGGGCGGGATCTCGTGGGGTGACGCGCATGCGCGGAAGGTCGTTCCGGGTGGATGAGTCACCATATTGATTTTTGGTGGGCCAAAGGTCAACAGCGGGCGGACGAGCAAAGGTTGTTTTTCAAGCAGAATAGAGCAGGAGAACCAGGTTAGTGGAGGACCCGGGTTGCTTGTGTAGGCAGGCACCCGGTGAAGACCAAGAACCTATAGAATATTGAACCGTACACCGAGAAAGAACCAATAATCATGGCAAGTTCTTGCCGCACCAATGAAGACTGTATCGATATGACTGACAATCCGATTGAAAACGAACCGTTGTCTCCGGTGACTGGAACCGAAGAAGCTGCGCTAGGCAGTGTTAGCATCGAGGAGGAATCCGGGGAATATGATGATGATGGTCAGTCCGTATTTAGACCCGTCAGTACCGAGTTAGTAGAACCGGACTTGCAAGGATTCGTGAGTCGTTATGATGGCCAAGAACTATTTTTGGTCGAAGAGTTGACCGTGGTCCCGGAGGGAGGAGTTCCTAAAACTCTTCCTGACAAGCTGAGGGACTGTCTTATCGCTATTCTAGGAGCCGATGTGTATGAGACGTTGCCCAGAAATTGGCTGTTGTTTTTTCCCGACATGCAGAAGGGTTTGAATGTGCATGAGGGGTTCCGGAAAAGGTTTTAAGTCCAAAAGAACGGAAAGCGGCCAAGAAAGGAGGGAAGAGTAAGAATCCGAAAACGACTATCGTTGACCTGACTGTGAGCCCGAAGACTGTAGAGAAAGTCACCGAGGGGTTGAAAAAGAAGGAACTGACACCTGGGCAGATGAAAGCTATGCAGGTAGCTGCAAGCGCGGGGGTGGGAGCAATAATTGAGAAAACTAAATTAAAGGAGAAAGTGGTATCGGATGTTGATGTAAACATGAGTGAAAGCGAGGAGGAGGCGGAACCAAAAGAGGAGAAAAAGAGTGATCCGAAACAGGGGGGATCATCCATGACCGATGAAGAATTCGAGAGGCTGCAAGAGATTTATAAGAACTCGAACACCGAATTCCGTCTCTTCATACCCGCCTCTTTTGAGGAATGTGCCAAGGGACCGTCAAAATATGGCTGCCCCACGGAGTATAATATGGAGGGCGAATCAGACGACGAGGACTGGCTGAGACCGACTGTTAATGATCCGTTACCATCTGACCACTATGAATGGTGGTTCGATCAGATCCGGCATCACTCGGATGCGTATTATATCCAGGACCATCGATGGAAGATCCGATGGGCCTATAAGAAATGGTATCTGGTTGACCCACAGACAACCTGCCTGTTTTCATTATGCTTGAAGAATCCGAGACCGAAAAACTACACGACGGCCCGTAGGTTCCTCCGGCACCTAACTGAGAAGCATATGCACCACTCGGTAGTGTATGAATGTCAGAAAACGGAGGCGACCCGAGAAAAACAGAAATGTGACGGCTGTGTAACGACCAGGAGGGCGAACATGGTTCGCCATTATAAGAACTGCCATACTCCGGGTATGAGTGCTGCCGCGGCCCGAGTCAATAATTTGCACCGATTGTGGCGGGAATGGTACGACAGAATGGGTAGGGAGGATTTAAAGAAGATATCAACCCTCACCGAGTGCTACTGCGAGGTATCCGACGCCCGTAACGGCAAGTTGAGTGCACGAGCCGCCTTACTACTGGATCGGGGGAAATTCGACATGCCCCAAGATTTGTGGAATCAGGTAGCCGAATATCGGGGTGATCCACCAAAGAACCGGACGGATACAAAACGTCAAGCGAGTCGAAGCCCTGCTCAAGGAGATGCCAAGAGGGGTCGAGACGAATCGCCTTCAACGTTCCGAGTGCCCCAGAACCGAGCTGCTACTACTAAGTATCAGTCACCCTTGAACCGTGGACCGCCCAAACCGACTCCGCCAGCCCCGACTCAGCCTAGCGGTAGTCCGGCTGGACCATCCGCATGGACACAGCCCTTGGCTCCGCTAACAGAGGATTCGTCTGAGTACCCAGATATGCAGCATGCCCAGAGCTTGCTGAAACCGCCGGCCACCCCGATGACGACTGTACCCGATAATCGGCTATGAATGTCTACCAAACCCGTAGTCCATTATTTTGATGAATCCGAGACCGTAGAATGTGAGGGGGCTCAAAGTTTAGTAGATGAGTTTCAGACCGCTTAGAAAGAACTCGCGATCTGATACAACGCTGGAGTTCTGAACCTCTTTGCGGATTCTGTGGTGGCCGTCCAAAAGACCCACCGGGACCATTATAAAGAGAAGAATGAGAAAGCACTAGAGGAGGCCCGAGCACAATTAGAACAAGTATACATCGACAAGGAGCAGGACCGTAAGACCGTGATTTCGAGTACCGCTCTCCTAAGGAAGAAACTGTTTGATTTAGATGCTAAGAATGAAATGATGAATGTAAAATTCCTCGAATGCTTCGGGGTGTTTTTGGATGATGGGGACGGGACCCGAGCATCCGCTCTTCGACTCTTAGAAGAGAAGGATGCTTTGGATGGATAGGAATAGATTGAACCGTGTTGGGGTTGAATTGGAATGTTGGGGGTGTTAGAATCGGACTGGACGAATAGGAAAAGAAGAGGAGAGCACCTCTATACCCGCCGACGGACGAGAGTCTTAACGCGTGCCTGATTGATCGAAATCATCGCGATCAGGAGACAGGGGCTACACAATTAAATAAAGGTAAGACGCTACATCCGATACGATGTAGTAATGCAGCTACGACGAACCGAGAAAAGAAGTGGAGAGCACCTTTACACCCACCATGAGACTCGTTCTTATTCGGTGTGCCTGATCAAAGCCAACATTGATCAGGAAGGCTGTTGAAGAGGAGAGCGCCACGGACCCGCTGTCAAAATTTTTTTTGACAGGCGTGCTTGATCACTAACTGTATATGTGATCAGGGAACAGTGTACATATTGTATAAATTGTTATTCTGGAGAGAAAGTAGAGGTGTAATAGTCATATATTGTTGGTACAGTCCACATGTTAATATATATCCAAACGTAAATGCATAAGTCTTACTGTTAATATGAAATGTGTCAAGCCGTTCATATTGGTAAACTTTTGTCGTTTGTTCATTGTACATGATGTGTTCATAATCTTATTCGAGTTGTATGCTGTGCATACTCCTATGTATGTTTTAGACATAACTTCATTTTTATATTTGTGTATACCTGAAGGGTATCCGTTTTTTTTTTAAAGTGTATGTTTTGTCTAGGGGGGGTAATGTAGGGGACACGAATCCCACTCGGATCGTAGTTACATAAGCCGCCGTAATGTAATGGTTCGTGACCCGTATATAGAGGGCGCGAATGTTGGTAAGGGGGCGCTGCGATCGGGTAGGGAGGGATATATAAGGCTGGAAGGCTCAGTCGTGGACAGACCTGACACGGTCTCATACCGAATCGAACAGACTCTAGATTGCCTGTATTAGGAACGTGAAATAAAAACCTCTCTCTTTTGCATCCAGAAATCATAAAGAACCTTCCGAGTTGTTTATTCGAAAACCGCAAAGTCTACAATGGTAAAACATCCGGATCCATATGTACAGTCTTGTATTCAGATATATGATTATATTATGTATATTGCAGCACAACAATGCGGAATCCCTCCCCAAGATGCCAATGCTAATGCCCCTGAGGCTGCAACAGCTGATGCCAGTACCCTAACGTACACCTGCAGTTCTGGTTTTAGTGCGGGTGGTAGTGCTGACTACTCCTATACTTGTACTGCTGGTACATGGGTACTTACTGGTACAGCACCCTGTACAGGTGAGTGATCTCTGTTATTAGAGAGTTTAAGATTTGGGAACATGTACGGATGCTGGAAAATCAGGGGCTAGTTGTGCAGATTGCAGTACATGTACAGGTTATGCGGTTAGGAATATCGCTAGAATATAGGTCATTTGGGTTACAATGCATGCATTGATCAGCTGAGTGAGTTTTGACTAAAATGGCCCCACCAATCAAGTTATTATAGAGAGATATACTTAACACCCAGGTAAATAATACCTGTTATTTAGGAACTTATATTTTTTAAATCCTTTATATACGTATATTTCCAAATTGTTACCACTTGGAAATTGCTGTCCATACATCCAAAATGTCAGGGCCACAA
The DNA here is from genome assembly GCA_947462335.1 of Harmothoe impar. Classification (NCBI taxonomy): domain Eukaryota; kingdom Metazoa; phylum Annelida; class Polychaeta; order Phyllodocida; family Polynoidae; genus Harmothoe; species Harmothoe impar. The sequence goes on along the minus strand of OX381716.1, from coordinate 62,053,184 downwards.
GTTATCACGAGAGGTATATGGGACATTGTCTCCTGCTGTTCTCTGTGTAGAGGGCTGGTGAAGCAATTCATCCTCAATTTATACATTTTTCATTTGTTTCCACTGATTCCTGTTAACTGTACTAATCCTTTTTCTTTATTACAGATGATGATGAGTGTACCCTTACCACCCATACCTGTGACACCAATGCCCAATGCCTCAACACACCGGGGTCTTATCAATGTGTGTGTATGGATGGCTTTGTAGGAGATGGCACTTCTTGCAGTAAGTGTTGCTGTCAGAATGTATAACCCTTTTTTCCTTTTTTTTTTCCTTTTCATCATAGTGGCCAATGTTTTTTATACTTGAATAGCTGACTTATCTATATCTCTTTATGATACAATTACGTCACAGATAAAAGTATAATGTCTTGTTCTAAATGCCTACATTTCAAAGAGTGGTTACCACTAATGATGTGCATAGCAACTGTTGCTTTATGGTCTTCCTTAATTCACATTTAGTTCTATCCAATGTTATTTACATGGTCTATTGCTTACTATTATTGTGCTAACAAGACATAGACATAGGTGAGGGCCCTCATGATGCTACGGCACTTTCCTGCACTATATACTAATATAAGTAGAGTTCACATGACTGAAGTGAGTATTGCTTTGCATCATTTAAATGTAATAATGTCATTTAATTCATTTCACATCATGTACACAACTGCAGCACAGCGATGTGGACTCCCTCCCCAAGATGCCAATGCTGACACCCCTGAGGCTGCAACAGCTGATACCAGCAGCATAGTGTACACGTGTAGGTCAGGTTTTAGTGCTGACTACTCCTATACTTGTACTGCTGGTACATGGGTACTTACTGGTACAGCACCTTGTACAGGTGAGTGAGCTGGTTTGACTATTAGGGCCCTCATGTTCAAAAACATTTACATAGTTCAGAATTCTTACAAGGATGCATTGCCCAAAAGCAAAGATCTTTAGATGTCCCTAAGATCAGTCCCTTAAGGAATATTGGAGCTCATGATACACCAATGTATTGGCAAGCCAGTATCCTAACCACTGCCCCAATCTAGGCAGGTCACATAAGGAATGTTCAACTACCACTAGTACTCATTCAAAAGGTTATGATCCCTAAAACTGGTGATTTTGGATATGAAAGGAACCAGCTTCAGCTATAGGTCTCACAGAAAAGAATCACTGCATCCTGCTAATGTAGAATACACACACACTCTCACTATACAAGGGCAGTCTGACACAAAACATGTTACACTGCTGTTCTGTTGTATCATATAAGCACCATTTTTATTTGTTTATACCCACTAAGACGTGTTAGCAACATTTTACATCAAATCGCACCAACATCTATGTACATCTGGTATAATATGTATTGTAATGTATGGACATGATCAGTTCCTCGTTATCTACGTTGCTTTGGTAGACTGATTCATATTTATGAGCATAGTCTTTATAGAAAGAAAACATCCCTTTTCATAGTTCTTATGGTTCTGGGACTTAATTCCCGATTACTACATTATATATTGAACTTTATGTCTCCTACAGATGATGATGAGTGTACCCTCACCACCCATAACTGTGACACCAATGCCCATTGCCTCAACACGGCAGGGTCTTATCAATGTGTGTGTATGGATGGCTTTGTAGGAGACGGTACTTCTTGTGGTGAGTGTTTGTGTTAATATATTACCCTGATTAAACGCCAAATCTATGTTACCTTTGTTTCATTGTGCTTGAAAGTATGTTAGATAACTTAACATCAAACCTTTTTTGAAATATCAATATCTCTTTGAGACAAAAATATATCACAGATACAAATAATACTCTTTGAAAAAGTTGATTAGCACTAATAATTGTCCATGCATCTGATGTAATCTTTCAAATTACATTATTTCTACACCTAGGCTATGTTCATTGATTTTAAGATTTACCCATAGACTAATCCAGAGCCTCTCTGCATGAAATAAAACTTTTTTTCTGCTATTCTAAAGCACATGAGTATTACTGGATCAAACTCATTTTATACCATTTTTACAATTACAGTACAACAGTGTGGACTCCCTCCCCAAGATGCCAATGCTAATACCCCTGAGGCTGCAACAGCTGATGCCAGTACCCTAACGTACACCTGCAGTTCTGGTTTTAGTGCGGGTGGTAGTGCTGACTACTCCTATACTTGTACTGCTGGTACATGGGTACTTACTGGTACAGCGCCTTGTATAGGTGAGTAATATAATACATTATTCTACCTGGTTTTAGTGCTGACTACTCCTGTACTTGTACTGCTGGTGCATGGGTACTTACTGGTACAGAACCTTGCACAGGTGAGTATCATCAGGATCTATATGGGATTTCGTCAAATTTCCTGATAAGCTATTCTTTACTAACAGTGTTCGCTAACCGGAAATAGGATAGGAACCGGAAATCGAACCAGAAAGTATGACGGCAAAACTACTTTCATACATTCTTGTTCCTGTTTACTTGTTCTAAGCCACCAACAGATGTTGCCCAAACCAAGCAAAAACTAAGTTAAAAGTCACAGCGATTACCAAGCCCTTCCTTCAGAAGGATTCGGGAACAAGAGTAACACAACTTAAATGTACAAATGATCAGATGTGGCTGGTCCTGTACCATCTAGAGTGGTGAGCTATGTCCCGAATCTTATAGCGACATGCTACCTTTAAAGGGTTAAGATAGAGGTGTACTTCCAGTAATCTTTGATATAGTGTACTTCATGTGTTCTTTAACATTGTTGGTGTTCAATGAGAATGATATTACGATTATTATTTAAGTAAGTATATCCGATGATTTGGGCTCAAAGTTCGATCTTCATAAAATTGATCCCTGATGTCGACCTAATATCATATTTTATTTCCTACCTATTCCCTTTTTGTTCATTTTGATCTTAATGGCCAGTTATGGTCAAAGAGTTGTATGATTTTCTCCCCATTAAAAACCCTGTAAAAGACAATGACTAAGTCCCATGGGCGTACACCCCCCTTTCTGAGATCCTTTCTGACCATAGATAAAAATTGATATCATGCTGTTCACCACTAAGCCCATAATATTTAGAATTTGGAAAAAATGGGATATAGCCACTTTAAGAAAATCCTTACGTGAAGAACGGACCTCAATGGAACCCTTTTCCTCTTTTGTGCAACCTGTTTATTTTCCAAAAAAAGAAATCAAAATGTTTCCATTAGGAAACTGAGCTTTAAGTTTTAAAATCCTGCTAATGAACCTTGACAGAACCCTTTTGACGGAACAACATATTCTGTTTCTGAGACATTATTCCTGCTAACTGTATTGACCCCTTTGTCTCCTACTCGGACATTGGTATGGCCTATACTCGGATGTTAGTATAGACCAAATTCAGGTGTTAGTAGGCTATGGACCATGCCCGGACTTTAGGGAAATGGCCAATAGTCCGGGAGGCCTAAAATCAGGGTGGCATTCATCATGGGGCTGATCTTCCGCAGGGCCAATAGTCATGGGGCCCTTTGTCCACAGGGCTTCTGATCTTTGTACCGATTCTGACCCATTATTCCTGCCAACTGTAGTAATCTCTTTGTTCCCCACAGATGATGATGAGTGTACCCTTACCACCCATACCTGTGACACCAATGCCCATTGCCTCAACACGGCAGGGTCATTTGGCTGTGTGTGTGTAGATGGCTACGTAGGAGATGGTACTACTTGTGGTAAGTGTTTATGTGTACATTTCACCTCTAATGCCATGGCAACGGGAAGATGTCATATTTTGTGTTAAATTGGTATTGGTACACCTATTTTGCGATATGTTCCGCATGTGGATGCAGGCGACACCGCAGCGAAATGGGCGTGGCAGCGATACCATTTTAACACAGATTATGATGTGTTCCTGCCGCCGTTGACTTTGGGCTATAGTGCAATCTGCAGTTGTTCTAATGTCCTTTTGTTATTTCTCGAGTTAATTCTGTTTAGCAGAAAATGAAGTACATATGACCCAAATACAACATGTATGTATACCTGACTGGATGCAATCTATGACTGGATATAATCCATGACCAAGTGCAATCTATGACAAGATACAATCCATGACCAGGTGCAATCTATGACTGGGTGCAATCTATGACCGGTATGAAAGAAAAAAGGCCTTTTTGGGGCAGATGTACATAGAAATGGCAGGGTAAAATTCATCCATGTTTTAAAACTTTGTGACATTAATTTCAGTTCAAAGAAAAATTCAAATTCACGTTTGCCAGTCATAGATTACACCCAGTCATAGATTGCACCCAGTCATAGATTACACCCAGTCATAGATTGCACCCAGTCATAGACTTTCAACTTTTATCAACTTGGTAAGACAAGGCCACATGTAGTTGTAACTATTGATCCAATTACAATCAAATACTGTTACAAACTGAACGTTGTTGTTGTTTCCCTCCAGATGCTGCCCCAGCACAGACGGCTGCACCCTAGATGAGGAGGACAGGAAGACATCCACTGACTTCATCACCCAGTCAAATATGGGCGTCAGCCAATGTCGCCATTAGCACTCTCATACAAGGGTCAGGCACTGCTGGACTATAATAGATGGGTCACATTGCCCATGGCGCCGAACTTCCACAAGGTTGATAAACACTGCCGCACTCAGGCTTAGTGCCAATTGTTATGGGGCCTATTGTCCAAAGGGCTTCGGATCTGTGTACCATGTACATTGCCTCCACTAGGGCCCCTGTCTTGACAAAGTTTTTCAAAAGAACTATACAATTCTGGCATATCATAACACGACTTGTAATATATCACATATATGTAACGTAGATATTATCATTTACAGACATATCATGAATAGCACAACAATGTAAATATATAAGATGAGTGGTGGTGTGAAGCTTACCAGAGGACTCGGTACATCAAGTCATATACTCGTGTCCGCATAACTGGACAAGTGTAGTGTACCGTCAGTCAGGCCTGCACTGACTGGAGAACTCAGGTAACACAGGGGTCATATATACCCTATCTGTCATGTACCGGTGAAAAGGTCGGCTTTCCCGCTTAATAGTGGCACACAGGAACGCGAGTCCTCTCCGGGATACTGTATGCACTAATTCCAGGCGGAAAGCTAAGTAAAAGAGGTGTTTACCCGGAAACCTGTATAAAGAATATTACAAGTAATAATACTGTACCCCTACAGTATCTTATTATATTATGATATTCATAAATACCATGATGACCAATCCTTGTGTAAATATAGTGACTATATAACAAGTATTTACTAAGAAGACATCATTCGAATGGTAATTTACATTATGTATCATTCTATGTATCATGTTTTAAAACAGACTGCATATTGGGAGCTGCCCTGTTTAAATGAATGTAAATGGTTGGACAGCTCAAGCATTTATGATCTTATATTAATTTGAGATTAACTGCAGTGTTCATTAATATAAACAAGATGTCAAATGTATTTGAATCTTGTATTTTTTTTCATCTAATAGCATAATATTTTAAAAACTATATCATTTTAAACATTAGAGACATATCCTTCCTGTGCATTTTTATACTGAAAACATACTGAATAATCCAGTTTCCGAATCAACTACAACTTGCTTGAGTATCACAGGTTATAGATATATAACATGATAACACGCTCAAACTTACAATACTGACAGAGACTCAATCACTGCGGCGTATTGAACAAAACAGTAAAACGCTTGTTATGAATACATTAAAAATATTCTATACCTCAACAATACAGGTTCGTATAACATATGGCCTTTCAACTGCTCCCTGTTCAGCCGCCATGTATTCTGATATAATGTAGCTAACATTCATAATAACAATAAGCGGCATAGATATAATTAGAACACAAGATATACATAATGGTGCTTATGAGTATGGTTGGCTAAACCTGCCCCCCTTTTTTTAGATGGAATGTGTTTAAAATGCTAAACACTTGTCAAAATGGCATTAAGATAAGTGTTTAAATCCTAAACCTTTATTAACATTGTTAATAGTGTGTAGAATCTAAACAGTTTTAAGTGACACAACAAGTGCAGCACTACTGCACCAACCTAAACCTGTAAGGACCACAAGGTGCATGAATGCATCATGTCGTCATGATGCACCACTGCCGCATCTCCCTCACAATTTAAGCACCACACGGTGCATCAATTCACCCCCCTGTCATGATGCACCAGTGGCGCACCTATCTTACCCTTTAAGGACCACATCATGCATCAATGCATCATGTCGTCATGATGTACCACTGCCACACCTCCCTAACCCTTTAAGGACCACAGCCCAGCAAATCCATGTGTGCCTGCGTGAATATGTGTGAGGCCTTGGTTAGGGTATTGGGCGCTATAACGCATGGTGTGAGGGTGCGAGAGCTGGGTGTAAGGTGCCGCAATGCTCACTCAACCTCACACCTTGCGCTAGAATGTAGGAGAACATCACCCATATTCACTCAAGCTCCTTCCATTAACTTTGGACACTTGAGTGAGGATGAGTTAGGTGTGAGTCAGCTAGCATGTATCTCATGCATCTCCACTCAAATATAGAGATTGAGAGACTATGGAAACTGTAAGTAATTGTAATTGTAATGGTGTTAACCAATAAATAAACATCATTTCTTCAAAATTCAAAAATGTGCATAAATAACAAACATGTTGGTATTAGTTAATACTGCTTAAAATGCACATAGTAGTTATAAAAGAGTATTTTTCTGGTCTATGGGATATAACACAGCATTGGGATTATTCACATTTTACTAATCATTCAGACAACCACAGTCTTTGGTCTGACCGGAATAAAAAAATATGATGCTCAGTGATCCCACCTCCATACCCATTTAAGCACCACATGGTACATCAATGCATCATGTTGTCATGATGCACCACTATACCGCACCTCCCCAATGCTTTAAAGAGCACACAGTGCATCAATGCATCATGTTATCATGATGCACCACTGCCACATCTCCCTAAACATTTAAGGCCCGCACAGAGCCTCAATGCATTATGGCGTCATGATGCATCACTGCCAATCCTCACTAACCCTTTAAGGACCATATTGTTCATCAATGCATCATGTCGTCATGATGCACCACTGCCAGACCTCACTTACCCTTTAAGGACCACATTGTGCATCAATGCATCATGTCGTCATAGTGCACCACTGCCAGACCTCACTAACCCTTTAAGGACCACACTGAGAATCAATGCATCATGTCGTCATGATGCACCACTGCCAGACCTCACTAACCCTTTAAGGACCACATTGTGCATCAATGCATCATGTCGTCATGATGCACCACTGCCGCACCTCCCTAACCCTTATAGGATCACATCATGCATCAATGCATCATGTCGTCATGATGCACCACTATACCGCACCTCCCTAACCCTTTAAGGATCACATGGTGCATCAATGCATCAATGCATCATGTCTTCATGATGCACCACGGCCACACCTCCCTAACTCTTTAAGGATCACATGGTGCATCAATGCCTCATGTTGTCATGATGCACCACTGCCGCACCTCCCTCACCATTTAAGCACCACACGGTGCATCAATGCACCCCCTGTCATGATGCACCACTACTGCACCTCACTCACCATTTAAGAACCACATGATAAACCTGACATACATGCATATTGTCACTAGGATAACTTTACTATTATATCTGCTCCAAATATAAGCAAGATATGTTTTGTATAGATCAACATCTTTCAGAATATTTCTAGTGGTGTTTGCTTGCAGTCTGAATGATATTTTAGAGTGGACACCAACTACGTAAATCCGACATATTAAGTCTCCAAGACATAAATGCATATTGCAAATGGGAGAAGTTTACTATTTTATCTGCTTCAAAGAAAAGCCAGATATGTTCTGCATAGATGGCAATCTTTTAGAATATTCCAACTGGTGTTTGATTACGGTCTGGATTATATTTTATAGTGGACACCAACTACGTAAATCCGACACATAAAGTCTGCAAGACATCCTGGCAAATCGTAAATGGGAGAAGTCTACTATTATATCTGCTTCAAAGAAAAGCCAGATATGTTCTGCATAGATGGCAATCTTTTAGAATATTCCAACTGGTGTTTGATTACGGTCTGGATTATATTTTAGAGTGGACACTGACCCGTAAATCCGACACGTAAAGTCTGCAAGACATCCTGGCATATCGTAAATGGGAGAAGTCTAGTGTTTTATCTGCTCCAAACAAAAACTAGATATGTTCTGCATAGTTGGATATCTTTCAGACGATTTCTAGTGGTGTTTGTTTGAGGTCTAAATGATATTTTAGAGTGGGCAGCGACAATGAAAATCCGACATATTAAGTCTCCAAGACATAAAAGTATACCCTTAATGACATATCTTCACAATTATATCTGCTATAAACAAAGCCTTTATGTGTCTTGCATAGGTGGACATTTCCAAAAGAGTTCTACTGCTGTTTGCTTGGGATCGGGATGACATTATTTACTGGGTGCCGTGTATGTAAATCCGACATATTAAGTCTCCAAGACATAGTGTACATGGGAGAGGCTTACTATTATATCTGCTGCAAACAAAAGTTAGATAATTATATTCTGCATAGATGGACATCTTTTAGAATATATCAATTGGTGTTTGATTACGGTATGGATGATATTTGAGAGCGGACATGGACTACGTAAATCCGACATATGAAGTCACCTAGCCATCTCAGTATACCCCCAAGGACATGAGTCAGGGATTACATATATGCTATAAACACAGCCTATATATCTGTCTTGTATTGATGAACTACTTTCAGAATATTGCTAGTTGTGTTTGCTTGCAGTCTGCATGCTATTAATTAAAAGGTAACCAGTATGTAAATCAGACATATTAAGTCCCTGAGTATCCATGCATATTGTCACTGGGAGAAGTTTACTATTATATCTGCTCCAAACAAAAGCTAAATGTGTTCTGCATAGATCGACATCTTTCAGTACATTTTAAGTGGCGTTTGCTTGCAGTCTGGATGATATTTTAGAGTGGACAGTGACTATGTAAATCCGACATATTAAGTCTCCAAGACATCTAAGTAAACCCTTAATTACATATGTTAACAATTATATCTGCTATAAACACAGCCTTTATGTGTCTTGAATAGATGGACATCTTCCAAAAAATTGGTAATGGTGTTTGCTTGGGATCTGGATGTTATTGGTTACTGGGTACTGATTAGGTAAGTCTGACATATTAGGTCTCCAAGACATCCTGGCATATTGTTAACGGGAGAAGTTTACTATTACATCTGCTCCAAAAAAAGCTAAATATGTTCTGCATAAATGGAGATCTTTTAGAATATTTCTACAGGTGTTTGATTACGGTCTGAATTATATTTTAGAATGGATGCCAGCCACATAAATCTGACATATAAAGTCTGCAAGACATCCTGGCATATCATAAATGTGAGAAGTTTACTATTATATCTGCTCTAAACCAAAACTAGATATGTTCTGCATAGATGGACATCTTTCAGAATGTTTCTCGTGGTGTTTGCTTGCAGTCTGGATGATATTTTAGAGTGGACACCAACTACGTAAATCAGACATATTAAGTCTCCAAGACATCAATGCATATTGCAAATGGGAGAAGTTTACTTTTATATCTGTTCAAAGAAAAGCCAGATATGTTCTGCATAGATGGCAATCTTTTAGAATATTCCAACTGGTGTTTGATTACGGTCTGGATTATAATTTAGAGTGGACACTGACCCGTAAATCCGACACATAAAGTCTGCAGGACATCCTGGCATATCGTAAATGGGAGAAGTCTAGTGTTTTATCTGCTCCAAACAAAAACTAGATATGTTCTGCATAGTTGGATATCTTTCAGACGATTTCTAGTGGTGTTTGTTTGAGGTCTAAATGATATTTTAGAGTGGGCAGCGACAATGAAAATCCGACATATTAAGTCTCCAAGACATATAAGTATACCCTTAATGACATATCTTCACAATTATATCTGCTATAAACAAAGCCTTTATGTGTCTTGCATAGGTGGACATTTCCAAAAGAGTTCTACTGCTGTTTGCTTGGGATCGGGATGACATTATTTACTGGGTGCCGAGTATGTAAATCCGACATATTAAGTCTCCAAGACATATTGTACATGGGAGAGGCTTACTATTATATCTGCTGCAAACAAAAGCTAGATAATTATGTTCTGCATAGATGGAAATCTTTTAGAATATATCAATTGGTGTTTGATTACGGTATGGATGATATTTGAGAGCGGACATGGACTACGTAAATCCGACATATGAAGTCACCTAGCCATCTTAGTATACCCCTGAGGACATGAGTCAGGGATTACATATATGCTATAAACACAGCCTATATATCTGTCTTGTATTGATGAACTACTTTCAATATATTGCTAGTTGTGTTTGCTTGCAGTCTGCATGCTATTCATTAAAAGGTAACCAGTATGTAAATCCGACATATTAAGTCCCTGAGTATCCATGCATATTGTCACTGGGAGAAGTTTACTATTATATCTGCTCCAAACAAAAGCTAAATGTGTTCCGCATAGATCGACATCTTTCAGTACATTTTAAGAGGCGTTTGCTTGCAGTCTGGATGATATTTTAGAGGGGACAGTGACTATGTAAATCCGACATATTAAGTCTCCAAGACATCTAAGTATACCCTTAATTACATATGTTAACAATTATATCTGCTATAAACACAGCCTTTTTGTGTCTTGAATAGATGGACATCTTCCAAAAAATTGGTAATGGTGTTTGCTTGGGATCTGGATGTTATTGGTTACTGGGTACTGATTAGGTAAATCTGACATATTAGGTCTCCAAGACATCCTGGCATATTGTTAACGGGAGAAGTTTACTATTACATCTGCTCCAAAAAAAGCTAAATATGTTCTGCATAAATGGAGATCTTTTAGAATATTTCTACAGGTGTTTGATTACGGTCTGAATTATATTTTAGAATGGATGCCAGCCACATAAATCCGACATATAAAGTCTGCAAGACATCCTGGCATATCGTAAATGTGAGAAGTTTACTATTATATCTGCTCTAAACAAAAACTAGATATGTTCTGCATAGATGGACATCTTTCAGAATGTTTCTCGTGGTGTTTGCTTGCAGTCTGGATGATATTTTAGAGTGGACACCAACTACGTAAATCAGACATATTAAGTCTCCAAGACATCAATGCATATTGCAAATGGGAGAAGTTTACTATTATATCTGCTTCAAAGAAAAGCCAGATATGTTCTGCATAGATGGCAATCTTTTAGAATATTCCAACTGGTGTTTGATTACGGTCTGGATTATATTTCAGAGTGGACACTGACCCGTAAATCCGACACATAAAGTCTGCAAGACATTCTGGCATATCGTAAATGGGAGAAGTCTAGTGTTTTATCTGCTCCAAACAAAAACTAGATATGTTCTGCATAGTTGGATATCTTTCAGACGATTTCTAGTGGTGTTTGTTTGAGGTCTAAATGATATTTTAGAGTGGGCAGCGACAATGAAAATCCGACATATTAAGTCTTCAAGACATATAAGTATACCCTTAATGACATATCTTCACAATTATATCTGCTATAAACAAAGCCTTTATGTGTCTTGCATAGGTGGACATTTCCAAAAGAGTTCTACTGCTGTTTGCTTGGGATCAGGATGTCATTATTTACTGGGTGCTGAGTATGTAAATCCGACATATTAAGTCTCCAAGACATAGTGTACATGGGAGAGGCTTACTATTATATCTGCTGCAAACAAAAGCTAGATAATTATGTTCTGCATAGATGGAAATCTTTTAGAATATATCAATTGGTGTTTGATTACGGTATGGATGATATTTGAGAGCGGACATGGACTACGTAAATCCAACATATGAAGTCACCTAGCCATCTTAGTATACCCCTGAGGACATGAGTCAGGGATTACATATATGCTATAAACACAGCCTATATATCTGTCTTGTATTGATGAACTACTTTCAGAATATTGCTAGTTGTGTTTGCTTGCAGTCTACATGCTATTCATTAAAAGGTAACCAGTATGTAAATCCGACATATTAAGTCCCTGAGTATCCATGCATATTGTCACTGGAAGAAGTTTACTATTATATCTGCTCCAAACAAAAGCTAAATGTGTTCCGCATAGATCGACATCTTTCAGTACATTTTAAGTGGCGTTTGCTTGCAGTCTGGATGATATTTTAGAGTGGACAGTGACTATGTAAATCCGACATATTAAGTCTCTAAGACATCTAAGTATACCCTTAATTACGTATGTAAACAATTATATCTGCTATAAACACAGCCTTTATGTGTCTTGAATAGATGGACATCTTCCAAAAAATTGGTAATGGTGTTTGCTTGGGATCTGGATGTTATTGGTTACTGGGTACTGATTAGGTAAGTCTGACATATTAGGTCTCCAAGACATCCTGGCATATTGTTAACGGGAGAAGTTTACTATTACATCTGCTCCAAAAAAAGCTAAATATGTTCTGCATAAATGGAGATCTTTTAGAATATTTCTACAGGTGTTTGATTACGGTCTGAATTATATTTTAGAATGGATGCCAGCCACATAAATCCGACATATAAAGTCTGCAAGACATCCTGGCATATCGTAAATGTGAGAAGTTTACTATTATATCTGCTCTAAACAAAAACTAGATATGTTCTGCATAGATGGACATCTTTCAGAATGTTTCTCGTTGTGTTTGCTTGCAGTCTGGATGATATTTTAGAGTGGACACCAACTACGTTAATCAGACATATTAAGTCTCCAAGACATCAATGCATATTGCAAATGGGAGAAGTTTACTATTATATCTGCTTCAAAGAAAAGCCAGATATGTTCTGCATAGATGGCAATCTTTTAGAATATTCCAACTGGTGTTTGATTACGGTCTGGATTATATTTTAGAGTGGACACTGACCCGTAAATCCGACACATAAAGTCTGCAAGACATTCTGGCATATCGTAAATGGGAGAAGTCTAGTGTTTTATCTGCTCCAAACAAAAACTAGATATGTTCTGCATAGTTGGATATCTTTCAGACGATTTCTAGTAGTGTTTGTTTGAGGTCTAAATGATATTTTAGAGTGGGCAGCGACAATGAAAATCCGACATATTAAGTCTCCAAGACATATAAGTATACCCTTAATGACATATCTTCACAATTATATCTGCTATAAACAAAGCCTTTATGTGTCTTGCATAGGTGGACATTTCCAAAAGAGTTCTACTGCTGTTTGCTTGGGATCAGGATGTCATTATTTACTGGGTGCTGAGTATGTAAATCCGACATATTAAGTCTCCAAGACATAGTGTACATGGGAGAGGCTTACTATTATATCTGCTGCAAACAAAAGCTAGATAATTATGTTCTGCATAGATGGAAATCTTTTAGAATATATCAATTGGTGTTTGATTACGGTATGGATGATATTTGAGAGCGGACATGGACTACGTAAATCCGACATATGAAGTCACCTAGCCATCTTAGTATACCCCTGAGGACATGAGTCAGGGATTACATATATGCTATAAACACAGCCTATATATCTGTCTTGTATTGATGAACTACTTTCAGAATATTGCTAGTTGTGTTTGCTTGCAGTCTGCATGCTATTCATTAAAAGGTAACCAGTATGTAAATCCGACATATTAAGTTCCTGAGTATCCATGCATATTGTCACTGGAAGAAGTTTACTATTATATCTGCTCCAAACAAAAGCTAAATGTGTTCCGCATAGATCAACATCTTTCAGTACATTTTAAGTGGCGTTTGCTTGCAGTCTGGATGATATTTTAGAGTGGACAGTGACTATGTAAATCCGACATATTAAGTCTCTAAGACATCTAAGTATACCCTTAATTACGTATATAAACAATTATATCTGCTATAAACACAGCCTTTATGTGTCTTGAATAGATGGACATCTTCCAAAAAATTGGTAATGGTGTTTGCTTGGGATCTGGATGTTATTGGTTACTGGGTACTGATTAGGTAAGTCTGACATATTAGGTCTCCAAGACATCCTGGCATATTGTTAACGGGAGAAGTTTACTATTACATCTGCTCCAAAAAAAGCTAAATATGTTCTGCATAAATGGAGATCGTTTAGAATATTTCTACAGGTGTTTGATTACGGTCTGAATTATATTTTAGAATGGATGCCAGCCACATAAATCCGACATATAAAGTCTGCAAGACATCCTGGCATATCGTAAATGTGAGAAGTTTACTATTATATCTGCTCTAAACAAAAACTAGATATGTTCTGCATAGATGGACATCTTTCAGAATGTTTCTCGTCGTGTTTGCTTGCAGTCTGGATGATATTTTAGAGTGGACACCAACTACGTAAATCAGACATATTAAGTCTCCAAGACATCAATGCATATTGCAAATGGGAGAAGTTTACTATTATATCTGCTTCAAAGAAAAGCCAGATATGTCCGCATAGATGGCAATCTTTTAGAATATTCCAACTGGTGTTTGATTACGGTCTGGATTATATTTTAGAGTGGACACTGACCCGTAAATCCGACACATAAAGTCTGCAAGACATCCTGGCATATCGTAAATTGGAGAAGTCTAGTGTTATATCTGCTCCAAACAAAAACTAGATATGTTCAGCATAGTTGGATATCTTTCAGACGATTTCTAGTGGTGTTTGTTTGAGGTCTAAATGATATTTTAGAGTGGGCAGCGACAATGAACATCCGACATATTAAGTCTCCAAGACATATAAGTATACCCTTAATGACATATCTTCACAATTATATCTGCTATAAACAAAGCCTTTATGTGTCTTGCATAGGTGGACATTTCCAAAAGAGTTCTACTGCTGTTTGCTTGGGATTAAGATGACATTATTTACTGGGTGCCGAGTATGTAAATCCGACATATTAATTCTCCAAGACATATTGTACATGGGAGAGGCTTACTATTATATCTGCTGCAAACAAAAGCTAGATAATTATGTTCTGCATAGATAAAAATCTTTTAGAATATATCAACTGGTGTTTGATTACGGTATGGATGATATTTGAGAGCGGACATGGACTACGTAAATCCGACATATGAAGTCACGAAGCCATCTTAGTATACCCCCGAGGACATGAGTCAGGGATTACATATATGCTATAAACACAGCCTATATATCTGTCTTGTATTGATGAACTACTTTCAGAATATTGCTAGTTGTGTTTGCTTGCAGTCTGCATGCTATTCATTAAAAGGTAACCAGTATGTAAATCCGACATATTAAGTTCCTGAGTATCCATGCATATTGTCACTGGAAGAAGTTTACTATTATATCTGCTCCAAACAAAAGCTAAATGTGTTCCGCATAGATCGACATCTTTCAGTACATTTTAAGTGGCGTTTGCTTGCAGTCTGGATGATATTTTAGAGTGGACAGTGACTATGTAAATCCGACATATTAAGTCTCCAAGACATCTAAGTATACCCTTAATTACATATGTTAACAATTATATCTGCTATAAACACAGCCTTTATGTGTCTTGAATAGATGGACATCTTCCAAAAAATTGGTAATGGTGTTTGCTTGGGATCTGGATGTTATTGGTTACTGGGTACTGATTAGGTAAGTCTGACATATTAGGTCTCCAAGACATCCTGGCATATTGTTAACGGGAGAAGTTTACTATGACATCTGCTCCAAAAAAAGCTAAATATGTTCTGCATAAATGGAGATCTTTTAGAATATTTCTACAGGTGTTTGATTACGGTCTGAATTATATTTTAGAATGGATGCCAGCCACATAAATCCGACATATAAAGTCTGCAAGACATCCTGGCATATCGTAAATGTGAGAAGTTTACTATTATATCTGCTCTAAACAAAAACTAGATGTGTTCTGCATAGATGGACATCTTTGGGAATGTTTCTCGTGGCGTTTGCTTGCAGTCTGGATGATATTTTAGAGTGGACACCAACTACGTAAATCCGACATATTAAGTCTCCAAGACATCAATGCATATTGCAAATGGGAGAAGTTTACTATTATATCTGCTTCAAAGAAAAGCCAGATATGTTCTGCATAGATGGCAATCTTTTAGAATATTCCAACTGGTGTTTGATTAAGGTCCTGATTATATTTTAGAGTGGACACTGACCCGTAAATCCGACACATAAAGTCTGCAAGACATCCTGGCATATCGTAAATGGGAGAAGTCTAGTGTTATATCTGCTCCAAACAAAAACTAGATATGTTCTGCATAGTTGGATATCTTTCAGACGATTTCTAGTGGTGTTTGTTTGAGGTCTGAATGATATTTTAGAGCAAGCAGCAATAATGTAAATCAGACATATTAAGTCTCAAAGACATATAAGTATACCCTTAATGACATATGTTCATAATTATATCTGCTATAAACAAAGGCTTTATGTTTCTCATACGGGTAGACATTTCCAAAAGAGTTCTACTGCTGTTTGCTTGGGATCTGGATGACATTATTTACTGGGTACAGAGCATACCCTTCATGACAGGACTTTACAAATTATATCTGCTATAAACAAAGCCTTTATGTGTCTTGTATAGGTAAAGATTTCTAGTGGTGTTTGCTTGGGATCTGGATGATATTAATTACTGGATACCGAGTATGTAAATCCGACATATTAAGTCTCCATGGCACACTCGGGGAAGCCTGAGCATGCGTGGAGAGCGCATTACCCGCCTGTGGTAGCTCAAGTACCGTAGCAGAGCAGTGAGAAGCAGCTGGTCCTGTGGTGTAGCGGTAGCATTCTCAACTCGAGAGCGGAGGGGCCGGGGTTCGATTCCCCATGGGGCTGACCTGTTTTCCAATGACCTGTTACACCCTTAATAACATAAGTTTACAATTACATCTGCTATAAATAAAGCCTTCATGTGTCTTGTAAAGATGGACATCTTCCAAAAGATTTCTAGTGGTGTTTGGTTGGGATCTGGATGATATTGGTTGCTGGGTACCGATTACGTAAATCCGACATGCTAAGTCTCCAAGACATCCATGCTTATTGTATATGGCAGAAGTTTACTATTATATCTGCTGCAAACAACAGCTAGACATGTTCTGCATAGATGGACATCTTTTAGAATATTTCTAAAGGTGTTTGCTTGCGGTCTGAATGATATTTTAGAGTGGACACCAACTACGTAAAATCGACATATTAAGTCTCCAAGACATCAATGCATATTGTAAATTAGAGAAGTTTACTATTATGTCTGCTCCAAAGAAAATCCAGATATGTTCTGCATAGCTGGCAATCTTTTGGAATATTTCAACTAGTGTTTGATTATGGTCTGGATGATATTTTAGACTTGACACCGACCCGTAAATCCTACACATAAAGTTTGCAAGACATCCTGGCATATCGTAAATGGGGGAAGTTTACTCTAATATCTGCTCCAAATAAAAGCTAGATATCTTTTGCATAGATGGTCATCTTTCAGAATATTTCTATTGTTGTTTGCCTGCAGTTTGGAGGATATTTTCGAGTGGACAGCAACTATGTAAATCCGACATATTAAGTTTTCAAGACATCTTAGTATACCCTTGATGATATAAGCTTACAATTATATCGGCTATAAACAAAGCCTTTATGTGACTTGTATAGATGGACATCTTCCAAAAGATTTATAGTGGTGTTTGTTTGGGAACTTGATGATATTGATTACTGGTTACCCAGTATGTAATTCAGACACATTAAGTCGCCAAGACATCCTGGCAAATTGTAAATGGGAGAAGTTTACTATTATATCTGCTCCAAACGAAAGCTAGATACCTTCCGCAGAGATGGACATCTTTTAAAATGTTTCTAGTGATGTTTGCTTGCAATTTGGAATATTAGGTACCAACTGCAAAAATCCAACATATTAAGTCTCCAAGACATCCTGGAAAATTTATAGTGGGAGAAGTTTACTATTATATCTTCTCCAGACAAAAACTAGATATGTTCTGCATACATGGACTACTTTCAGAATATTTCTAGTAGTGTTTGCTTGCAGTCTGGATGATATTTTCAAGTGGACAGCGGTTATGTAAATCTGACATATTAAGTCTCCGAGAGATCTAAGTATACCCTTAGTGAGAGAAGTTTGCGAATATATCTGCTCTAAATAAAGCCTATTTGTGTCTTGCAAAGAAGGACATCTTTCAGAATATTTCTATTGGTGTTTGCTTGTTGTCTGGATGTTATTTTGGAGTGGATGCCAAACCGTAAATCCGACATATTAAATCTCTGAGACATCAATGCAAAATGTAAATCGGAGAAGTTCATT
This sequence comes from Harmothoe impar, assembly GCA_947462335.1. NCBI lineage: Eukaryota > Metazoa > Annelida > Polychaeta > Phyllodocida > Polynoidae > Harmothoe > Harmothoe impar. Next base: position 62,034,858 of record OX381716.1, on the reverse strand, counting down.
ATTAATCTGCTAGATATGTCCTGCATAGATGGACCTCTTTTAAAAATGTTTCTCGTGGTGTTTGCTTGCAGTCTGGATGATATTTTAGAGTCAATGCCAACTCTTAAATCAGACATATTAAGTCTCCAAGACATCGATGCACTTTGTAAATGCTAGAAGTTTACTATTATATCTGGCCCAAACAAAGCTAGATATGTTGTGCATAGATGGACATCTTTAGAGCTGACACCGACCACATAAAATCTGACATATCATGTCTCTAAGACATCTAAGTATACCCCAAACGACAAGAGTTTGCGATTATATATGCTATAAACAAAGCCTATACATGTCTCTTGTTCTCATGGACATCTTTTAAAATGTTTCTGGTAGTGAGTGCTTGGTTTGGATCATATTTCAGAGTAAGCACCAACTGTTTAAATCTGACATATCAAGTCTTCCAGAGATCTAAGAATACTCTTCATGAGAGAAGTTTGCGACTATATCTGCTCAAAATGAAGCCTACTTGTGTCTCTTAAAAATGGACATTTTTTAGAATATTTCTAGTTATGTTTGCTTGCAGTCTGGATGATATCTTAGAGTGGACACTGACTACGTAAATCAGACATATTAATTATCCAAGACATCGATGCATATTGTAAATGAGAGAATTATTATATCTGCTCCAAACAAAAGCTAGATATGTTGTGCATAGATGGACATCTTTAAAATATTTCACCTGGTGTTTGCTTGCAGTCTGGATGGTATTTAAAGTGGACACCAACCATGTAAATCCAACATATTAAGTGTCAGAAACATCTAAGTATACCCCCAACGATATGAGGTTGTAATTATATATATATGCTATAAAAAAAGTTTAATACATCGGTCTGGATGATATTTTACAGTGACCACCAACTGTGTAAATGTAATCAGGGGAGTTACATGACATTTACCCTGTTATTATAAATCATTTTGATGACATATAGAGGGGTCCAACCTGTGATATTATTCAGGGGAGTAAGGTGACATTTACCCTTGTATTCCAACTGAGGAGACTATTGATAACTGCATTTATCCGTAGAATGTTCTTTTCAGTATAATAAACGTTTAAATTGAAATTGAATTGAATTGACTAGCATATGCAATTAAGCAATGGCAAATGTTTGACATACACCAACCAATAGGAAGCTTTCAGCAGTGCCTATAATGAAATTGAATCATTTAGCAGTTAAAAACGGACAGCAGCACATGCCTGAGCTCCTGGTACGAGAACTATGCACATGGTGGGTATTTTTTCCTTTCTGTTCTATTTATCCCAAAACAATATTTTGTTATTGAATAAGGATACTTCAAGTTCAATTGTATCTACAATTGACAATGCACAAGGTACCATGATCTGTATAATTGTTTGACTTCAGATGAAGTTATAATATACCATATATGAATAACATGTACAGTATATTTAAAGTTCTTGTAGGTACATTCCCATTATATGGCTCACTCTCACCAAATCAGTGCAAGTGAAAAAGTGGACGTACATGATCGGTGGACGTACATGATCGGTGGACGTACATGATCGGCAGAGGACAAAATCCATCTTTTACCCCCTGCACTACGATGTTTAACTCTCCCAACCATACCTACAGGCTGTAATGTATCTTTGGGGAGTTAATTAGAAAAAAACAACTCCCAAAATATTTATAGGGGCCGGAGGGGGGGGGCTCAATGTGTAGCCGATCATGTACGTCATGTGACGTACATGATCGGCTTGGAATGTCATGTAAAATTTCCTATTTACCCACTGCTTGACTTGTCTATGATTACACATATTTAGACCTACATCATATGTACACCTCACTATGATTGATTTATGTTTTAAATATGGTCAGAAAAGGTAATTAAAGCAGTCAATAAATAATGGCCGATCATGTACGTCACATGACGTACATGATCGGTATTGAAATGTCATGTAAAATACTCTTACTAGACTCATCTACACATTTAAACCATTTGAAATACCAAGACAGACATTATATGTACACCTTGGTAAGGTTTATAAATGTTTTATTATGGTCAGAAAGAGTAGGGCAGTCAATAATCACCGATCATGTACGTCACCGATCATGTACGTCACATGACGTACATGATCGGCATTGAAATGTCATGTAAAATACTCTTACTAGAATCATTTACACATTTAAACCATTTTAAATACCAATACAGACATTATATGAACACCTTGGTAAGGTTTATCTATGGTTTATCCTGGTCAGGGCAGTCAATAATCCCCGATCATGTACGTCACCGATCATGTACGTCACCGATCATGTACGTCACCGATCATGTACGTCCGCCGATCATGTACGTCCGCCGATCATGTACGGCCAAATAAAAGTTGCATCGATCTGGTGAGAGTGAGCCTTATGCATTTAAACTGCTCCCCCTATAAGTGTGCAACAATGTCAACAGTAATTACTTAACCATCTCTCAGTGCGTGTATGATATAAATGCTATATATTTTTTTATTCCCCAGAGGAAATATTTATCGCAGCCGGCCCTGCCTTACAGAGATCAGCCCTGCCTCCCTGGAGGAGCCCCTTGCTGCCAGGGGTTGAGTGACAGTCCCCCAGTCCCCGTGAGGACGCTCCCAGCCTCCAGTGGGTGGGTGCTGCCCCCCCAGAGCCCCTGGAGGTTGCCAAAAAATGATGAAATTGATGAATGAATACCCACTATTGACCCTCCCACCCCACAATTTAAAAAATTGCCTACCTAAGAATTAGTGTGTTTAGTTGAGATTAATAACAGATGTATATTAAAGTAAGGGTAGAGCAACTATAGCAATATGCACTAAAGATATGTAAATGTAAATGTTGTTCATGGAAAACCAGCTTCTTGATTTTGATATTACATTTAATTACCTTTGATTACCACATTGCCATGCCATTTATTCAACCTAAATCCACTTAAATTCTACTTCAATGTCGCCTTAAAGTGTTTTTTTAAGTACACCAAAATTACTTAAATCTCAAAAGTTGACATTTAAGTTTTACATTTAATGTTCTTAAATATGACAGTAATAAAAGTGACCTTCAAGGCATGCTTCAATAGGAATTCCTATTCAGTGCTGGTGCTAGGACCCTCTCAGACTGGTTTCTCTCACACACACTAGAGGCAGCCACCACCACTGACTCACTCATGAGCAGATCACACTGCCCCCTACAGGACAAATTCCCATCCACTCACAGTCAGCAGGCCACAACTTTTACCACTTACCTGACATCCTGCTGTGGCCAAAACATCACACAGGACTTCTCCTTCATTCATCAAAGGTAGGTCCAACTAACACATTTCCAACCATATACTGCTTTACTGCTTGCCATGGTGTCTCTGTTATCTCTATGGTCATTGGAGAATAAAACAAAAGAATGGTCCTGGTAGCACCCACTGTCAGATGCATACAGATTGTCTGATCAGCACAAAAACGCACACCTTGTATTGGCAGCTTGTGGTGTACTCACACCAAAAATTTGAGATTGATAGATGTACTGTTAAAACAAAAGACCAACATAATTTTATGGGACCTTCTATCTCTAGTAGTGGTGTAAATTTGCATTATTTGGACATACATACTTATAAAATATGCAGCATGTAGAATTTACACCTGAAATAAAAAGGAGAGCCCCTGAAAATAGTGATGTCATAAGAGAATAAAAATGCAACCAGCCCTACTAAGCCTATACAAATAAGGTGCATTCTATTATTATTTATAATGCATAAGGCACTCAATCCCTGATAAAGGAGTTACTTATTGACTTTAGCAAGTAGTTACACACCATTTTCCTTTTCCATTTTACAAAGAGAGTTTCTAAGTAGGCCACAAAAGCCAATATATTTATTTATTTCAGGTCTAAATACTACATGCTGCATATTCTATTAGCACACATGTCTGAATATTGCAGATCAATACCAATTTGACTAGCAATAGAAAGCCATATGAAATTACGCTTTTAACTTTTAACTTTTCCTTTACTGATCACACATTTATGCAAAATAATCTCCGATTTTTGGCTAATTTTGAGCACTCTGTAAATTTCTCAAAAAGCAGTATAAACCCTATGTTTCTTGAATGCCTGCTCTTCAGTATATCACTTATTTAAATGTTTAGTTGAAAAGTCTTTGTAATCTAAACACTTTTGATAAGTTTTTAAAATAACAGACAGAATAGGTGTTCAAATTCTACACACATATTTTACAGTGTAGCCCCCGAGACAATTTGAAGTTGATATCTTTATTCCTTTTGTCTTAAATAAACTAGTACAGGGGATGCTTTATTATCTTTTTATGAAGTAGAAAAGACAAGGGGTTGGGTTATCACAAAAGTATCGATCAACTTTTACCACTCCCTACAGTTATAACTTCCTATCTTTTCAGGTCGTCCTCATGGAAGGTTACTACAGAGACACCGTACAGCTGATAAGGCAAGGTTCCAGTGTTACCCAAGACGGATGTCTACTGTGGCACAAAGGGCCATATGACATGGCACGTTATCCTTACGGCACTGTGACGCTCCCCTGGCCCACACGTGCTTCACCAAGACGCAAGACGTTCAACGTCCACAGACTAATGTTCCTGTGCCACTACCAAATAGCATCACTGCCAGATAAGTTTGAGGTGAGCCACCTCTGTAGGAACTCCCGCTGTGTCAACCCGGAGCACCTCATCATGGAGCACCATATTATAAACGAGGACCGTAAAATGTGCCATGATTCGACATCACTCACACACCACTGCAGACACCTGATCAAGTGCATTATCTGAGAATGACTAAATAGAAATCTCCTGATATTGAAACTTTAATGCTGTATATATTATATTTGCAGAATGCTATCGCACAAAAAAATAAAGTTTAGGTGACATCTTCAAAAAATTGATTTTTTTTTTGGAGTTTATGTGTAGGAACAACCGGGGTTGTTCATAGTATTGGTACATAGGAGCTTGCTTAGGGCCTGCCATGACGCCTTGTGGTAGGTTAGGGTACCTTTAGCTGTCTGCCACCATGCGCTGTGCTTCCGCCTGGTGGGGACTATTGTAACTAGGTTGTCAAGGAAAATATGCACCCTGGTTACTGGCCATTGCTTGCTTGACGCAGCCGGGAGCGGGTTGCTTTGTGTCAGCCTGACTGTGTATGTATTTGTTATAACATGCCGAGTAGTTATAATGATTTTCATTTTCATTTTCATAAATTAGTTTAAAGTGTAGTAATATAAGAATAACCCTCAACAGCACACAGAGAGAGCAGGCAAGAAGACTTGCCTCACCCTCATGTCACCATGAAAGTTGAGGTGGATCATCACAGCAACAACCAAAAGCATATTATATACCAAAATTATGATACCTAAGCGAAGTGTTGTATTGGAAACATTGCTGGTGTCAGATATTTTTGAGCTGTATAAGATCTTTCTGTACACCAGGATAAAAATAAATGGGATTGGATTATTTACATCATCTCATACTCAAAAAAATAATCATATTTTCCATGACCTAAAACTCCCAGAATTCAAGTTCCATAAATCAGTTTATATTAGTCAATTATCTAAGCCTTTTGTAGATGTTTGACCAGGACTCACAAATTTATGCAGTGTGTATTCAGCAAATTTGAGGATGTCCGCAAATTTGTGGAGGTCTGCACATTTTTTGGGAAACAGCGCCCTGGACCTAGTCCCCCTCTGAACATCTTGAAACATGCCTGGCTGTTACTGAATCTATTATGTCAACCCCACTGTCAACACTCCTAGCTGTGTCAGCACCACTGTCAGCATGATGTATGTACACATCATTTGGAACCTGGAAAAGAAAGAAAAATTTGAATTGACAGGAGATAAGCCATACAAGTGTACTACAAGAATAACACACAACATCACACTGAGAGAGAAGACTAGAAGACTTGTGTGTAAGCATATTTAAGGGGTGAATAGCTGGGTAGCCTGCACGTAGGGCAGTACCCACAAAGTGATGGGATCAGTGCACTCCCCATGCGGCTACGTAAATGGTAAGGTGCTACACAGCCGCTACTTAACCCCCCTAGTAATGCCAGCTAGACGGTGTGGGAGTCCAGGAGTGGGGGGGGTGGGGTCGGTAAACTAGTAATGCCAGCTAGACATGGTATAGGGGTCCAGGAGAGAGTGGGGGGGGGGTCAGTAAACTAGTAATGCCAGCTAGACGGTGTGGGAGTCCAGGAGAGGGTGGGGTGGGGGAGGTCAGTAAACTAGCAATGCCAGCTAGACGGTATGGGAGTCCAGGAGAGGGTGGGGGGGTCAGTAAACTAGTAATGCCAGCTAGACGGTATGGGAGTCCAGGAGTGGGTGGGGGGGGGGTCAGTAAACTAGTAATGCCAGCTAGACATGGTATAGGGGTCCAGGAGAGAGTGGGGTGGGGTCAGTAAACTAGTAATGCCAGCTAGACGGTATGGGAGTCAAGGAGAAGGTGGGGGGAGGGGGTCAGTAAACTAGTAATGCCAGCTAGACGGTATGGGAGTCCAGGAGAGGATGGGGTGGGGTCAGTAAACTAGTAATGCCAGCTAGACGGTATGGGAGTCCATGAGAGGGTGGGGTGGGGTCAGTAAACTAGTAATGCCAGCTAGACGGTATGGGAGTCCAGGAGAGAGTGGGAGGGCGGGGGGTCAGTAAACTAGTAATGCCAGCTAGACTTGGTGTAGGAGTCCAGGAGAGAGAGAGGGGGGGTCAGTTAACTAGTAATGCCAGCTAGACATGGTATAGGAGTCCAGGAGAGAGTAGGGGGAGGGGGTCAGTAAACTAGTAATGCCAGCTAGACATGGGTATAGGGGGCCCAGGGGAAAGTATGGGGTTCAGTAGAGTAGTATTAATGGAGAGCCTGAGAAAAACTCACCAACATTACTGTGCTACATATACACACGTCCCTGAGGTCCTACAGCTCCACATGGGGATGGTTGTGTTCATGTGGGGAGTCTAGAAAAATAAGTCAATGTTCTCATTAAACGTTTATTGATGTAGGAGACAGAATATAGGTGTAGTCTACCGACACTCGGAGTATATCAATCCAGAATCGTCATGATGCAATAATGCAGAACTAGGAAAACTATAATGTTGTATAGCTATTTGAAATCTTTCATCCCTGAATTTAAGTATGCATGCTTTTATCATCTAACACACAATCCCTTTGCATTTTGCAACAATCTGCTGGACTAGAGCTTGGGGGGCACGCGACCGCTCCCCGCACATGAGCCCCAGGCAACTAACAAAAGAATAGCAACCATTCTAGAGTGGAGGGGGGGCAAAAAAAACGGACTCTGCCTGAAGGGGGAGCAGACAAATTTTACCTCTTTTCAGCAAAAAACCTTGAATGTTATTATAGCCTAAAACCTACACGTTACTTTACTCGATTTAAAAGTGGGGAGAGTAAAAATTTGACCCAACCCCCGGGGGGGGCAGAAAATGTTGTTGCAGCTCTATGGAAACAAAATAATCTTATTATATATAAAGCCAGCACATTATTATAGTGTAAAGGGGGTTCCAAAAATAATACGTCCTAAGGGGGGGGCAAAAAATATTGTCGCATCTCTCAGAAGGGGGGGCTTGAAAAAAGTTGTGACCCCTCTAGAGGGGGGAATTTTGGATGTGCTTACGTTAAAAGCCATCAACACCCATGCCTTAAACAATGACCACTCCTCAAATGAAATCTTTTTTTTTTTTCTTTTTTTTTTCTACATTTGTTTTCATTACACCTGTGTAGACCTCAATAATCATCCAATTTAAAATCCGCGAGAACCGGTAGGGAGCTGATGATGTGGGCTTTTATGTTAGCCACTTGTATATTGAATTGGCTAATTTGCCGCATCTTAAGGCCCAAAAACGCACTTGGAAAAATAATAAGCAAACACATAAATCCTACTCTATGTGTTTCCAGCTGTGCGCCAGGAGAGAGAGAGGGGGGGTGGTCAGTAAACTAGTAATGCCAGCTAGACAAGGTATAGGAGTCCAGGAGAGAGTAGGGGGGTCAGTAAACTAGTAATGCCAGCTAGACATGGTATAGGAGTCCAGGAGAGAGTGGGAGGGGGGTCAGTAAACTAGTAATGCCAGCTAGACATGGGTATAGGGGTCCATGAGAGAGTGGGGGGGGGTCAGTAAACTAGTAATGCCAGCTAGACATGATATAGGAGTCCAGGAGAGAGTGGGAGGGGGGGGGTCAGTAAACTAGTAATGCCAGCCAGACATGGGTATAGGGGCCCAGGGGAGAATGCGGGGTTCAGTAGAGTAGTATTAATGGAGAGCCTCAGAAAAACTTACCAACATTATTGTGATACATGTACACACGTCCCTGAGGTCCTACAGCTCCACATGGGCATGGTTGTGTTCATGTGGGGAGTCTGGAAAAATAAGTAAATGTTCCAATTAAATGTTTATTGATGTAGGAGACAGAATAAAGGTGTAGTCTACCAACACTGGGAGTGTAGCAACTCAGAATCGTCATGCTGTAATAATGCAGAACTAGGAAAAATATGATGTTGTATAGCTATTTGAAATCTTTTATCCCTGAATTTAAGTATGCATGCTTTTATCATCAAAAGCACAATCCCCTTGCATTTTGCAACAGACTGCTAGACTAGAGGACCAGGCGGCACGCAACCCCTCCACTCGCATGAGACCCAGGCAGCTAACGAAAGAATTTCAACCATTCTAGAGTAAGGGGGTGCAGAAAAATTTGACCTCTTTTCAGCAAAAAAACCTTGCTTGTTATTTTAGCCTAAAACCTGCATGTTACTTTACTCTACATAAAAAGTGGGGAGAGTAAAAATTTGACCCGTCCCACAGGGGGAGGAAGTTGCGACCCCTCTAGAGGGGGGGAATATTGGACGTGCTCACGTAAAAAAGCCATCAATACCCCTGCTCTTAAATAATGACCACTTATTTCTTTTCGGAAATTGGCCCCAAGTTAGCTTTGTCACACACCAGCGATTGGAAGTTTGAGGGCACCAGAGTGAATTTTGATATGCCTGACTTAGTTGTGAGTGAAGAGGATGTATTAAAAGTGATAAAGGATTTAAATCTGAACAAATCCTCTGCTATGAGCTCTGTGTCAACCTAGGTATTTAGAGACTCCGTAATTGCCCTCCCTTCTAAATTTACCAAAATTCTAAATTTATCCCTGTTAAATTCAGACATTCCCCTCAGCTGGGAACAGGCCAGAGTAACCCCCCTACCCAAATCAGGTGATCTATCAAATGTTTCAAACTTTAGGCCTATAAGTCAACTACCGGTAACGGGCAAGGTCCTAGAAAGGCTGGTTCATACACATCTTTTATCTCATCTAGAAAATAACGATGTTTTAGTATGTGAACAAGGAGGGTATAGGAAACGGTGTTCAACTGTTGATACGATCAGCACGCTAACAGATGAAATATTAAGGTGCAGAAACGAAGGAGAAATTACACTAGCTGCTTTTATCGACATCAAAAAAGCATTTGATTCTGTAAATTATTTAATTCTATTCAAAAAACTGGAAATGTACGGTATAAGAGGAAAAAATCTAGCATGGATAACATTTTTTTTGGAAGAACACAGGTCACAGTGTGTAACGATAACACCTCTAATGTAGTCAATATGACGTGTGATACCCCCCAAGGTAGTATTTTGGGTCCATTATTTGTAAGTCAACGACCTGAAAACTACTCAAATGTTAAAACTCTCATGTATGCGGATGACACAGTACTATATACGACAGGCAAATCCCTACATACTCTAGCAACAAATATACAACTTTCTTTAAGCAATTTTTGCTCCTGGTCTTCAAAAACAAATTAACAATAAAAGAATCAAAGACTAAATTAATGCTCTTCTCATCCCAAATAAAATCCAAAACTCTTCAGGTAAGAAATTTAGACATTAGAATTAACGACCAAAAATTGAAATTTGTCCCAACATATAAGTATTTAGGGGTACATCTAGACTATGAGCTGTCTTTTAATTACCATGTTAAAGAAATGAGAAAAAACATGGCGTTCAAATCGTACATGCTGGCTATCTTGAAAATGTATTTACCTACTGTTATAATGTTAATCATTTACCGTACCTATGTATTACCTCTGTTTGATTATGGTGACATTGTGTATCATGCTGCCAGCTAATATTAAACACAAAACACATCCAGAACAGTTCACGCAGCAGAGACATTGCGATGACGTTCTTGCTCCTGCCCGTTGCTAGCATACGGCAAACTTGAGTGTTGTCAGACCAGATCAAGATGGTATTGTTATTGAGCGCGCGACCCCACCTAGCCAAGGCCATCACCACTGGCCACACCTCCTGGACATTGATGTTCTCCAGAAGATTGTCAAAAGTAGGTGGGGGGAAGTAGTGGTCCGGGAAGAAGGGGAGATCCTTAGCCCACTTGTCTAGCCAGACCCCATACAACCAGTCCGAACCGAGACTAGAGCCAAAGCCCCGTGACGATGAGTCGCAGAATATCTCGGCCACTGGATTAGAGGGCTGGAGTATCCGGGCCTTGCCATTGAACACACTAGCGAATGACCTCCACCACTCCAGATCTGCCTTGAACGTGGGCGACAGTCTTGCTCGGTCCGTGGGTTCTGACAGGGAATTGGTCAGATTAATCACTCTCCTGGAGAATGTCCTGCCCCCGTGCACCACTGTGGCACAATGTGCCAAGATGCCCGATAGCTGTTGGAGTTCCAACTTCGAAGCACTGGTCTTTGTCAGAAAGTCACTTATCGTTGAATACAAGTTGTCTAGCTTTTCCGCAGGGAGGCTCAACTCCATGTTTACACTGTTCACCTCTATTCCCAGACAAGTCAGGATCTGGGAAGGGCCTAGTACCTTCTCCCACTTGATGTCAAACCCGAGGCGCCTAAGCACCAGAATGAGCATGTTCATGTTGACCTCACAGTCTTGCTGGGACGAACCCAATACCGTAAAGTCATCAATGTAATTGGATATTCTGTCCACACCACGGCGGTTGAGACACCGCACCACAAAGTCACCTAGCTGAGTGAAGAGCCAAGGGGCTGAGGCTAAGCCAAATGACAGGCACCTGTCCACTAAGACTTCCGGGCCCTCGCCGAAGTCCCAACGCAGGCCTTGATATGTCACATGGTCAGGCAATATATTCACTGATCGGTAGGCCTTGGCTAAATCCACGACCGCTAAATAGTCACTGGGCTGTAGCATGTCTATGATATAGTCCAACCCTTTGTAAGAGAACTTTTGACGAGTGGTGGACATGAAGTTGTTGATGCTAGCGTGAAGAGGGCGCTTGCAGTCTGTAATAGGCCTAACGCCTCCATCTTTTTTCTTGATGGCTCCCATGCTGTGGATGCACTGAGGTGCACCAACGGCCTTAGTTATCTTGCCTGCCTTCACCTCAGAAACCAGAAGTTCACTCATCATGACATTGAACTCGCTACTGACAGTACTTCTATAATTGGATCGATCATAACCCGGGATATAGACATCATCCACAATATGGAAACCAGTATTTATACCCCTCAGTACAAAATCATCCTCAGAGCACATGGCATTGGGGAACAAGACATACTCAGCCGCTACTCTACAAGGCTTGAGTTGGGAAACTACAGGGCCTATCATGTGAACACAACTACAGGTGCCCAATACACAATCACTGAATACTTCCACTACACAGTCTTCAATACACACACATGCTACCAGAGTTCTCACCCCTAAGGGCAATGTATCATTTGGATTGACATTTACAGTAACAGCCCTAGAGCTGTTTTGAACCTGCCCTAGGGCATCACCACTAGTCCTCCCAGTAGGGGTAACAAAGTCTGGACCTAAGTCCTGCTCATCAACACTGTCATCAACATCTAGGCCTAGGCCATCTGCATACATATCATTGAATGACACTAAGTCACATGGAGAGTCTGGTTTGCTAAACAATGGTTTGTCCCTAGGAACCTCACTGAGTGCACACTTTGCTTGTGAACTGGCAACACATTCATGTTCGCCGGGCGAACACTTATGTTCGTCGGGTGAACTTACAGTACTGTACTTTTGAGCAGAGCCCTGTAGGGGGTCTAGACCGCCAACAGGGTCAACATAATCATAACCAAGGTTAACTCCATCGTCATTTTGAGCCTCTAGTACCCCAGAAGCGACAAATGCGACATAGTTATCGTCAACTGGCGACATTTCAGCCTCAACCGCGTTGTTTACAGCCAGAGCAGCAGAAGACAAAGTACAATTGGAACGATTGCGGCTCAAAGCGGACACTGAGCTGTCCGTCACTTCACCCGCCGACATAACAGGATAAGGGGAAGCAATATCAACAGTTTTTGCGGACTTACCGGGTACATATTTGCCATAATCGATGAATTTGCAATCCAGCGAAGCGCCTTGTTGATCCGCACCGTCCCTCTGCCGCCATTTTGAATGGGGCATGCTGGGAAACAGCGAGGATCGGGGCGCTACATTTCGACAATCTTTTTCGCTATAAGGCGCTAAACCTTCAGAATTTGACGCTAACGTCATTGACATACCTCTAGAAGTATTAATTGCGGACATATTGTCCGGTTCTAAGCCTATTTCGGAAAAAAAATCAATCGAATCGAGCGGACAACAGACCAGTGGCGCCCCCGTCTCCTCCGCGGCCAACGACGGAAGCTTTTGCTCCCGCGGCCGCGAAACTCTTCGTGATAAAGAATGTGTGGAATGTGGAGAGCTACACTGGGGCTCTGCGCCCTGCAGGTCCTCTGCTTTTCCATGCTCCTCTCTTTGTACAGTCTGTTTACACTCACCAGCTGATGTACTCTGGGCTGCTGCTGGAGGTGCTGGGGCTGACTCTGGGAGTCAGGCTGAAGGCTTCTGAGCCTGCTTCTTGATGTTGGGACAGTTGGGGGCCTTGTGGTCACCAAATCCGCAGGAGTAGCAGACATGGGGTTTCTTGCAGCTGGCCCCATCACAGGACTTGAAGTTGTAGTACCAGCATGGATAACCATCACCTCCTCCATCCCCTCCCCCTGATCTAGCAGCCTTCTTCTTGGCCCATTTGGATTTCCCTGAGGTAGGCGGGGCCCCACCGCCCCCACCCCCGGTCTTGAGGGAACGCAGGCCGAGGTGTCGATTTATCAGGGACTGGATGCCATAAGTAAGGACTTGCATCCCATCAGTGGATGCCAGACTCCGGACCGCTGCATCATATTCTAGGAGATAATGGAGCTCGTAGATGACTTCCGCCGACCGGTCCGACAAGTACCGCATGTGGGACAGCAGGTTAAGGGCATCCTCGGTGCCCTTCTCCACATGCCGCTCCAGGAGACTGCACAGGCAGGAGTTAAGCTGTGCGAAGCTCTTGGGCCTATCCTGGCCATCTGGGAGATATCTGGTGATATCCATGTTGACTACGCGTTTGGCCCTCCTCCTTCGTCTGCGGTGACGCCTGGTACCGCTCGACTCAGACGACAGGGAGCTGTCCGACATAGGGAGGCCAGGCATCGGGAGGCCAGGCACCGGGTGGCCAGGCACAGGTCCCGGGCTCGGGTGTGGTCGTCGGCTCTTAAATACTCCCAGCCGTTTGAAACCCGTGCTCACGGCCGCGTTCAGCCCCTGGACGGAGGCTGACAACTGGGCAATGTCCTGCCTCACATTGGCTAACTCCTGTTGCTGGTCCTCCACCAAGTCCTTTAGCCCAGACACTGAGATGTCGTCCTCCTCAGACTCCTGGTAGTCCTCGTCGTCATATTCGTTAAGGCCGAATAGAGAGCCATACTGGTCTCTGCCTGTGGCACCTGCAGACTGTGACACCCTCACTGTGTGCCTAGTGACTCTCCCTGGGGGTGTAGTATAGGCCTCCTCCTGACTACCACCTGGCTGCTGGCCACCTGGTACAGGCTCCACTTTCTCCAGGCCTAGAGCTGCCAACTCCTCCTCAGTCATTGCTGACATAGCACAGGCCTTGCCAGTAGGTGGCTTGTGTCTATGCAGGCATGTCTTACAGGCCCTCAGACCTGACATAGTGGTTGGGACAAGGTAACTCACAGAAAAAATACACAGGTGTGGATCCCTGTTAGATGGTCATGGTCCAGTGAAGAAGGACAACCTTGACCCTGACCTGGGGCATACAGAGCCAGCAGGCCAGGTAGGCTTAGTATAAACCTAAGTAAACATATATATAACCAAATGACCAATCATACCGGTAGCATTATACTTATATAATTATGGGGTAATTATATACACAGTTATAATGTTAATCATTTACCGTACCTATGTATTACCTCTGTTTGATTATGGTGACATTGTGTATCATGCTGCCAGCAACACGAGTACAACCCTCCTACAGACCATTCAAAATAGATGTCTGAAATATTGCTTTAAAGCACCAATCTTAACCTTGACAAACGTGATACACCAGCGAGCCAAGCTACCAAAACTAGTTGACAGGCGCATCTACCATGCTCAATTATACGGGTTTGAAAAATCCAAAAAAGTGGAAGCCCTAAATATCAGGCCTAGAAATACTAGAGAGTCGGTAGCCCCCCTACTCAAATATTCGAACATTATTTTGACCTCATACGAAAAATCAGTTGAAGTATTTGTGGCTCAGGTGTGGAACGATTTGGACAAGGATCTTCGAAATATAGTCGAGTTATCCAAATTTAAATTGGAAATGAAGGCATTTCTAGGAAAAAAGATAGCAACATATTGTAGCGGGCGGAGGAGGGGTGGGCCGGAAGGCTGGCTGTCGTGTCGTTCATCATATGCCCACAAATATCTTTACATTGGTGACAGCGGTGACTATACGGCATACGGACCCACGGACATAACGAGATGTTGCGGGGTGAAGATTCAGCAGCGGACAGCGGCGCAGGCGGGGAACTGCGGACAGGAGACGAGCATCCGGAGAGCAGGAGGACAGCCAGCTTCAGGGACTCCACCTCCAAGACACGGGGAGGCGTGATGGAAGGGAGGATCGGAGGGAACCTGGTGGAGTGTGCGGACGAAGATATATTCCTCAGAAGGGACCGGAGCGGGGATCGGACGCCGGAGATATGGGGGTCTTCGCGGCCGGGATCGGCAGCAGGGGGTCGGAGCTCGCTAGAATGGAGGACGGACGGGCGTCACAGGATGTCGGGCCGGGCACCGTGGTCGGCGGAGACGGCAGGGGCAGGCGGGGATCTCCCGCTGTCAGGAATGGGCGCCAGAAGAAAAGAGATGAGGACGGAAAGACGAGGGGTGGAGCAGTCCCTCCACACGGCCCCAGCAGGGCGGGAACGGGTGGTGGAGCAACAGGGACGGACGGGCGGAATAAACATGACGATCCCAAACACGCCGGCGGGGGACGGGGCCCGGCCGGTGGTCATGCCCTCGCCGTTCGATGGGACGTCGGACCTGGACGAGTTCATGGCCCACTTCAGGTTGTGCGTACAGGCGAATAAATGGAATGAGCGCACCGCGGGGATGTTCCTGGGTATCAGCTTACGAGGCAGCGCCAGACGGTTGTTATCTAGAGTGGCCCCGGGGGGGAACTAGGTTACGCCCAACTAGTACACGCATTAGAGCAGAGATTCCAGCCCCGAAACCAGGCCGAGTCTAATAAGGCGTTATTCCGGAACCGGGACCGCCGGCAGGATGAGGACCTGGTGTCGTACTCGGAAAGCCTGGAACGGCTGGCCCGGTTGGGATACCCGGACGCGGACGCGGGAACCATCTGCAGCCTGGCGAAGGACCGCTTCCTGGACGGGCTAAAGGACAGCCAGTTGAGATACTTCATTCTCTACTCCCAACCAAGGACGTTGGAAGATGCGGCCACGGTAGGGGTAAGGGCGGAGGCCCACCTCAACAAGGATCGACAAGCAGGGCGGAAGAGCGACCGGGTTTTCGCCACGGACGCCACCATGGCAGAAGAGCTGGAGTCGTTGAGGAAGGAGTTTTCCCGGGAGCTAGCCCCCATGCGGTCCGAGTTTATGAGAGAACTGGCAAACATCCGGAAGGACCTGGCGGCGCAGTCGGCGGCTGCCAATGCGTCGGGGGGGGTGGCTAGGCCGCAGAATCGGAACTGCTTCAAGTGCGGCCAAGAGGGACATTTCCGGCGGGAGTGCCCGGAGAGGGGAGAATCCCGGGCGAAGGCTGAGCCGGAGCAGCCGGCCGAGAACAAAACTGCTTCGGGAAACGGGACCCGGCCCCAGGCATAGAGCGTCCTGGGGCCGGGAGGATGGGGCCGGAGCTGTCGGTCACCTCCGTACGCGGGAGGGAGAAGAGAGGGACCGGCCTGATAGTGGAGGGCCGGGTCCTGGACCACGAGATTAACATGCTGGTGGACACGGGGGCCTCAATCAGCATGATCTCCAGTAGATGGTGGGAGCGGCGTACCCCGGACAGGGAGCTGCAGGCACACGACCGGACGGTGGTTTGCGCAGACGGCTGCCCAATGACGGTGAAGGGTAGGACGGAGGCCGTGTTGGAAATAGTGGGAGAGAAGATGAAAGGGGCATTCCTGGTGGCCGACATATCCCCGGAAGGGATCCTCGGGGCTGACCTGCTGCGGGGGAACGGCATCCTGGTAGATATGAACGGGGAACTGCTGCTGTTGGAGGAAGGCGGGGGTGGGCCGCCGGCGGAGAAGAAGGCACGGCCCACTCAGGGGGCAGCGGTACTGTGAGAAGACTGCTACTTGGACGATATTATAGTGTTCTCAGCCGACCTAAAGACACACTTGGAAAGAGTACAGGAGGTACTACAGAGGTTGATGCAGGCGGGGCTGAAGGTGAAGCCGAGAAAGTGCCAGCTGGCCCGAAGGGAGGTGAGTTTCCTCGGCCACATAGCCAGCCTGAACAGGGTGGCGACGGACCCGGAGAAAGTGAGGGCGGTGAGGGAGTGGCCCCGGCCGCAGTCGGTAGCAGAAGTAAGAAGTTTCCTGGGACTGGCGGGGTACTACCGGGGGTTCGTCCGGGACTTTGCGGCCATCGCCAAGCCCTTGTCGGCCGTGGCCGAGAAGGACCGCAGGTTCGAGTGGTCGGGGGCGTGCGAAACGGCCTTCGGCCAGCTGAAAGGGCTGCTCACTTCGGCTCCTATCCTCAGCTACCCGGAACCGGAGGGGGCCCTCATCCTGGACACCGACGCCAGTAACTACGGACTGGGGGCGGTATTGTCCCAGGAGCAGGGGGGGCAGGAGAAGGTCCTGGCGTACGCCAGCCAAACCCTTTCCCAGCCGGAGGGGAACTATTGTGTCACCCGGAAGGAGCTGCTGGCGGTCATGTTCGGGCTGAAGAAGTTCCGCCACTACCTGGTGGGTCGGCCCGTTCTCATCCGCACGGACCATGCGGCCCTGAGGTGGGTAACGGACTTCAAGGAACCGGAAGGCCAAGTGGCCCGGTGGCTACAAGTCCTGGGGACCAACGATTTCACCATCCAACACAGGCCGGGGAAGCACCACAACAACGCGCCGGCAGTGCGGCCGAGGCGGCCCGGGCCCGGCCACATGCTACGCCATAACCTGAGCCGCAACGGCTCCAGCGGAGGACGGGTCGGACGGGGAAGACGGGGAGGCGGACACGGTAACCCGCCTGGGTAGCCCCGGGAGTGGGTGGCGGCCCAGCAGCAGGACCCAGTTCTATCCCGAGTACGGGAGTGGCTGCAGAGCGGAGACCCCGGGGCGGGGTCGGACGAACAGACGGAGTCCTACGACCACCGGATGTATGCTAGGCAGACGACACGGTTGGTGGAGGGGCCCAGGGGGGTCCTCTCGCAGAAGTGGTACACCCCGGGCGGGGCCGACCGCCTGCAGATATTGGTCCTGGCCGGGATGCAGGCAGAGGTAATAAATGGACTGCACGGAGAGGGGCTGGCCGGACACCTGGGTAGACGCCGGGTAATAAGGAGGTGCCAGGACTTCTTTTACTGGCCCAATTTCAGAAGAGATCTGACGGCGTCGTGCGCCAGGTGTGTGCAGTGCAATCGGCGTAAGCCGGCCGCGACGCCGCACCGGCACCCCATGGGCCATGTCACAGTGGGAATGCCTATGGAGAGGGTGGGGGCAGACATCATGGGGCCACTCCACCCCTCGGCCGGAGGGAACCAATACATCCTGGTGTTGGTAGAGTATTTTACCAAATGGGCCGAGGCGTACGCCCTTCCAGACCACAAGGCGCCGACGGTGGCCCGGGCCATAGTGGAAAATTTTGTATGTCGCGTTGGGACCCCGGTGACGCTACACACGGACCAGGGACGAGAGTTCCAGTCCTCCACCTTCCGGGAGGTAGTGAAGCTGCTGGGGATACGACAGTTCCGGACGTGCCCCTTCAACCCGAAGTCGGACGGAATGGTGGAACGGTGCAATCGGACGATAGAGGCGCTGCTGGCCGCGGTCATTCAGGAGGACCAACGGGACTGGGACCGACAACTCCCCTTCGTCATGGCGGCCTACAGGGCCACGGAGCACTCGTCCACCGGGGTATCGCCTAAAGCCATGATGCTGGGAAGGGAAACGGCCGCCCCCCTCAGCCTCATCTACCCGGTGGAGGCACTGAAGGACCAGCCCCCGGGGGAGGGGTATGTGGCCGAACTGCAGTCGGTCATGGCAGAGGCACACGACCTGGCCCGAGAGCAATTCGGCCGGGCGATGCAAAGACAGAAAAGCAACTATGATCAGAGGGCGGAGCTACACATCATTCCGGACGGAGCGGAGGTATATTTTTACCACCCTATAAAGAAAATCGCCCGCAGCCCTAAACTGCAAAGCTATTGGACGGGGCCGTGGAGGGTGACAAAGAATATAGGCGGACCAGTGTACGTAATCACCATGGGAAGGAAGCGCCGGGTGGAACACTATGACAACTTGAAGGTAGTACCAGGCGCCCCGGAGCAGGAGGAGGCGGCAGTAGCCACGGTAGGGCCGGCGGAGGATGGGATCGGCGTCCCGGAGAAGGGGGACGCGGCAGTAGCCATGGGGACGAGGGCGGCAAGAGCGGGCGGTGGTCGGGTGAGGGCGCCCCGGGAGGAGCCTCCAGGCCCCCCGGGCCTGGGAGGGGGCGGGACGGAATCTCCGACCCTGCCCGTGATTGGGGGAGAAGGGGGGGGGATGGCGGTAACCATGGCGAGGACGCCCAGGAGGAGGGGTATATAACCCGACCTACGGAGGTGCGGGAGTCAGTCATGGCGCTACACCCCATAGACGAGTTCTATCCGGCAATCTTATCAGGTTTCGGCCAGTGGGCAAGCGAAGGGGATTCGGACGAGTCCCGGGCCACGGCGGAGCTATACGAGGAGCAAAGACGACAAGCACGGGAAGACTCCCCTCGCAGTGGGGATGACAGGTGAGGAAGGAAGTGCCGGAGGTGAGGAGGTGGGTCGGACGGGTGCAGGGGGGCGCGCAGGAGCCTCCACCAGTAGCGTACCATAGGTGGAAAGAGGCCCACGATAAAAGGGTAGAAATTCAGCTGATAAACGGCCTCTCCTCGGACGAGGACGACGATACAGAGTCCCTCAGAGTGACGTGGTCACTCGGCGAGAAAAGGAGGATAGGGGACGGAGCCCGGAGACGGAAATCGGATCATATAAGGGTCCCAATAGAGCCTGCAGCCCGGCCCACCCCGCCGGACTCACCGGTACGGGAGAAAAGGACGGTCACGATGGGAAGGCCGGCAAACAAGGACGGGAGGCAAACGGGCCGAGAGAAGACCAGCAGCCGGGAGTCCTCTTCCCGGAGCCGACACTCCCGGTCGCCCCATAAACCGGCCGCGGAAGAGAAGAAGAAGGAGGAGGCCGGCAAGCGGGAACAATCGGGGAAAGAAAGAGGGGGACGGGGCCGCTCCCGGGAGGGGCACCGGACGTCCCACTCAGACCGACGGGAGGAGGGCGACGGCCACCGGGGAAGGGGCAGGGGGCCGGCTTTGGAACGGACCAGGCTCCCACGGAGCGGGCGGGGTTCGTGGATGGGACATGCTCCCACGCCCGGTCGAGGCCCCGGTCCCGCTCTCCCACGCCCGGTTCTAAACGAAATGGACCAATCAGGCAAGCCGGCCGAGAAAAAGATCAGCCTATCAGGAGAGGGGAGGGGGTCGGACCCACGTGCGGGAGTAGTATATAAGAGGGGAGAAGGCGGAGGGGAGGCAAATACGGACGAGATGGCTTCCAATACCTTCTCCTGCGGGGATTGCCACCAGAAAGGCTGGAGTTGGCGGGGAACGGCAGAGGAGTACGATCTGCACTTGGCCAATCACCCCATACTGATCCTGGGGTGGAACTGCCCCGGGGTAGACAAGGACGGTAAGCCGTGTAAGCTGCAGAAGACGGACCGTCGGAAAGGCGAGCTCGCCACCCACATGGGCCTGCACCAGGTCGGGGGTCGGGGAGGCCCAATCCCGCATGAGTGGGAGAACCCCGCCAACATACCCGATGCAACTTACATCGAGAAGCGAGGGCGGGCCCCGGCCGGGGAGACGAAAGGCGGCAAGAAGTCTGCCAGAAAGCGGGGGATGTCCTCACGGGACTCCTCTACAGAGTCGACGGTGGACGTACGCAACATCCGGGGCCGGGCTAACAGAGACCTGTCGCCCGAGCCCGGCACCTCCGACGAACTGGATAGGACAAAATCGCCGTCCCCCACCGACCCCACTCCCCAGAAGGACGCAGAGGTACCAGACGAGCAGCGGGAGGGGGTAACGACGCAGGTTCTGGAGGAGAGGATGGCAGACATACAGAAGGCCCTGAGGGATGGGGGGCAGGAGGAGGCGTCGGAAACGCTGCAGAGGTTGCCACCGGCCGTATTCGCCGCCTTGATAGGGTCGGGGAGGACGGCGGAGGTGGCGGCGACGCCAGGCGGTACCATCACTCTCACGTCCGAGACTGTCACTGAAGTGGAGGTAACTGGCGGCCCGCCACCACCGGACAGCCCACCCGCCCATAGGACTGTCGTCCGCAACCTCTATGGCCAGTTCTCCCCGATCACCCCCCCCACGCCGGTAGTACGCCAGCCTGAGGCAGAACCGGAGCCGGACCCGGTGAAGGATTCCAAGGGAAGGAAAACGAAAAACCAGAAAAAGGCAGAGGCGGCCCGAAAAATCAAAGAGAAAGAGAAGGAAGAGAAAGAGAAAGCGGACCGGGAGAAGGCGGATCAAGAAGCGGCCGACGCAAAGAGAAGGGCCGAAGAAGAGAAGGCCGAGAAAGAGCAGGCCGAAAAGGATAAGAGGGAGGCGGACGAGAAGGCCGCGAGGGCCGAGAAGGAGCAGGCCGCAAAAGATAAGAGGGAGGCGGACGAGAAGGCTGCGAGAGAGAAGGAGCAGGCCGAAAAAGACAAGAAAGAGGCGGACGAGAAAGAGAGAGCGGACCGGCCGAATCCGATAGGCTCGAACGGGTGGCGGCCGACAAATTGGAGAAGGAGCGACAGGCGGCCGAGGACCGGGCGGTCGAGAAAAGGGAGGAGGAAAGGAGAAAGACAGAGGAGGCCGATACGCGGCGGAAGGAGGCGGAAAAGAAGAAAGAACAGGCCGAGACGAACCAGCGGCAGAAGGAGGCCCGGGCTACACCATGGGACCCGGCCACACAGCCACCCGCCTGCTGCCCGGGTGGGGTGGCCCTACCGTGGGTGGGAGCGGTCCCGGCCGACCCAGAGCAGACACTCAGGCGACACCTCTCCATGACCGGGGGTCTGGACGACCGACCGCTGGCCCTGGTGGGCGGCCGCACCACCTCCGTCGTGGAAGCCCGGGGCCACGGGGAGTGGATAGTAGAGGAGCGAAGGACGTACACCTTCAGCGAGTCCGACCCTACTATAGAACTTAAAGTACTGGAAGGATGGCCTGTACCGGCCGGAGTAGAAAACCAAGCGTGGCCAGTCTCGGCCGGAGAGCATCAGGCACCTGTATTGGTGTTGGGGGAGGACGGCCCGGACGAGGGCTGGGAGAGTGAGGGATGGACCGCCCCAGTACAGGGGGGAGCCGAGTACAGGGATCTCCTGACGCAGTTGGTGGCGGCGGTAGGGCTGTAAGGCCGGGGTGGGCGACCCACCGGAAACGCCGGACGGGGAGGAGACGAGCGGGGCGAGGAGATGTGGTGCTTCGGCCGGGTGATGGTGACAAGGTCTTTCGTTTATGTTTTGCAGTCAGCCACGGGGCAGAAGACGGACGCATAGCCGGGGCCCGTTCCTCAGGGGTCCGGCGGACGGCGTCGACGCCGGGACAAAACGAAGGCGGTGCGGACGGCACCGGCCGGAGGGATACGGAGGGCAGCGGAGCCCCCTCCACGGCGACAGAACGGAGGGCAGCGGAGCCCCCTCCACGCCGGCGGATAGTCATGTTGTTATCATATTTATATAGTTCGGCCTTATGCCCGGAAGGACACTACGTTAAGGAACGGAGGGTAGCGGAGCCCCCCTCCACGCCGATTGTTATGGTAGTCTGTTAAATAGTGTTATAGTCGGCCTCATGCCACGTCTTACTCCACCACGGAGGGTAGCGGAGCCCCCCTCCACGTCGGATTCTACTTATCATGTTTACTATAGGAGATAGTCCGGCCGCGGGCCGTGGCGTTACTAGTAAGGATTGTGATATCATGTTTGGGGAGCGGGGAGGGAACGCTTAAAGGGGAAGGGAGATTGTTCGGCCTCGGCCTAGTAGTAATAAGTATTATTCCGGTAGATAGATATAACTTACTCAGGATATCACTAAGGACTAGTATCCACGGGTACCTACTCTGTTAGTATAAAGTTCGGGTAGGGGTTTGGATAGGGTGGGGAGAGTGTAGCGGGCGGAGGAGGGGTCGGCCGGACGGGCGCCCCTGCAGCTACACTCTCGGCCGGGAAGGCTCCCGTCCGGAACCGGGTCGGCCGAACTGGAGTCGGCCGGAACGGGAGTCGGCCGGAGCGGGAGTCGGCCGGGACGCAGCTCGGGGAAGGGACGCGGGAGGGGTATATAAGGGAACGGTTGAGGCCAGTAGGTCAGTTGTTGTTGAGCACTTATAAATAAAGGATCTCTTGGTAAACCGCAAGGCTGGCTGTCGTGTCGTTCATCATATGCCCACAAATATCTTTACAATATATTGATGTATAGAAGGCCAGTCTATCTGTTTTATCTGTTTTTAATTTTTATAAATTATTTGAATGCTCATTAATCATGAAATGCAACTGATTGCCCTCTTACTGGTATATATATGTAATCACTCACAGTGTCCCACCTAGTGATAAAATCCTAAAAGATTAATTCTGTGATAAAACGTCAATGCTAGCTCACCAGAACCTTTTATGACTTGATGCTTTCACATGAGTCTCTATAATCATTGTTTTCTATTACATACTTACCTGTTTTAATGACTTTATATGTCCAGTCTGGTCCTGTGTTGTCCATCTTGCTCTTTACAGAACAAGTGTATAATCTAGACACCGTGATAATTATTTTGGTGAGTACTTAAAATCAGCTATGCTGAGTACTACCCGTATCATGATTGACAGTTTATTTTTATTTGATTCATCCATGTGCAATAAATCTCAAATTTTCATGTATCATGCATATAAACTACGTGTATCACATGCAAGCACCAAAATGATGAACAAAGGAATATTTGTGTATTTTAATGTGGTCAATAAATGATTAAAACACCTCCAAAAACAAAAGAAATCTAATGAAAGGAATTTAAAAAATATATTTTCTACTTTTTTTTCCATTTCACCTGCGTAGACCTTAATAATTATCCGATTTAAAATCCGCGAACACTGGCACCGAGGTGATGATGTGGGCTTTCAGATTAACCTACTGCATATAGAATTAGCTGATATGCAGCATCGTAGTGCGCAAAAAACGCACTCGCGAATATAGTAAACAAACACATAAATTCTACCAGCTGTTTTTCCAGCTGCGTGCCAGTCAGTCCTATAGTATAGTATACCTCCTATGTGGTGACATGACTAACTTGTGTTAATATGTAGTGTTTAGGTTGTCCTGGGTGGTGCTGGGACACTGCCAGACCTCTGTGTTTGTGGGTTGGGTACCACTGGTAGGCACTATACTGCATGCCAGGCTGCCCCACACTGACAGAGTGTGACCCCCCACCCATTCACACAGTGTCTGCTCCATCCTCCATGTTCTAAACCAGGGTAAATACTTAGTTTTCTCTCTAAACAGACCTGTACTCTAGCTGCTATTCCACACAGAGCCACCATCTTGTAAACACTGCTAGCCCCACTCTCCCCCCTGAGGGTCTGGTCAGTAGGTCAAGGGTCCTGACCCCAGGTTGTGCTTGGAGAGCAGTGGGAGCTGGAGCTGGTTACTGGAAGGAGCTGCTTCCCCAGCGGACGGCCATCTTGGATCACAGAAAGGGCGGGAAAATGGGGGGCTTGAGTCAGAGGTCTCAGTGAAGGAAATGGTTCTGCCATGTAATTTAGTATAGCATTAGAAACATACAACTACTGAGATATTTGCAATATTTATACCTGACCTCACAAATACACCCTTCCTGCAAAACATATCCAACAAGGATTAGGTAGCGGTCATTATTTATCCAAAGGGGGGAATTTTGTTTTTTAGGGGGGATGAGGGGGAGCCAAAAAATATTTTCCAATCTGGGGGGGGGCAAAAAAGTGTTGACCCCTCTTTGGGGGGGGGGGGCAAAAAAAGCATCAATGACAAGGGGATGATGGCTTCAAGGGGGAGGTAAAAATATCTCAACCCCTATTCTGGGATTGAACATGGACATTTTCCACCCCTCTTTGGGTGGTAGGGGGCAAAAATTATTTTTATCATAGGCCCATACATTACTATGGCTTTGAAGAGCCTTGGCAAGGGACATTTTTTTTATCCATAGATTGGGTGAAAAAATTTCTACCCCTGGACCTGGAGGGAGGGGGCTAAAATTTGAAGAAAAAAAGTTACCCCCTTTTTTAAAAAAAAGCCTGCACACTACTATGCTTCCAAGTGCCCACTGGGGGTCCGATTTTTGCCTTGGGTGAGGGCTAAAAAAGGTCTTGGGAGGGTCTTTTCAGCAAAAAAGCCTGACATTACTATGCTTCAAAGAAAAATAAATCACCCCCCTGGTGGACAGAACAGTTCGTCACTGTACCATGCCCTTGGTCGTCATGGTAAGGCCTGTGGGGGGTACAGGTAAGGCCAGGGGGGGTTGGTACGGGTAAGGCCGGTGGGTGCCGAGGGGGGGAACAGGTATCACCGGGGAAGTACAGTTATGTGAAAGAGGGGGCTACGGTTTTGGCCCAGGGGGATAACAGGTATTGACGGGGGCTGGAATAAAAAAAAAGCCTGACATTACTATCGACCCCCAGCTGGGGGGTGGGGATTTATTCACTTTTGATGCACAGGAGTATGGACTGTGTCCTGCCCAGCACTCATTGAGAGCAGCTCAACAGATGTTTATATAGTGGTATTATTCACCAGTGACATCATGTGCACATCACATTGGGAGATATTCATACTGTACATATATGTATTACAATGTACATGATACTGTGTTACAGAGACAATGGTTGGTCCAATAATATTCATAACATTATTGTGTAGAGGTCGCGGAAAACTTAGTCATTGGATCGGCCGGGAATCGAACCACAGACCTCTCGCACCGGTGACAAGCGTGCTAACCGTTACACTACCAACCCGTGTCTGACTGTTCTCCGCTCCCTACGTTACTGGATCGGTATGGTACAGAGGGGGAGGATTACCCAGGTGTTTCACCCCTTCGGGCTCTCCACCAGGGTACGGGGAATCCGACCCCTACACTACCCCCATCAGCTTCCATCATGTCCTCTAGATTCGGATTTTCCGGGGGGTTACCAACCCTGGGCTTTCTCTCCCTCCTAGAAGGGGCTTTATCAAGCAGTTACAGAGAGTCCCAGCCCCCGGAGTATAGAGGCACCTAGCACCAGGCATTCTCACCCACTGGAGACCGAAGGTCCCAATGGGGCTTTATCAAGCAGTTGTTGAGATACCCTGACTTCCCAGTGATGGAAGCTTTCTACACCATACCGATTCAGCCAATTTGTTGACTGAACTCCATGCTGAACTCCAACTGCCCGTACTAGGGACCAACACTTCCCAACCTGCTCCTCCAACTACCAACCGCCAGCAGGTGGCCAATCCCCAGCAAGCTGGAATGCTCCTACCGTTCGCAGTCAACGTACTACCCAATTCATCGCGGCAGATCCACCAGTGTAGAGGTCGCGGAAAACTTAGTCATTGGATCGGCCGGGAATCGAACCACAGACCTCTCGCACCGGTGACAAGCGTGCTAACCGTTACACTACCAACCCGTGTCTGACTGTTCTCCGCTCCCTACGTTACTGGATCGGTATGGTACAGAGGGGGAGGATTACCCAGGTGTTTCACCCCTTCGGGCTCTCCACCAGGGTACGGGGAATCCGACCCCTACACTTGGTATATATCATATTACCCTTTGAGGACAGAACAATGCATTAATGTACCATGCCCTTGGTCGTCATGGTAAGGCCTGTGGGGGGTACAGGTAAGGGCAGGGAGGGTTGGTACGGGTAAGGCTGGTGGGTGCCGGGGGGGTGGTACAGGTATTGCCGGGGAAGTACGGTTATGTGGCGGGGGGTGGGGGGGGGGGGCTTCGGTTATGGCCAGGGGGAGTACAGGTTTGGCCGAGGGGTATACGGGTATCGTCAGCGGGTACGGGGGAGGGGGGGAACAGTTATAGGGAGGTATGGGTATGGGGGGTAAGGGTAAGGCGGGGGGGGCACAGGTATGGGGAGCTTTCCTTTTGAACATAGCTTCACACCTGGGCCTCTCATCCTGGTTATATAAATTCCCTCCGAGGTACCAAAAGTCTCAATCAGCAAATTCACCAGTGCCTTGCCTGCTCAGAGACCGAACATTATTATCTCCACCAAACCGCGACCAGAGGTATTGCCGGGGGGTTGGTTCGGGTAAGGGGGGTGGATGGCGGAGGGGGGGTTACAGGTATTGGCGGGGAAGTACTGTTTTGTGGCGGGGGGGCTAAGGTTTTGGCCTGGGGGGATAACTGGTATTGAAGGGGGCTGGTATAGCAGGGGGAGTACAGGTGTGGCCGAGGGGCGTACCGGTATCGTCAGCGGGGTACGGGGGAGGGGGGGAACAGATATGGGGAGGTATGAGTATGGGTGGGGTTCGTGTAAAGCCGCGGGGGGGGGGAAGGTAAGGGGAGGTATGGGTATTGGGGGGGTTAAGGGTAAGGCCGGGGGGTTACAGGTATGGGGAGGTATGGGTATGGGGGGGTAAGGGTAAGGCCCAGGGCTACAGGTATAGCCATGGGGTTTATTCTCTGTGTCCTTCTAAGCACTGCTAAGGGGATTGGGTCTTCAGCTTCAATCAACAATCGTTTTGTAGTTAATCCTTTTGTACATACTATAGTTATGTGGCACGGGGGCTACGGTTATGGCCCGGGGGGGGGGGGGGGATAACGGGTATTGACGGGGGCTGGTATGGGGAGGTATGAGTATGGGGGGGGGTAAGGGTAAGGCCGGATGGGTACAGGTATGGGGATTTATGAGTATAGGGGGTAAGGGTAAGGCCGGGGGGGTACAGGTATGAGGAGGTATGAGTATGGGGGATAAGGGTAAGGCCGGATGGGTAGAGGTATGGGGATTTATGAGTATGGGGGGTAAGGGTAAGGCCAGGGGGTACAGGTATGGGGAGGTATGAGTATGGGTATGGGGGGTAAGGGTAAGGCTGGGGGGTACAGGTATGGGGAGGTATAAGTATGGGGGGCACTGTTAAGGGGATTGGGTCTACACCTTCAATTAACAATCATTTTGTAGTTAATCCTCTTGTACATAGCTTCACACCTGGGGCTCTCCTCCTGGTTATATAAATTCCCTCCAAGCCAGGAGCTTATAGCCGGGGGGGGGGGGTAGAGCCAGGGGGTATAGCCCCAGGTTTGGCCGGGGGTGGGGTATAGCCGCTTGGGGAGGGGGGGTGCAGGTGGGTATGGGTTTGGGGAGGTATTGGTTTGGGGGGGTTAAGGGTAAGGCAGTGGGGGGGGCAGGTATAGGGAGGTATGGGTATGGGGGGTGGGGGTAAGGCCGGGGGGGGCAGGTAAGGGGAGGTATGGGTATGGGGGGGTTAAGGGTAAGGCCGGGGGGGGGGGGGGGGGGTCAGGTATAAGGAGGTATGGGTATGGGGGTGGGGGTATAGCCGGAGGGGGGGGGTACAGGTTTGGGGAAGTATGAGTATGGGGGGGACAAGGATAAAGCCAGGGGGCACAGGTATGGGGAGGAATTGGTATGGGGGGGTAAGGGTAAGGCTGGGGGAGACAGGTATGGGGAGGTATGAGTATGGGGGGGGGGGGTAAGGGTAAGGCCGGGGGGTTAAAGGTATAGGGAGGTATGGGTATTGGGGGGGGGGGGTAAGGGTAAAGCCGGGGGGGGGGGGGCACAGGTATGGGGAGGTATGGGTATGGGGGGATGAGGGTTGAGCTGGGGGGGCACAGGTATGGGGATGTACGGGTATGGGGGGGTAAGGGTATGGCCGGGGGCGGGGGGGGGACAGGTATAGGGAAGTATGGGCATTGGTGGGGGGGATAAGGGTAAAGTCCGTGGGAGGACAGGTATGGGGAGGTATGGGTATGTGGGGGGGGGGGGAATAAGGGTTAAGCCTTGGGGGTACAGGTATGGGGAGGTATGAGTATGCGGGGGGGGTAAGGGTAAGGCCGGGGGGACAGGTATGGGGAGGTATGGGTACGGGGGGGTAAGGGTATGGCCGTGGGGGGGGGACAGGTATGGGAAGGTATGAGTATGGGGGGGTTAGGGTAAGGCCGGGGGACAGGTATGGGGAGGTATGAGTATGGGGGGGTTAGGGTAAGGCCGGGGGACAGGTATGGGGAGGTATGAGTATGGGGGGGTTAGGGTAAGGCCGGGGGACAAGTATGGGGAGGTATGAGTATGGGGGGGTTAGGGTAAGGCCGGGGGACAGGTATGGGGAGGTATGAGTATGGGGGGGGTTAGGGTAAGGCCGGGGGACAAGTATGGGGAGGTATGAGTATGGTGGGTAAGGGTAAAGCCGGGGGGGACAGGTATGGGGAGGTATTGGTATGGGGGGTAAGGGTAAGACGGGGGGTACAGGTATTGGGAGGTATGGGTATGGGGGAGTAAGGGTAAGGCCGGGGGGTGCAGAGGGGTACAGGTATGGGGAGGTATTGGGAGGTATCGATGTTGGGGGGTAAGGGTAAGGCCGCAGGGGGGGACAGGTATTGGGAGGTATGGGTTTAAGGGGGGGGGTAAGGATAATGCCGGGGGGTCACAGGTATGGGAGGTATAGGTATGGGGGGTAAGGGTAAGACGGGGGGGTACAGGTATGGGGATGTATGGGTATGGGGGAGTAAGGGTAAGGCCGGGGGTGCAGAGGGGTACAGGTATGGGGAGGTATTTGGAGGTATTGATGTTGGGGGGTAAGGGTAAGGCCGCAGGGGGGGGGGACAGGTATGGGGAGGTATGGGTTTAAGGGGGGGGTAAGGATTATGCCGGGGGGTCACAGGTATGGGGAGGTATGGGTATGGGGGGTAGGGTAAAGCCGGGGGGGACAGGTATGGGGAGGTATTGGTAGGGGGGGTAAGGGTAAAGCAGGGGGGACAGGTATGGGGAGGTATGGGTATGGGGGGTAAGGGTAAAGCAGGGGGGGACAGGTATGGGGAGGTATGGGAAATGGCAGGGGGGGCCATAGCCGGGGGGTGGTAAGTGTTTGGCCGGAGGGGGCAGTACGGGGAACCCCCTACTATGCCATTTGAAGCATAGTGACGCTTGTTTTTTTTTCGCTGAACACACATGAAATATTTTTAACCCCCCAAATAGGGGACAAAATTGTTCTGGCCCCAAAACCCACCCTCCTGTTATCCTGTTCTAAAAAAGCGGCTTCTAAAATGTTAACCCCAAGCAAATTCTCCATACCAGTATATTATTAATGGTCCCTCCCTAATTTCATCTTGACATTGGATGTATTTCTCTTTGAAAATAAATAATTTTCCATGTCAGTAGCCATCTAGTAAAAACTTTCCCCACAGGCCTGCCATATATATTTGTCCCAACTGGCCTGCCATAATGACCTCCCCTCTAGACAGAGACATTCAAGATGGCCGTTTCCCGCCAAAACTGCTCTTTCCTAACCCTGGATGAGACAGGCACTCTGATTGGTTGAAAGGGAAGCACTCTCCAAGCAGACCTTATATCATGCTCATGTAGGTCACCACACTGTGGCTGTGCTAGGAGAGTGATGCTCCCAGGTAGTCTGTTGTTTGATAACATGTGGAGGACAGTAAGCAACAGAATGACAACAATTCCCCAACATTGAGGCTTGAGCAGACAGAAAGGAGACAGAACACAGTGGGTAAGTGAATGTCTGAGTGGGCAGCAGGTGTGTGGCACTGTTACAGCAGTAGGAGGAGGCCCTGTACCCTGACCCAGTCTGACATAGGCTACAACCCTACCACCCACACACTGGGTAGTCTACTACTAGTACTACTCTATAGAGGTAGGTCTATGTCACTAGACATACAGGAGGATTACTATGCTATAGGACTCAAACACATAAGCTAGATACACATGGCGCTATTATATGCCATAGTATTCTCTGACACCTGGACACATGGAGAGAAAGTATTTGTTTACTTTTATCACGAGTATGTATAGCCCTACTCTGAAGTGACACAATGTTTAAGTCCAGATCTTTACCTTTATGGCACTTTTTACGGATTTTAAATCGGACAATTATTGAGGTCTATACAGGTGAAATGACAAGAAAAGTAAAACAACTTTTTATGTGAATTATTTAAATTCAGAAAGAGTAATTTTAGGGAGTGTTCATTCGGGAGGGACAATTTTTTTAACTCAAGGGGCTATCTCAGAATATGTTTCTCAGAATATGTACAGAGAGTGTACAGAATATCAAAATGTAAGTTGGCACTCAGCAGACCCCTATTTGGTTGATGCACTACTGAAGAATTGTGTATCAACCCCATGAGATTAACACAGTAAACATCTCTCAGGACAGCTATCAGGGGCAGTCCAGTATACTGTATCTGGATGAAGACTGAGCATGTAAAAAGTGTATATGTCCGCTTTACTATTTATGCAGTAATATATATATATGTGTATATATATATAAATATATATATATATATTTATATATATATATATATATTTATATATATATGCATTTCTAGTTTAAAATGATCCATGTTTCAGGGATTACACATACCCGGCAGGGAGGCGATGCACATGGCACGGACATGGTGCAGGCAGCGAGGATGTGACTCCCAGCTTATACAGATGGTAAATTTCAATGGGCAGTAGGGCCAGTGCTATACAGTAATCAACATGTGCAGCCCTATACCGAACCTACATGTATACTAATTATATTCAAAGTGTATACATCCCTCAGGGCATCAGGGGCAGTCTTATACCGTACCTAGATATATACTACAAGTAAAACCACTCACAAAACTCTCCATGTACCCAGTAGGATCAGAGTACCGGTAGACACACACATAAGCCTCCTTATGTGTGTATTTATTGTCATAGTACTAATTAAGCCACTCTAGGATGACATACACTTCTGTACATGTACATGTACATGCCAGTGGGGACCTCTATATAGTAATATCTGCTAAACTTTAAAATGGTAAAAAGCAAATAGTGATCACTCTTGCAATATTGATAAAATGCTATTTGTTAATTGATTTCTCTTTTTTATGGGAAGCCCCACCATCAAGCTATCCAGATGACCAGTCACACTCTTATTTGGCCAGAGCTGTTGTCAAGTCACCAAGACATCTAAATACACTGAAATCTAGGTACGCCTACTTAATAAAACATTATTAATATCAATATTAAAATCAAAGTTGGCAGTCAGCAGAGTGCTTTAATGTGTTATATAATTTGTGACTATAACTTGTCAGCATAATGCATGGTATCACACCCTATGGGGTTGATATACTTTTGTAGGATTGAGTATCAACTCTATAGGGTCAGCATGATGGATTAACACAACCACTGGAGACTCTCCAGTGCTGCCTTCATGCATCGACCCGGCCCTATGTTGGTATACACTTAAAATTGAAGAGTGAAAATCTCACAAAATATCCCGATGTCCAAAATGTGAATCAATTCTTTTTCAATTTACTCATAGGCGGTCAGCCGAAATGCCCACAGAGTTTATCCACTATTTGAAGATCTACTTGCACCTACCTGGGCACGCTTCATGCTCACTCCAGATCCACTCCAAAAGGTGAGGAGTTCCTCTATACAGTAATAACTGTGTAAAACAAGTAGGGAGACATGCTACACATATACACATATATAAGTTTTATTAGGAACCACCAATGCAGGGCTGGGGAGTTATATGATGTCTTGTGAGCCGCCTGTGTAAACTGTTTACCACACACACACCACTTGTAAGGTTTCTCCCCTGTGAGGGTCACCATGCATGTCTCTAAGTGAGCTGCCTGTGTAAACTGTTTACCACATACACAACACTTGTGAGGTCTCTCCCCTGTGTGGGTCACTATGCTTGCCGCTAAGTGAGCTGCCTGTGTAAATTTAGCAGACACACAACACTTGTTAGGTCTCTCCCCTGTGTGGGTCACCATGCGTGTTGCTAAGTGAGCAGCATGTGTAAACTGTTTACCACACACACACCACTTGTAAGGTCTCTCCCCTGTGTGGGTCACCATGCATGTCGCTAAGTGAGCTGCCTGTGTAAACTGTTTACCACACACAAAACACTTGTTAGGTTTCTCCCCTGTGTGGGTCACCATGCATGTCGCTAAGTGAGCTGCCTGTGTAAACAGTTTACCACACACAGAACACTTGTGAGGTTTCTCAAATGTTTGGGTCACCATGCGTGTCGCTAAGTGGGCTGCCCTCGTAAACTGTTTTCTAAACCAACAACACTTGTCAGGTTTTTCTCCTGAAGGATTCATTAGATGTGTTCAATGCACCTGTCTGTGTAAACTGTTTACTACACACAGAACACTTGTTAGGTCTCTCCCCTGTTCGGGTCATCATGCGTGTTGCTAAGTGAGCAGCCTGTGTAAACTGTTTACTACACACAGAACACTTGTTAGGTTTCTCCCCTGTTCGGGTCATCATGCGTGCTGCTAAGTGAGCAGCCTGTGTAAACTGTTTACCACACACACAACACTTGTTAGGTTTCTCCCCTATGTTGGTCACAATGCTTGCCGCTAAGTGAGCTGCCTATGTAAACTGCTTGCCACACACACAACACTTGTGAGGTCTCTCCCCTGTGTGGGTCACTATGCTTGCCGCTAAGTGAGCTGCCTGTGTAAACTGTTTACCAGACACACAACACTTGTTAGGTCTCTCCCCTGTGTGGGTCAACATGCGTGTTGCTATGTGAGCAGCATGTGTAAACTGTTTACCACACACACACCACTTGTAAGGTCTCTCCCCTGTGTGGGTCACCATGCATGTCGCTAAGTGAGCTGCCTGTGTAAACTGTTTACCACACACAAAACACTTGTTAGGTTTCTCCCCTGTGTGGGTCACCATGCATGTCGCTAAGTGATCTGCCTGTGTAAACAGTTTACCACACACAGAACACTTGTGAGGTTTCTCAAATGTTTGGGTCATCATGCGTGTTGCTAAGTGAGCAGCCTGTGTAAACTCTTTACTACACACAGAACTCTTGTTAGGTCTCTCCCCTGTTCGGGTCATCATGAGTGCTGCTAAGTGAGCTGCCCTTTGTAAACTGCTTGCCACACACACAACACTTGTGAGGTTTATCCCCTGTGTGGGTCACCATGCATGTCGCTAAGTGAGCTGCCTGTGTAAACGGTTTACTACACACAGAACACTTGTTAGGTTTTTCTCCTGTGTGGGTCACAATGTGTGTCGCTAACCCAGTGGGCACATAACATTGAATCAACATTGATAAATGGTTGTCAATGTTGATTCAATGTTTATGCAATGTCTATTCAAAGTTGAACTGAATTTTGTGCCTACTGGGAAGTGAGCTGTCTGTGTAAACTGTTTACCACATACACAACACTCGTGAGGTTTCTCTCTGTGTGGGTCACCATGCGTGTCGCTAAGTGAGCTGCCTGTGTAAAATGTTTACCACACACACAGCTCTTGTGAGGTTTTTCTTCCACATGATTCATTAGATGTATTTTTTATGCACCTGTCTGTGTAAACAGTTTACCACACACACAACACTTGTGAGGTCTCTCCCCTGTGTGGGTCACCATGCGTGTCGCTAAGTGAGCTGCCTGTGTAAACGGTTTACTACACACAGAACACTTGCTAGGTTTTTCTCCTGTATGGGTCACAATGTGTGTCGCTAACCCAGTGGGCATATAACATTGAATCAACATTGATAAATGGTTGTCAATGTTGATTCAATGTTTATGCAATGTCTATTCAACGTTGAACTGAATTTTGTGCCCACTGGGAAGTGAGCTGTCTGTGTAAACTGTTTACCACGTACACAACACTTTTGAGGTTTCTCCCTGGTGTTGGTCACAATGCTTGCCGCTAAGTGAGCTGCCTGTGTAAACTGCTTGCCACACACACAACACTTGTGAGGTCTCTCCCCTGTGTGGGTCACCATGCATGTCGCTAAGTGATCTGCCTGTGTAAACAGTTTACCACACACAGAACACTTGTGAGGTTTCTCCAATATTTGGGTCACCATGCGTGTCGCTAAGTGGGCTGCCCTCGTAAACTGTTTTCTAAACCAACAACACTTGTCAGGTTTTTCTCCTGAAGGATTCATTAGATGTGTTTAATGCACCTGTCTGTGTAAACTGTTTACTACACACAGAACACTTGTTAGCTCTCTCCCCTATTTGGGTCATCATGCGTGTTGCTAAGTGAGCAGCCTGTGTAAACTCTTTACTACACACAGAACTCTTGTTAGGTCTCTCCCCTGTTCGGGTCATCATGCGTGCTGCTAAGTGAGCTGCCCTTTGTAAACTGCTTGCCACACACACAACACTTGTGAGGTTTATCCCCTGTGTGGGTCACCATGCATGTCGCTAAGTGAGCTGCCTGTGTAAACGGTTTACTACACACAGAACACTTGTTAGGTTTTTCTCCTGTGTGGGTCACAATGTGTGTCGCTAACCCAGTGGGCACATAACATTGAATCAACATTGATAAATGGTTGTCAATGTTGATTCAATGTTTATGCAATGTCTATTCAAAGTTGAACTGAATTTTGTGCCTACTGGGAAGTGAGCTGTCTGTGTAAACTGTTTACCACATACACAACACTCGTGAGGTTTCTCTCTGTGTGGGTCACCATGCGTGTAGCTAAGTGAGCTGCCTGTGTAAAATGTTTACCACACACACAGCTCTTGTGAGGTTTTTCTCCCACATGATTCATTAGATGTGTTTTTTATGCACCTGTCTGTGTAAACAGTTTACCACACACACAACACTTGTGAGGTCTCTCCCCTGTGTGGGTCACCATGCGTGTCGCTAAGTGAGCTGCCTGTGTAAACGGTTTACTACACACAGAACACTTGCTAGGTTTTTCTCCTGTATGGGTCACAATGTGTGTCTCTAACCCAGTGGGCATATAACATTGAATCAACATTGATAAATGGTTGTCAATGTTGATTCAATGTTTATGCAATGTCTATTCAACGTTGAACTGAATTTTGTGCCCACTGGGAAGTGAGCTGTCTGTGTAAACTGTTTACCACGTACACAACACTTTTGAGGTTTCTCCCTGGTGTCGCTAAGTGGGCTGCCCTCGTTAACTGTTTTCTAAACCAACAACACTTGTCAGGTTTTTCTCCTGAAGGATTAATTAGATGTGTTTAATGCACCTGTCTGTGTAAACTGTTTACTACACACAGAACACTTGTTAGGTCTCTCCCCTGTTCGGGTCATCATGCGTGCTGCTAAGTGAGCAGCCTGTGTAAACTGTTTACCACACACACAACACTTGTAAGGTTTCTCCCCTATGTTGATCACAATGCTTGCCGCTAAGTGAGCTGCCTGTGTAAACTGCTTGCCACACACACAACACTTGTGAGGTCTCTTCCCTGTGTGGGTCACTATGCTTGCCGCTAAGTGAGCTGCCTGTGTAAACTGTTTACCAGACACACAACACTTGTTAGGTCTCTCCCCTGTGTGGGTCACCATGCGTGTTGCTATGTGAGCAGCATGTGTAAACTGTTTACCACACACACACCACTTGTCAGGTCTCTCCCCTGTGTGGGTCACCATGCATGTCGCTAAGTGAGCTGCCTGTGTAAACTGTTTACCACACACAAAACACTTGTTAGGTTTGTCCCCTGTGTGGGTCACCATGCATGTCGCTAAGTGATATGCCTGTGTAAACAGTTTACCACACACAGAACACTTGTGTGGTTTCTCCAATGTTTGGGTCACCATGCGTGTCGCTAAGTGGGCTGCCCTCGTAAACTGTTTTCTAAACCAACAACACTTGTCAGGTTTTTCTCCTGAAGGAATCATTAGATGTGTTTAATGCACCTGTCTGTGTAAACTGTTTTCTACACACAGAACACATTTAAGGTTTCTCCCCTGTGTGGGTCTCCATGTGTGTTGCTAAGTGAGCTGACTATGTAAACTGTTTACCACACACACAACACTTGTTAGGTTTCTCTCTGTGTGGGTCACCATGCGTGTCGCTAAGTGAGCTGCCTGTGTAAACTGTTTACCACACACACAACACATGTGAGGTTTCTCTCTGTGTGGGTCACCATGCGCGTCGCTTAGTGAGCTGCCTGTGTAAACTGCTTGCCACACACACAACACTTGTGAGGTTTATCCCCATTGTGGGTCACCATGGGTGTCGCTTAGTGAGCTGCCTGTGTAAACTGTTTACATCACACAAAACACTTGTGAGCTTTCTCCCCTGTGTGGGTCACCATGCCTGTTGCTAAGTGAGCTGCCTGTGTAAACTGTTTACTACACACACAACACTTGTAAGGTCTCTTCCCCGTGTAGGTCACCATGCGTGTCGCTAAGTGAGCTGCCTGTGTAAACTGTTTACCACACACACAACACTTGTGAGGTTTTTCTCCTGCATGATTCCTTAGATGTGTGTTCAATGCATCTGTCTGTGTAAACTGTTTACTACACACAGAACACTTGTAAGGTCTCTCCCCTGTGCTAAGTGTGCCGCCTGTGTAAAATGTTCACCACTCATACAGCACTTGTGAGGTTTTTCCCCTGTGTGGGTCACTATGTGTGTAGCTAAGTGAGCTGCCTGTGTAAACTGCTTGCCACACATAGAACACTTGTTAGGTCTCTCCCCCGTTTGATTCCTCAGGTGTGACTTTAAGGTACAAGGGACTTGGCTGAGTTAACTGTTTTATAAATACTATCAAGGACTAGATCAAAGTTCCAGTAGAATGTTAAGCTTATTCTTCCCATCCGTGACAGTCTTCCCTAACCCTACCCACATAATTAAATATAATTTTGACTTTGGTATATTGCAAACACCACTATTTTAGCTTGATACTTTTCTCATTCAGAATTAGCCACATTTCGTTTGGGACTTCACACACACTTCAGAGCCATGTAGGGGATGTCACAACATTGTCGGGGACTTCATGCACGTGCTGGGGACTGCACACATACGTCAAGGATGTCACACACAACTCATGGATGTCAAACGTAAGTTTTAAAGGCTAACACCAAATCAGCTACAATATATATCGTATGAACATGTACACTAAACATGCACGAAATAATGATATTCCTGAGGGTGTCAGAGACTGTACAGTATTACCCACCCGCCTCAACATTCAAAATCTTGAAAGTTACCCTGCACGTTGCACAAAGACGACCTCCAGACCCTCTCCCGACCTGTCCCTGCCGCCTCCCACCCCACAAGCTTCATTATGAATTGTTGAACCATTTAGATGAAAGTGTATCAAATGTAGCCCCTTTGCTAGACCTGTACTGATATATCAATGTTCAATCAAATGCTGTGCCATTTCTATGATTTTTCTTTTTAAATTGTTTCCCTGTCCAGGACCGTGCTGTCTTACCTCTGGGCCATCCTGATGTGTCTTAGGACCTCTGCCAGACATCTATTAAGCCTTCAACACTGAGAACACTGCTATACTGGTTAAACAATTTTACCTTACATTTTAATAAATATACCAACACTGTAAACATTTCAAGGGCTACTAGGCATTTATTCCATGAATTTATTCTCTAGGATGATTAAAAATACATTCTTAAATCATATCATTGTTGTGATCACCTTTGCCTTCTCGCCTGAGGGAGTTACTTTATGGATAGCCATTTATTGGCCAATGAGTTGTATAACAGGTTTATTTACGTGGTCCATTGTAGAGATTCACAGCTCATATAGCAGTTATGGGCCTGTATAACATGGTAAAAACATCAGCATAGTTGATAGCTGTGTGCCTCCCATTGCACTAACCAAATACGAGATCTCACTAAATACCTCTTCTATTAAGAGCAAGACAAACAGGACATGATAAACAAAGGACAAGTACAACATATCAATGCACTTGAGATTGAGTTTAGACTAGGTAAAGATTATCTTCATCATTTAACATGTAATATCTTTGATGAAATATGATATCAATATTCTGTACAAAATCTCCAAACCACCCTGCATGTGGCTTTACATCTAGTTTTGACCAGGGCGCCTTAATTTTTATCATAGACGATGGGGTCCCGAAGACAGTGCGAACAGTTTTGAACAAGGCGCCTCAACTTGGGTGACGGGGTTCTGTAGCCAACTGAAGTAGTTTTGACTAGGGTGTCCAATTTTGAAGCATGAACAAGGGGTCCCCGAGGCCATTCGGAGCAGTTTCATGCACACTGCACAGAGACCACCTGCTCAGGTGCAAAACTGACCTAATACTAAGGGAGTGATCATTTTTTAACAACAGGGGGGGTGGTGGGTTTCCGCACGGAGCATGCGAAATTTTTTACCCCCCCCCGGTCAAGGGGTTCAAAATTTTTTATCCCCCCCCCTTAGGGTCGAAAATCGGCTCGCGCGCGGGCCCTTTGAAGCATAGTAACGCGCGGGCTTTTTGGCTCAAAACAGGTTAAATTTTTTTGCCCCCCACCCCAAGAGGGGTCCAAATTTTTTTGCCCCCCCGTTAAAGGGGTCCACATTTTTTTGACCCCCCCCAAACCCACCACCCCCCCCCCCGTTGATAATAAATGATCACTCCCTAACGTAATACAAAGCACATATTCCTTTTCTAGTCCAAAACATGACCTTGGTTAATATCATACCTTGGGCTTTACAAATACAAAATATCAACAGGAGAATGTTTTAGAATAGGTAAAGATTATCGCACTTCATGACGTTGTGTACACGTAGCGAAGCCCTTTGGTGTTATGAGGACCAGTGCACATGGCTATCTATCTGTGTAAACTGTTTACCACGTTCAGAACACTTCTAGGGTTTCTACCCTGCGTACGTCCTCGTCTGTGCCTTAAGTGATCTGACTGTTTAAATTATTTGTCACAGACAGAACATTGGTAAGGTTTCTCCCCTATGTGGTTTTGCCACTATAAACTGTTTACCACAGTTTTAACACTTGTGAGGTTTCTCACCTGTGTGGACAAGTATGTGATATGTAATTCCAAAACAGTAACTCTTTGATAACTGAACTATTTAACTAAGAAGATCACATTTCTTGACATCACAGAACTAGATAACACACCGCTGCGACTCCTCTAGAATTTTCAATATTCCTTGGATGCCCAAGCATACAGTGCAGTCTTGTGTGGTGATCACACTCTTAACCCTCCTTCTCTTCTGTGGTATACAGAAGCAGTGAGCAGAAACAGGAGCAGAGAAGGGCACCTGCTGACTTTGCAGTGCTTACCACATTGATAACACCTGCGGGTCCTCATGTATGCCTTTAATTGATCTACCCATGTTAAGTGTTTGTAACACACAGAACACTTGTGAGGTTTCTCTTCTTTATGAGGCCTCGTGTGTGCCATCACAGAACACTTGTGAGGTTTCCCCCCTGTGTGGGTCAGCATGTGTGTAATTCTGGTGATATACCTGTGTAAAGTGTGTGTCACACTTGGGAGGTCTCTCCCCTGTGTGGGTCCTCATGTGTGCCATTAAGTGATCTACCTGTGTAAATTGTTTGTCACACACAGAACACTTGTGAGGTTTCTCTCCCATGTGGGCCTTAATGTGTGCCTTTAAGTCATCCACCTGTGTAAAGTGTTTGTCACACCTAGAACACTTGTCAGGTTTCTCCCCTGTGTGGGTTCTCATGTGTGAACTGTTGACAACAGCACAATCATTCCTCCTCCTCCTCATCTGATGTAAACAGAAGCGGCGAGCGGGAACCCGAGCGGTAGTGGGCACCAGCTGACCCTGTGGTTTTAGTAGGACCAGCGCTCATTCCCTTCTTCTGCTGTGCTGCCCGCTGTTCTGCTGCTACCCACACACCTGGAACCATGAGCCCTGAGGCGCCGGCCTCTAAGTGGAGTACTGGCTGCTGCTGTTCTGCTGCTACCTGCACACCTGGAACCATGAGATCTTGGGCACCTGCCTCTTCTTGGAGGGTTGTCTGCTGCTGGTCTGCTGCCTCACGTAGCACTTTGTTAGCACGGCACTGGGCCACCTTTTCTGCCCTGTCCTTATTGTATGCTTCCAGTTCCCCAGGAGTCATATGTGCCTTCAACTGAAAATAAGAATCAGTATTGTTTTAATGGGCATATCTACATTGATTATTCATGACAGGATTTCTTATTTCTAATATATATTTATATATATATATATATATATACATATATATATATATATAACCAGCCCTTTCAGGGACTTTCTCGCGGGGAATTTTGGCCTGTTTTCACAGCAAATTTCATGGACACACCCGGTCCCCTACAGAAAAAGAAAACACAATCAGATCCCCCCCGTTGATCCCAACCATAGATTGCCAGAGCCTGTGCGCTGGAATGGCACAGGGAGGTATTCTGCCAATCTAAATTAGCATAGCAGCACAGCCTTGATCCCACACGGCAAGGAAATTTCAGCTCTGAAATCTCAAACAGTAACAAATTTGTTGGGAGTGAAAGTTTGACTACCTTTTTATGGCATATAGTGTCAATTGGAGGGATCAAGACTGAAGCTGTCAAAATCTGATAATTTAAACCTGTGAATGACTTACACATTTTTATATATAGGGTAATCGAAATACATATATTCATAATACTGAATTATCATTATTGTGATGAACGTAATAGCAATGCCTTAATCATGATACGTACCTCTTTTACTTTAGCTGCCTTACGAGCAGCATCTCTCTTTAGATACTCATTGTATTTAACTGTATCACTTTTTATTTTTTTCAACCGCTTCCGACAGCGCTCTGCATTTGTCGTTGCCTGGCTGGTTGGAAGCCGGGGCCTTCCCATCTTTTTAAGCTTTGAAATCTTTGAGAAATATGAAAAGGATAATTAGACAAGTAAAATCTTTACAAGGTGATGATAAAAAACAATTTACCTTACTAGATTTTACTGTGCAGTAAGTAAAAGTAGGGCATTAGAAATATCATACATCACTACACCTGGCAGAAAATGAGTACTCTTGACTAAAATCTTTGATTTGATACCCTTGCCAATCTAAATAGTTTACCATTGGAATAGATGAAACCGTGTTTCTCTTTGGAGTTTTTCGAGAATAAAATCATTGTCATTGTCATCGTCATTTTTATGTGTCTTGTACAAACCTGCGGTGTGGCAGGTACCCTGGCAGGTGCATTGGGGTAGGCCTTGGCGGGAGCCTTGGTAGAGGCCTTGGCAGGAGCCTTAGCAGGAGCCTTGGTGGGGGCCAGTCCAACGTCCATTACCATGCTTGGGGCCTGGGTTGCTGCTCTGTAAGAGACATTAAGAATTAGTCACACACTGATATCGAAATATAATCCATAGAAAACAAGGCACTCAGTACCTTATACAACTGCTAATTTGCTTTGCAATAGGGCTGGTACTTGCAGCTATAGATGATTGCATCTATGAGCTTATTGATCATATCTATGTGATCAGGGAGGATCACCATGCAGACCATGAGACTGAAGCGCCATGATTGCATTTGCTGTCAATGCCTGGTAGCAAATCCTGATTAGTGACTGATCAGTCATGAGATCCCTCAAGTTTATTAACTTTCAAGTGGCCAGAATGTCTGTTGATATAATGATTCCTTGTGAGCTAATCTAGTTCAGTTGCAGCAATCAGCTGTTAGAATAAATAAATTGATTCTCACCTTGCACGGCCTGGAGGCTGGCCTGTTACTCCTGTGTGCCAGGCCCTAGTGTCATTCTCCTTATCGTCTGCTGCCATGTTGCCAGCATCTAGTGGTGCCTCGTACAGCAAGTCATCAGGCTGGTCTGCATTGTCCTGCATAGTCTGTAGATAAATAGGGTATCATGTACATCACTTTTTGTTTTATTCCGCACCATTATTTTGAAATACACGCTATCAAACTTCGTAACATGGGACACCACTTTTGATTCAGTTTGGAAAATAATGACATTTTAAGCGGTCGTAATATGCCTCCTTTTGGAGGAGCCCGCCTTTAAGACGACCCCCTAATTTAGGAAAAATATTCTCCTTGTACAAAATAACTTAAAAAATCATACATACTTTAACCCAATGTATGAAAATAAAAATCCCACCTTTAAGGTAACCCCCCAAATCTAGGAAAAAATTGTTTTGTAGAGAAAATAAATCGCAAAACATATCTGGCTTATTGCCCTACAAATACGTAACCACGTTCTTCTGCTGTCGTGAAAATCTTGATTAGTTAGTGGTAGTACAACTCAGTGTGTATGCATACTGTATGCC
This sequence comes from Harmothoe impar, assembly GCA_947462335.1. NCBI lineage: Eukaryota > Metazoa > Annelida > Polychaeta > Phyllodocida > Polynoidae > Harmothoe > Harmothoe impar. The sequence continues at coordinate 61,992,087 of OX381716.1, read as the reverse complement.
TGTCTAGCTACACCACCTACCCAGAGCTGCTCTCTACATGTGGGACCTCCTCCTACAGTTCTGTGCGCTGTATAGCCGTGCCGCTATATTACATGTAGATCCTCATGTATATCATTAAGATATCTAGCTGTATAAACTATTTACCACAGAGAAAACACATGTGACATTTCCACCCTGTGTAGATCCTCCTGTGTGTCCTTAAGGTCCCTGGCTCTCCAAGTTATTTAACAGAGAGAACCGCGTGAGGTTTCTCCCCTGTATGGATCTTCATGTATGTTTTTAAAGTATCTTGGCATACTGTGTTTTTAAAGTATCTTGGCATACTGTAGTGAGTCAATGGTACATTGCTGCTTATTTATTGTAAAGGGGGGAGGGAGTCGGGAAAAAACAGATTAAATATGAAACATGTGGTAGCTCTGTCTTTAGGTAGAAACCATTTCTGATTGAAGCTGTATTCCACTCACCATTGCTGGGACAGATAACAGACTTGGTGCCTCGTCAAACTCCAAGTCCATTGGAACCCTGCACAATAAATAGTTTTCCATCATTTGCCTTTAAATGGATATATAAATTACACTCAATGCTGTAAATAGAAATCCCCTACAATATCAAATGGATCAGTTGAATTTAGATAGCAAACACACACATGTAGACTTTCTAGATAATAGAACACTGTAAATAGAGACATGAACCGAGCAGTGTTGAACCACTCAGCCGATGTGTACTCCCCCGTGTTCTAGGTAAGCTTCAATAATTCTGACTGGATAAAGTAGCCACATTCCTACAACACTGTATACTCACATATCTGCTGGATGAGACATCTTCATTTGTGCTTTTTGGGCAGCTGAAGCCACTTTTAGAGTTGTGACTGGTGAATCAATCTCATGGTAGATCACCTTCGGTGCCCTACAAGAGATATTGATCATTATTGACCAATGTTATGCAGCATACACAATTCAAAAATGCTTATCATAACTGTATCATGGTACAGTTAAGTAACAACATGCTCCTGTCATCATTCCCCATATACCAACATAACCCTAATAATGATGTCATACTTGAATAGGCTCAAATTTGTGTAACAACAGAGTCTATAAGATGATTTGGTGAGGCATCATGTGTGTCTTTAAGACATCTGAAAGTGTAAACTGTTTACCACAGTTAAAACACATGTGAGGTTTATCACCTGTGTGGAACATCACGTGTCTCATGTTTGCCACAAACAGAACACTTGTGAGGTGTCTCTCCTGTGCGGGTCATGAGGTGTGTCTTTATATGAGCTGTCTGTGTAAACTGCTTGCCACACACAGAACACTTGTGAGGTTTCTCTCCTGTGTGGGTCATGATGTGTGTCTTTAGGTGAGCTGCATGTGTGAACTGCACTTGCCTTTATAAACTGTTTACCACAGTACCACATTGAATCCTGATTTGTTTCCATGTGAAATGACTGATCTACTCACAGCGGGTTTGGCGTACGATAGCGAAGAGACAGCTTTGAAGGTGCCTCCTTTTTGCATTCGAGACCCTCACTACGATCCTTAACAATGACACTCCTGAAATAGACATGAAGCAATTGCATACTAGAAAAGAGAGGAGAAAACAAATGCCTTCATTTTTGATAACAAATAAACATTGTATAAGTAGTAGCAGTAGCACATGCAAAAAAACATTTTGAAGAATGACTGACATTTTGTTGGAATTACAGATTCAATAAACACACTTCCTGCAGCTTTATCAGTTTTAACTGATCAACCTAAATCATTATGTGAAAGTGGACAGCCATACTCTCACAAAAAGCCTCAATAAAACATAAAATACCAAGCTTTCTTCTACTCACAGAGATGAGTGTAATGTGGGCAGTGGATCTATCCAGTCAGGCGATCGGTGCAACAACTTGGATGGCTTGGTGTCCTGAATTCATAATGTTTTGTTCAATTGATGACTAAAGCAATATGAATTGTGTGAAGGAAACATAGGCCGGAACTATCACATGCATTAGTCATATTAAATTTTGTCAGTCAGTAGAGAATCCTGTTTATCCATGCTTGGACATTGATAAGGATAACTGTGTCTATCTTCTTGACGTCTTTAATATTTTGAGATATACCTAATTCTATTGCAAGTGTGTATAATTTTTATACTAGGTGGGTGTGGTAGATGACCATAATAGGAATCTTTGTTTACCTCTATCTTTTCAACATCTGCCGTGCTTGGCGGTACAGCCAGTTCTCCTTCTAAAAGCTTTATCTCCACATCTTTCTTTCGAATCTCAGCATTTCTCTGCATGCAGATGGAAAAATTATGAGATGAGCAATAAACTGTTAATTATTTAGGTAGGAAATTCAACATAGATATGGTGTTTTTTTTTCATCTTTTGAGGAATGCAAAAACAACCAATATCTCTGCTGGTGTAGAAATAAAGTATTTTTTTATGTGAAAAAAAAATTAAAGCGCTCTGGCACCTCCAGAAAAAAGTATATCAATAAGCAATAAGCTATTTGTTACTTTGGGAAGGAATTTCCAACATATCTTTTGAGAAATGCAAAATGACCAATATCTTAAAGAAAGAAAAAAGCCTCCCTCCCTCACCATTTCTTACCAAAAAGTGTTGACAATTGATTTTAAGCAGCCTAAGGAGAATGACTATTGTTTTTGTGAATAACATGCATTCTCTTGCCCTCATACAGACATGTGGGTATTAACTTTAAGCAACCATAAGCAGAATAAGCTCAAGACCTTCTCAGAATCACAAATGTATTGAATACAGGATGGTGGCAATGGTAACTAGAATCTAGTGTATCCCTACCTTATCAAGTTCTGCATTAACAGTGGACAGCTTTTCCTCCAAAAGTTTCATGTCCTCTACAGTCTGCATGTTTCTCTGTCCAAATCAAAGCCAGTAGTTAGTGTAAATATCAATAGATACCTATGCAGCATGTGATTGCTAATAAAGCCTGTTCAAGATGCCGTGATCACACTAATCTATTACTCACAAATCTTGCCAAGCATATATGTAGAAGCTGACAGCAGTGAGAATCTACCCTTACCTTTTCCAGGTCTGCAGTCAGGTTGGCAAGCTGCAGCTCCTTCTCGTATTGTATTCGGACTGCTTCAGCCAGCTTTGACTCCAACATCTTTACTTGCTCTACATTCTCAGCATTTCTCTGCATCAATAGTTCATGCCAAAATTATTAGTTATTGTCCTGTTTATTTTTAGGCAATCATATTTAGCAGAATATTGAAATATGAAAACTTTAGGTTTACTGGGCATTATTTGGCTATTAAGTGTAAGGTGGGTTGTGTTAATTGTAAGGCCACTTTTTCCTTATTTTAAAAGATTTGCAGTAATGCAGAGAGCCATGAATAACTTTCATAGATCAATTAAATGTTAACTCCTACAATGAGAAAATCATGCCTAAAAAGTTTATATTTCCCCCCCAGTAAAAAACAATTAAAATAATAAATGCCCTTGTCATATTTATCACTGCCTGGTGATGAAAAGCTTTTAGGTTTTTAAGGTGCCTAGAAGATAATAGTTGATTTGATAATGTACCTTTTCCATTTGTAGCATAAGAGATTCATCCTGGTTTGAGCTGTAAAAGTGTGGACAAAGCCTATATCATTTGTGAAACTCAAGGTAATTTCAATCGCGGTAGGTGCATAGAATTATTGAAAGCATAGACTGTGTACACTTTACAAATGTTCTACAAAAGATGCAGGTGCTATTAAGGCAGTACACTGATGGTGGCAATGTTGTGGATTTGTTATATATTAGGTTTATTAGGTATTTGAACAGCAGATCTACTTTATATTTGACTGGAATATGTACAGCGGTTATCAAAAATACACAGAACAACACACATACATTACTCTTGCTGGCTGTAAGTGTGCAGCTGTCAGAGACTGTTGTAGTGTTGTAGCTCGTGAACACCTTCTGCTCTCACTTCTCAGCGATCTGCCACCTGTCGAATCTGTCGCTGCACTGTAAAAAATACAACCGATCGGCCAATTATATCGCATTTCTATATTTTAAGATTAGACTACCGCCACTCCCACCTCACCCAATGTGACTGGCGGCTAAAACCAGCACCGTAGACTAAATTTGACCTGTTTCAAGGTATTATAAAAGCGATTATCAAGTCTTTGATCACAAGGTATCAAGGCAAATATAGTAACATCTTCACCAAGGCGGCAATTGGTGAAGGTGGTAAAATCAATCCTTGATTCTTTAGGCACACAATATGAAGACAAATATAGTACCATCTAATCACATATATGAGCAGCACACCGGAATTTGACAAATCCTATCAGCTGCACAGGGGGTTTGATTTTGACTCGCTTAGTATGGTAGCCCTGTATAAACCAAACCTTATATAGACATGTTTGATATCAAATTAAATCTTTAGACTTCTCTACCAGTACTCACCCATAGTCTTGATGCACGATGCGGAACCTGTTACTACTACTCTGGGCCTGGACGGACAACTCTGCTGTGGCTGCCATTAACGCCAGCATCTCACGAGTTGCCGTGCTCAATGGGACGGCACTGTAAAAAAGAATTTCCCTTTATTTAACGATTTCTAGTTTGTGCTTTCTTCCAATGCTGCTAATGTACCAGTTCTTCATTTTCCCCCTCACAGATGTAACAGATTAATTGGATCATAGTTTTAAAATGGCATAGTAACAGGAAATAGTAAGTTATAACCTTACACAAATGATTTAAGACCAACCAGTAATTGTGATCCATAAGAGTCTATGAATGTAAAATGGTTGATAGCCAGTACACAAGAATTGCTCACCTTTTGTTTGTAAATGAGGGATGTGGTTCTCGGGGGCATCGGAAGTTTATCCATGGATAGTCCTTCTCATCCCCCTTAAACCCATAGTCCCACATCAACTCCTCACCTCTGGGAATGAAGCGGGTGGAGAACAGTGCAAGACGTGGACCATGGCCAGGCTCCAGCTCGACTAGTCGGAAATGATCTAGGTTCGGTTCGACACGGGCATGGTTTACCAATCGCCCAAGCGTGTCGAACCGCGTTGTTCCGTCGAGGCAGACATCTTCGTCTTCCCAATGGGCGTCGATGACATAACACCCAAGGCCCTCTACTTTATACAAGTCATCCTGCTCCTTGGCTTCCTTAGCTGTCCTGAGGTGGAACTCATACTCAAGGACGAACGAGTCAGCCGCAAAGTCAATGGTGGCAACCACTCCACGGCCACGCTCAGGATGCTGGACTACCAAAAAGTTGTCCCTGCCTTGCCCGTCCCTCCACTTCCGTAACCCGTCCTTCATTCTGTCAACTCGGTGCAGCTCTGGTGGTTTCATATTGACACCTGTAAAAAGAAAATATCTCATCTCTCAGAAATCAAGGTCAACCAAAAAGAGATCGGTCCAAAAAGAGGAAAGCTCAATACAATTATTGCAAATTCCTACACCCTATCTTTGACACACACAATTGCACAGGGGAGTCTTGGTTGTAGTGAACTGTGTAGGTCAACTGAGAATACTCACATGATGGAGAAAGGTCACAAATGTGATGACAGTAGTGAAGCATTTGAGGATCATTCACATAAAGTGAACACATGAATATTGACATGGCAGAGAAACCTCACCAGTGCGGTGACAGTAGTGAAATGTTTAGAGGGCCGTTTACCCTAATGAACACCTCATTTTTACACACAGAACATGGGTATGTGGTGATTACCATGCATTTCTTCAAGTCACCTGCCTGTGTCCACAATGTCTCTCCCCTAATGTGTGCCCGTAAATTACCTTTCATGGTAAACTAAATACTCACCACACTGAGAATTCATGTGAGGCTTCTCTCCGGTGTGGGTTATATTGTGTCTCTTTAGGGTACCTCTCTCATTACACTATTTGCCACAGTAAGAACACTTGTAAGGTTTCTCCCCTGTGTGGGTCTTCATTTGTCTCTTTAGGGTACTTGTCTTTCTTAACTGTTTATGGAGAGAAACCTCATGCTTCAGGCACTGACCTTTTGCCACATTGACAACATTCATGAGATTTATCTCTAGTTCCAATCATTATGTGTAGATTTAGGTTATATTTATGCACAAACATTTGACCACATTGACAAGATTCAAGAGGTTTTTCTCCCGGATTGATCATCATGTGAAGATTTCAGTTAAATTCATCCACAAACCTTTTGCCACATTGACAACATTCAAGAGGCTTTTCGCGCAGGTGAACCATCATGTATAGATTTAAGTTATATTCATGCACAACCCTTTTGCCACATTGACAACATTCAAGAGTATTTCTCCAGTGACAAACAACATGTTTAGATTTAAATAATTTTCATGCACAAACCTATTACCACATTGATAACATTCAAGAGGCTTTTATCCAAGGTGAAACATCATGTGTAGATTTTAATTATAATCATGCACAAACCTTTTACCACATTGACAACATTCAAGGGTGTTTTTGCCAGTGCCAATCCCTATGTATACATTTAAATAATATTAATGCACAAACCTTTTACCACATTGATAACATACAAGAGGCTTTTCTCTCAGGTCAACCATCATGTGTAGATTTAAGTTTTAATCATGCACAAACCTTTTACCACATTGACAACATTCAAAAGTGTTTTCTCAAGTGTTGAACATTATGTGTAGATTTAAATAATATTCATGCACGATCCTTTTACCACATTGATAACATCCAAGAGGCTTTTCTCCAAGATGAACCATCAAGTGTAGATTTAAGTTATAATCATGCACAAACCTTTTACAACATTGATACCATTTATGAGGCTTTTCTCCCAGGTGAACCATCATGTTGAGATTTTGCTCATAATCATGCACAAACCTTTTACCACATTGACAACATTCAAGAGTGTTTTCTTCAGTGTTAAACATTAAGTGTAGATTTAAATAATATTCTTGCACAAACCTATTACCACATTGATAACATCCACGAGGCTTTTCTCCAAGGTGAACCATCATGTGTAGATTTAAGTTATAATCATGCACAAACATTTTTCCACATTGACAACATTCAAGCGTGTTTTCGCCAGTGCCAAAGATTATGTATAGATTTAAATAATATTCATGCACAAACCTTTTACCACATTGATAACATTCAAGAGACTTTTCTCCCTGGGGGCCATTTCACCACATAATATGGACCCCCCATATCACTCATATGGGGGGTCCGTATGTCCCATATACATAATATGTGGAGATCCGTATTCAAATGTGGGGGGTCCGTATTCAAATGTGGCGTTTTTCCATTTCACCACATAATGTGGAAGTCAAGAAATCCGTATATTTTCCACATTGACAACATTCAAGCGTGTTTTCTCCAGTGCCAATCATTATGTGTAGATTTAAGTTATAATCATGCACAAACCTTTTACCACATTGACAACATTCAAGAGGTTTTTGTCCCCGGTGGATTACCTTGTGGAGATTTAATTTATATTCATGCACAATCCACAAAACATTGACAATTTCGTTTAATGACATTGTATTGAGCATATATTACTTACCTAGGTAAATCCTCTGGACGTGGGCTTGACGGGTGTCTTGTCTTCTTCAATCTGCTTTCAGATGGTTTTCTGCCAAAGGGTATCTTTAAAAAACCTGAATAAACAAATTAGGTTTAAAGCATAACCAACAAATATTGTATTTGAGTTTTATTATCATTTCATTATAAAATGCAGTGTTAAATTCAAAGAGCCAATGTGGTCTATACAGGAATATATCTTATTCTCCCGTTTTTCAAATATTTGGAATATAAAGAATTATTTCAATACTATACAATCTATAGCATTAACTTAATGAGTCAATGCGTATTGGGAGGGGGGGATGGCTGCACTGACAGAACAGCCTTCAAATTATCTTCCACAAAGGTAATTATCAATTTCTTTTATGACAGCAATAAGTTTACATATAGAGAAAAAAAGCGTAGCTTTCTATTACAATAATTGCATACTTTTTTTTAATATCTTTTCAGTGTCACCCTTAATAATGACTATAATTCATAAACAGTCATACAGCCACTCACTTTGATATTCCATAATCTTCTAACAGTCAATTCTCAGTAAATCACCACCATAATCATAACAAAGTTAAATCACAGTCATACAGCCACTCACTGCCTTAATATTCCCTTGGTCACTACTCTGACCTGAGAGTCTCTGGGTAAGGCACTCAGTCAATCACTCAGATTGACATTGTTTACATTGTGTGGTATCCCCATATTATACTCTTATCCATCCTTTAACTCTTCCCCCTGATCCCAAACCAGAAATTATGTCAACTTACCTTCTAATCACAACAAATAAGGAGAATTCACCGATGGGATCACAGCTTCCACAAATCAAACTGCCTCCATAACACTGAGGTTATATTGTGTACAGGGATGGGCCAAATCCGAAATTGTAGTTAACAAATTAAATCATAGCATGTGTTTTGTCACCACCTCCTAATTTCCTCTTTTACTATGTTCCAAGATTATATTTGACACAAATTTACATTTAATTATCGATACAATCTACAATATCTAAATTACATTTATATATCATTTCCCTTTGTCCCCTTTGTCTTTCCCTGAGTCTTATGGCATACAACAATTTGCCTCAAACTACCACCAGAGGTCCTCACCAATCACTCATGAGCTGATCCTACTGCCACCTACAGGACAAATCCCAAACCACTCTCAGTCACCCCCAGCAGGCCACAACTTTCACCAACCTACACCACAACATCCTGTGTTTTAAACAGAAGGGAGGAAGCAACAAAACTTGTCTAACATCACTGTATGCTGATTTCAGGGGGGTATGTAGTATGTAATAATAGTATTTCCTACAACCATAACCATGGGTGCATCAAACGGCCAATGGTGCAGAGATTGTGTGTGTATGCATCAATAGTACAGGGTCTATGGGAACATGAAGGCAGCCCGGGTGCGTAACTCACGAGGAATAACCCATTATGATTCCCAAATGACAATTACAGCCGATCGGCCTGCAGACTGTATGCTATACTATAAGGGTGCACATGATCGCATACATGATGTGTGAGGGCCTAGTCAACCCCGTATTGACAAGGAAGACCCTTTACATGATTCATCAATAAAACTTTACAAACTCAAACTCAAACTCAACTCTCATAGCTGTATCCACCGATATACCTGCAGACGTACCTGCCGATATCATTCCCAATAGGCTAATAGAAAATCGGCCTAAAGCACCATGCATCCTTCTAATAACAAAAACGATATTTCAAACCTATATTGGCAAATAAAACATTTACATGATTCCCTTGTGAAATTCATATGTATAATGTTGAAAATACATCAACACTGTTATATATATATAAATTACACATAATATGACACAGTAGTGGTCCCTATGGAACCTGATTGGCGTCTGAGGTGAAGGCGGGAATACAATGTTGACCAGCGAGGGTTGCCCCCTGGTGAGTAATGGTGGAAGTAACTAAGGTCTGTTTCAACCAATATACAATCATATTAACGCATAGCGGGAATATGATACCCATATATATATATATATATATATATATATATATATATATATATATATATATATTGTTCATTGCCAATGTGGCATCAGAAAAGTCTCATATAGATGTACTTTAAGTAAAGTAATGATTGATGCGGCAGGTCTTATTCCTATACTTAAAGCATGCACTTTAGAAAAATGGAATGCTAGAGAAATGATGCTTAGTTATCGCATGTGATATATATGAAAAAAAAAAAAAGGGTTACTGTATTTTTGATCCTGACCCCTTGTCAGGCTTGTTTGCCGGGAGCACATAAACCAATAGAGATGAAATAAAACTGTGTCCGAACATGCAAGATACGTCGGTTCTGCTCCCAATTTAACTTGAGTTTATAATCAGAGGGTCAAAATATAGTAATCTGTCCACCTCCCGGCAGGGGCGGGGCACTGAGGTATGGTTTGGATAACCACTGCCGCACCTCTCTCTTGAACAGTAGCGGTGGGCTGGCAGAGAGGATGAAAAATAGTGGCGGTCAGCCCTATTTAGAATAAAAGGAGGGGCGGTGACTTCCCCCCCCCCTTATGTCATCAAAAGTAGGCTTCCTGTGTAAAGGGTTCTTGTGTTTATACAGCAAAATTAAAGCATTAACATGTTTTTGATTGTTAGAAAATGCTAATTGGTAAGCTTACCATTGTAATGTATGACACAGTATGCTCATATGGGATGAAAGGAGGGCTTTTCGAATTTACATGGCCTATTTAGGGGGCAGTTACTCCCCTAATTTTCTTCAGTATTAAAAAGGAATACTGGGGTCTCCTTCTGGAAATGCAGATATTGTGTAAATATTCAATCCATGAAAAAAAAGTCAAAAGTGTCATACTTGCAATTGGCGAGGGTACTCCTCATCATTTATAGGTGGTGCTTAGGTACATATTTATTTGCATTTCAAGGTGATTTCTTTCGAAAGGGAGTTCTTATTATGACCATCAGACCCTAAATCAGTCATGACTGTTACGGTAATTGTTATGAAGGAGACCTTCAACTACACGTGATCTTAGTGAATAGCATAGTGATCCACACGATGGAAACGATTCACAAATCTGCTGTTGCTGTCCATTTAGACTTACCCAGTAAAAAAAAAAGTTATACAACACCTTATAACGTTATATAACGTCAAATAACGTTTCTCTAAGACTACTACAGGCTTAAACTGAGCAGCATGCTCATACTTGTAGATGCCTGTATATAGCACAAGGTATAACAGTTTCCTGCTCCTCATCTCTCAACCCTAGATGGCCATATTATGTTTTTGGGTATAGACATGTGGCACTGTCTGAGGTCTAAAGATGATGGTAGACCATGTAGTTTATATATTGCTAACTAGATAGCGCTACTATGACGAAACACATGTTACAGTAGGGCCATAATATAAGGCTGTGTGTCACGACCTTGGGCCAATGTTTTTGTCTCTGACCGGGTGCCGTCTCTGACCAGGAGCCATCTCTGACCAGAAAAAAGGTGTTTTAAAAAGAATTTTACTCATGTAACAGGCAGCGGAAAACGTGACAGCCCCACAGGGGATCAAACCCCGGCCCCTCGGCTCCGGAGTTGAGAATGCTACCGCTACACCACAGGGCTAGCTGCTTCTCCACCGCTCTGCTACAGTACTTGTGCTTCCACAGGCGGGCAAGGCGCTCTCCATGCATGCTCGGGCTGCCCCGAGCGATACTTGCCCGCTACATTCATATATTATAAGGATTTGTAAAAAACGTTATTGCGGTTGTTATATAATCATTATTATGATTATAATTAGCCTCCTGATGTTGGTATTTTGACCTTATCAAGCCAAGCCGGTCAGAGACGGCACCTGGTCAGAGACGGCACCCAGTCAGAGACAAAAACATTGGCCTAAGGTCATAAGACACAGCCATATGGTTGACAGAAGTAGTACCATAGTTATATAATGTTTCTCTAAAAACGGCAAAACGTTAAATAACGTTGAACACATTATTTTGACATAAGATGATGTATTTCTATTTACTGGAAAGCCACCTCTTGCCCATACTATATGCCACTCCGGTGATCTGACAGAGGTTTAACAGTAAGCAAAGTGTATTGAATCACCAATATTATGTCAGATAGAGATTAATAGCTCCACCATTTTTATAGTTTTATTACTTCATCATTTGTTCACAATGTATGGTATCACATTCACACTGGCGCATTGTCTCCCTCTGCTGGAAAGTGTACCATATCACACCTACACCACCACCTGGTGCCAACTTACATCATTAAATACTATGTGAAAGGTAATTATTAGTCCTCTATGTTTCCATGTACCATAATGCACAAAATCAGCCATCCACAAGGTCTGCTGACCATAGTCCTAGCCCTAGCCTTATTGAACAATCCCTCACACACAATGTAGTAGTCTGCATTATGGGCATGACCACGAAAATCTCAAGAAAGTCACTTTTATCCACAGGTAATCCCATTTTGCCCTGTTTTGGATTTCAACCTTTGGCCACACCACTTCGTGCATGGCTTAGAAATTTCCCAACATGTGCTATTTTATCCAGACGGTTTTTGGGAACATCTGTGATTTTAGCCATTTTTATTGCATAAGAAATATAACCCAATCAGTAGCCAGAACCCTCTTCCACGCAGACCAGAAAACCAGATGACTCGGTAGATGGCACCATTTACTTCCCCGTTTGTGACCTACCATATTCGATGTAATGATCACCCTGGGCGCTTATAACATAATTTTTATGGTAGTTTTAGTACTAGCGGGTGGGCACTTATTAGGGGGAGGGGGCTTGTTACGTCGAATACGGTATACCATTTTTCCACCACCCTCATCACATGACCACCGGTCATCGTCCATTACAACTTTGTACAACCTACGTACAACATCACCAACTTCACCTACCACCCACCCTTCAATTTTGGTATCATTATCGATTTCGACTATTACCTAATATTGTATTTCACATTATGAAATGTGTAAATATTATGTGTGTGTATTAATCAAATCTTTATAATGTGAATTTTATTCATTCATTGATAACATGTAATACTCCAGCCTGCCTCTGACTCACTTCCCTTACAGTATAGAGAGATAATCTTCTAGGAAATCTGCCAAATATTCCCATGAAAAAAGAGGGTACACTCTAAGCTTTTAAGTCCAGCGTCATTTCTGTATGCTCAAGGACAATCTTTAGTTTCAGGACCTCAAAAACAAGACGTCATTCATATACGGATAATGAAGAGGCAGTGACAGTATATTCTCTCTAGAGTAATGAATATCTAATCTGGCAGTCCTATACCGATTTATACATTGCTTAAGGAGTTGGCCCATATACCGTAGTGGTCTCCACTCAGATGCCATTCATCACTACTTAGTTCTCATGTCAGTAACTTGGGGGCATGTTGTCACTGTATCCACCTCACAGCCATAAGTGTCATTCTGCAGCAGAGGATTAATCAGAAGGCCTCTCTGTGTGGGACATTCTGCAGCAGAGGATTAATCAGAAGGCCTCTCTGTGGGCTTCTAATCCCCACCTCAGGTGTTTGCTCTCCTAACACAAGTGTGGTTTGGACTCAAAACTAACTGCAAATATTATCTAGTGGTGGGTAACTCTTTAAGGACGGCATGATGCCTTCATGCATCATGCCCTTAGTCCTCATGATGCATAAATGCAGTCCTGGCAAATAACTTGCCAGTACTGCATTCAAGCATCATACCGACGTTATGGGGTTGAGACACTACCAAACGGTCGGCATGATGCACCAATGAAGCACCGGCAAATTACTTGCCAGGGCTGCATTGGTGCATCATGAGGACAAATATAATCTTTTAGCAACATCCATCCTTAAAGGGTTAAGGTGTTTTATCCGAGCAGTAAATTACAGGTGGCGCCATCTTTCATCTTGGGACAGAATGAAGTGAGCTACACTGTAAGAAGTAAGTACTGTACATCTACAGCAAAAGTTGCTGGCAACTTTTGTTCCAGTTGATTTTGCTGTACATGTACAGCAACTGGGTGCTGTAACGTTACAGCAACTTCTACTGTAGGTTTCATTTTATTGTTGTCATCAATTTATATCAACTAATATGCATGCATGAAGAGTCCTTTTCTGCATAATAGTTCAATTTCAGCTAGGATAATAGACAGTACACAATGTAATGGTTTAATCTTGCATTGATACAGCTGAACTGTACGTAATACCAGCTTTTTCCCAGTCCAGGCACTTAAGCATTTAATCTTTCATCAAGTCACATCCATTCTTATTCTGCAATGACTTGAAAGTTTGTGAGGCTTTATTTGACTTGGGAAAGGGTTGGGTGAAATAATTACTACAAAAATGGTATACTGCTGCCACCTAGTGGCAAAAATCTACAGCACAATGTACTGTTAATGTACAGCAACATTGCTTGAGACCAAATTTACAGTACATAATGTTGTAATTATACAGCAAATAGTGCTGTAATACCAACTACAGCAAAAAGTGCTGTAAATGTACAGCACATTGTGCTGTTTAAATATGGTAACTTCATATAGTGTACCATGCAGAACCTTGGGCAAATGTCTGTTTGACTATATGTGCCTAAATGCAATGAATATTACATCTTGAAAAACATACTGTCCCATTATTTCTGCTATTAAATCCTAAAACATCCAAGGTTAGATTGATTCATTCCTTTGTAGTTATATCACACATGATTGATCACAATATATAAATAATATAACTCACATAGTGCTGTAAGGCATTACATCTATTCGTTCTCATGACGTATTCAAGCTCCATGCCAACCCAATGCTATTGATATACTGTCAGAAAGGTTGGCATGATGCATGAATACAGCTTGTCAGGTAGACTGGGCAGAGCTGCATTCATGACATGACACAACCACCATGACAACAAAGCACATGAAGCAGTATGCAGCCCCTAAAGGGTTAATGCTCACAGCATAGACTCCAGTCAAAACAACTGGTTTAATTATGGACTCACCGCTCTGCCCCCTAATGGTATACAGTGAGTGCTCTACATGGCACCGTACACAGTGAGGACAACAAAGAGGCTTGTTTCAGGTCACATGACCGTGCTTAGCAAAACAGGGCTTACCCTGCTTTTCCCCCATGCAGTTTTAAAGACATTGTCACGTTTTTACACTTTTTGTGCGTCAATTTTAGGGCTTACGCAAAGGCTGATAGGTTCAAAACGAAATAAAATGAAAAGGCTACATGGTACATGGAGGTTCATGCAATCTTAGAGACATTTTTATGTTTCAATACTATTTTTGGTAAATTTTAGGGTTTATATCTACAGACTACTTTCAATTTAAAAAGAAAAAAAAATCAAAAAATATTCCAACCTAATGAACCTAGCCTTTCCTCCCATGAAACCTTTTTTTTTTGTATTTGGCCTATATGGTGGCACATATTTCATATTTCCACACAATTTTTGGTCATCAATGTCAGGGTTTATATACAGGCTGGCTTGTACTTTCAATTTTTTTTAAAAGAAGAAGAAAATGTTAGGGTTTATACAGGCTGGCTAGTGCTTTCAATTTTAAAAGAAAGTTTTAAAAAAAGAAAAAAATCCAACCTACTGACCCTAGCCTTTGCTGCCATGCTATCTGAAACACACCTGTCTCTACATTTAGCCTGAGTGCGGAAGCTCCAACACCTGCCCCATGTGAGGTGTCCTGCATCTCATTACTCCCGGTACCACAGGAGGAGGAATGCAGCGTCTCCCCCTGCAGGGTCGGCACTCCTACACTGCCAACACGCGCCTCTCACACGTCTTAACACTGTAAGGACAGCAGGTCACTAAAAGATGACATTTGTTTGTGCTGAATTGGTGCATCATACCAACCCTTTAGGATTGGCTCAACTCAATTCAATGCATTCAAGCATCATGCAGCCTTGGTAAGTTACTTGTCTGGGAAGTAACTTGCACATTCAAGCATGTATGTACTATGCCGTCCTAAACCCTTTAACACATGAGATCAAAAACCAGACAAGGTAAATTAGACTTTAATATACGGCGACTTTATTTATGAAGGAAACTCTGGTGTATTATAGTACAGGTATAACCGTCGGATATACAGGATCAGAACAGATATATAATACAGTGGGCAACTCTATAGCATAGAGTTAGACCCGGAGCACAGGGTGGTCATGTCACGACAGTCCCAAACCTGACTGACCTCCAATGGGGAAGCAGCCATCTTATATACACCGCTGCGTAGGCCACGTGACCGTACTAGCAGCGCCACCTGTTAGGTTTAGTTATGTAAAACGATTATATAATGACTACCGAAGGTAGCCGAGGGTAGTACCGGTACACTACCGTATATAACCGAACTAGAAGAGTCGGTATGTGTAACGAACCGACGATACTAGTTGGATGAATAAAACAGTTTAGTATACAATAGAAACCGCATTGTTTTACATCATAACAACATATAATAGATATACAACAATAACAGTTAGACTAATAGTCAACCCGTTACACCTTTTTAGCAACAGCTGATATGAATGCCTCGTGTATAACTAAAGATTATGAATTACTGTGCGTCGATGTTGAAGTAGGTGTAATTAAATATAAGATATACGTGTGCTATAGACCCCCCGACGATGATGTAGATAAAGATGCCATTTATAAGAAATTGACAGAATTAAAATCACCAATCACAAAGAACAGAAAAATCATAATAATAAGTGATTTTAATGTCGACCTTTTGAATGATAAACATGTTGAAGAGGCTGGTGTTGGGAATTTTTGCACTAATTGTGAATTGTTCCAATTAATTGACAAGCCAACTAGGCCAATATCTGGTACCGTAAAACCTCGCGTATAAGTACTGTACTTTAGTACTGTACCATAGCAACAAAAACTCGCGTATAAGCCGCACCCTGACCCTGGGCCGATGCTATAAGCCGCACCGCCGATCTGACTCGCGTACTAGCCGCGGCTTATACGCGAGGTTTTACGGTACACTTATTGACCATATATACACCAATGTTCATAATGTTTCTGAATCGGGGTTGATTAATTTTCATATCTCAGATCACACGCCTATTTATATGATCCTGAAATGTGAGAGAACCAAGGTGGCTAAGAAATGTATAAAAGTCAGGTCTTATAGAAGATATGACTTTTTAACTTTCAAAAACAGCCTTTTACATATTAACTGGCATGACATTGTTAGATTGCCTGATCCTAATGAGATGTGGATACATATACTTTTTATTTTGAGATCCTGTCTTGATACCATGTGCCCGGTACGAAAGCTAACCATTCCTGAGTACACTCCTGAATGGCTAACTCCACCAATCATTGATGCCATGAGAATTAGGGATGATTTATACCGATTAGCTCAAGCTAATAGCACTGAAGACGCCTGGAATATAGCTAACTTCCATAGGAATAGGGTTGAAACATTAATTTTTAATAGTAGAAAGACTGAGGTAGGACTTTTATTAGCATATAGAAAGGATGACCCTGCTAAATTCTGGGAGGGTATCAGGAAACTTCTGCCCACAAAGACTATGTCCACCTTGATTAAATTAAGGAATAACGTCACAGGCATGCTATTACCTCCTGATCAGTGCTCGCAGTTTATTAATGATTTCTTCGCTAATATAGGTAAGAACTTAGCTGACGCACTGCCAATGCTACCACCTGGTGTAGTCGGTGAGAACCAGCCATACGGTACTCCGTTAGTAGATGCTAACCTATTACAGCCGATAAGCCACTGTGATTTAATGAAACTTATTAGAGGCATTAAAGTTAAGACGCCTTCTTCAATTAAACATATGAAGACCTATGTATTAAAAGATGCCTTTATGTCTATCCCTGATGTTATTTTATGCTTGTATAATAAATGCCTGAGTACATCGACTTTTCCTGATGAATGGAAAGCAGCAACTGTGATACCTTTACCTAAGAAGCCTAATAGTACAAGTGTCAATGACTTAAGACCCATAAGCCTGTTACCCCTCCCTGGTAAGATTCTAGAGAAAATAGTATGTAATAGATTGCAAGTTTATATGGAAAATAGTAATTTACTTAGTCCAAACCAGCATGGTTACCGTAAAGCGCACTCAACCCAGACGGCTATTTGCGAACATATTCAAAATGTTTTAACTAATACTATTAATAATAAACCTTCCTTCTGCTTATATTAAGATTATAAAAAAGCTTTTGACACAGTTTCTCACTTAATTATGCTAAAAAAGTTGTCACTTTTAGGACTTAACGCAAATACCTGCCGCTGGTTTGAGTGCTACCTCACTTCAAGAAGACAATGTACCTTAGCTAATAATTATGTCTCAGACTACTCAGATGTCTCCTATGGTGTTCCACTAAGGTTCAGAAGATGATAAAGAACAGTTGGTGATTGACTGATTATAGAGAAATTATCAGACGCAAAATAATTTTCTGCAGTGTATCGAGACTGCCATGCCGCCTACAACGATGGTCAGACCAAGTCTGGGTTCTATCGGATTTCTCCTGACGGTGTTACCGAGATTGATGTCCAATGCGACCAGGAAACAGATGGAGGTGGCTGGACGGTGAGTGCTCAAAATAAAAGTTGAATACTAATCCCGAGTTGAAAAGGTGTATGACATTTTTTCTTGCCAAATCTGTCGGTTTCCCGTAAAACTTATTTTTTGAAATTCTGACAATTTTCCCCGCCAAATCAGACATATTCCCGGAAAATTGACTTTTTAACATTTCTGACCTCTTTGTCAATTTCCCGAAAATCACATTTCAGGAGATTCTTACTATTTTTTTCACCGAAATGACCCTTTAACGAAAATTGGCAACTTTCTCTAAAAGTGGAAACCTCAAACCTCAAACCTCAAACCACTTTTCACTTTTGATTTCCACTTTTCACTTGTCACTTTTCTATCTCTTCGGCCCTTCTGTGCCAATTAATGAAACTATTAGCTCACAAGTTCTAGTCAAAGCATCTCATGTTTGGTATGATGTCAAAGCTCATCACGTCCTGTCGAATCCCACACTCTGTTTGTGTTCAGAAAGAATGTTCAAGGAGTAAACAATTTTAGACATTTTTTTTAGCCAAAACATGAAGAAACCTGGTGGTAAGAGGGTTTTATTGATTTAACCATCCCTATATTGTTGATACAAATAACATTTCCTCACACATTTCAGGTGTTTCAGCGCCGGATGGATGGGACAGTTGACTTTCAGCGCACCTGGTCTGACTATAAAAGAGGGTTTGGTGGCGTAGACACAGAATATTGGCTTGGGAACGAGATTATACACCTGATGACTGTAAACCAGGATCAACAACTTAAAGTGAGTACATCTACAAATCATCCCTCTAACATATTCATATTTCTCATCAATAGGCCACCCAGCTAACAGGAAACTTTATTTTACGTCAAAATAATGTTTATAAATAACCTTATGCAACAATGAGGAGCCTTAGAGAAATGTTATATAACGTTATAAAATGTTGTATAACGTTTTTTGTTTACTGGGCAGGATGTTCAGATAGATCATACTTACATTGCTATAGACATTGCTTACCTTTATTCTCTTATAGTTGTGTGTAATTGTGTGATTTTAGCCCAAAGGCAGAGTTTGGCATGCCTGAATTGAATTAGAAATGTGCTACTGTCAGAGCGTGGTAACCAAATTAAAGTAGCATAGAAAAATTGAGGTTTAATTAACTTCATTTCAGATTGAGCTTGAGCACGGGGGGTTGACAGCTTATGCGGATTACAATGAGTTCTGGATAGCGGACGAGAACGGAAAATATCAACTCCATGTTGGCGGCTTTTCCAATGGCCAGAATAACCCTGGTAAGTAACAGCCTTACTACTGATTCCCATCCTCTGAAATTACTTCACATGAACGTAAACCAAACTGATCAGTAAACAAATTATTATGGTAGCCAGTATTCCTTGAAATTAAAGAGTGATTATAGTTTCTTACTAGTC